>CM021102.1:811172482-811563687 GCA_007115665.2 Sequoiadendron giganteum
AACTTAGCTCAGTATGACCTTACATCGTCATGTCAATACCAAATGTCTTGCCGATAAGAAATGTAAACCAACCTTCCCCTAGTGTATAACTTTGTCAGTATGACACATATGATGTCTTGTCGATATGTTGAGGAAATGCATATTATCATTGGTGAAACCTACATCAACTTATGCTGATACTTTCAAATGTTAAAGATTCAAAGCCAGATGGAATTTATGAGGCTATATGGAAAAATTTAATCCAGACTTTGGGAAAAAATGCTATGTGAGGAATTTAATGTCTGTATTATGAACCTTTTTTGGGAAACTAATAAGCATGAAGGGTTAATGAGGTTATCAAAATTTCATAGTTCCAACAGTGGCTCCATCTAGGGATGAATGATTGTGAGATCATTTTAAGGATCCAGATCTCTAGGTGAGTAGACCAAACATTATGGATGAAAGCAAGTGGAGATGAAAAATGATCCTAAACTACTGTACATGGAAAAAAGATCAAATAAGGATTTCCAGGATTGTCCATCTACTATCAATCTTTGGTATCCTTTACTTCCTATACTATTGTGCATGGAAATTTTATGAGAATTTTTCTTCAAGATTTGTCCATGCACTGGCAACTCTTGATCCTCTGTAATTTTTAAGAGAAAAAGTTCTATAGAAATTTCCCATGTACAGGAAACTCTTGTTCTTCACCACTCATATTTTTCAAATAATATGAGTCCTCTCCTTTCTTTCCAATCATAATAAAAGGTCCTAACCACAAGGCCTCAAATTTTCCATGCTTTCCCTTCTCCTGGCATCTAGCATTCCACATCAATACCAGATCAACCTTTTTAAATTTTCTATCTTTTGTTTTTTTATCAAACAAATACTTCATTTTTGCTTGCAATTTCATGTTCTGGTTTTGAGCTATTCTTCTTATTTCATCAAGCTCTACAAGTTGCTCCATCCTCTCCTCCATTGGTTCTGGAACATCTATATCTTCTTGAAGGATAAATTTGTAAATTGGCAATAAATTTTGTAAAGGCATCCTAGCTTGTGTTCCATACACTAATTCATATCGAGATTTTCCAATTGCCTTTTTTATAGTAATCATGTTTTCCCATATAGCTAATCTTAATTTTGAATCCCAAGATTTCTTGTTTTTACCGAGCATCCTTCTTATGATTTTCAAAAGACTTTTGTTGCTAGATTTTTCCTGACCATTGGCTTGTGGATGATATGGGGTAGAATAAGAAACATTAATGCCATATGTTCTACAAAACTCTTTGAACTCATCAGACCTGAAACACATCCCATTATCTATAATCACTCTCAATGGTGTACCAAATCTAGTGATAATGTTATTCATTAAAAATTTGATTACAACTTTACTTGTTGCTTGCTTGGTTGGGATTACCTCCACCCATTTGGTGAAGTAATCAGTGGCCACTAGTATCCACCTATGTCCTCCACTTGACTTCTCTTGTATTTCCCTAATGAAATCAATCCCCCACTAATGGAAAGGGGCTTCAACCTGCATAGGTATAAGTGGTACAGCTCCCTAATACTTCATTTTTCCTGAGAACTTTTGGCATGCTTCACATTTCCTTACATATAAAAATGAATCATTAAAACCTTTTGGCCAGTAATAACCTACCCTAAGGATTTTATGTGTAGTTGTTTTTAATAAATAATGCCCTCCATAGACCCCTTCATGCATTTATTTAAGAGCATGATCAGCTTGTGACTCATCCAAACATAACAGAAACATTCCATCTCTATTTTTCCAAAATAAATCACCTTCTATAAATACATATTTAGAGGCTTGTAGTTTCAAAGTTCTTTTTTGGTTATCATTGAATCCTTTTGGGAACTTTATGTTCCTGAGGTAATGCATGATGTCTATGTACCAAGGTCTATGCTCAATACTTCTATTGCATTTCCTTCTTCTTGTACATTGCAAACTTGATTTGCCTCAATGTTTGTCTCTGCCATCAATTTGGCCAATCCTTGGCCTCTTATGAATTTAGCAATTTGTATTTCCATATCAAATTCCTGAATTTTGTTAATTCACTTGCACCTCTTCCCTGTCACTTCTGATTGTGTCAAGATGTCTTTCATTGCTACGTGAGGAACATATGCAATTACTTTGGCTCCAACAAGATATGGTCTAAAGGATTTTGTGGCCTTTACCAGTGCAATGGCTTGTTTTTCCATTATGTCATACTTCAACTCCGATCCCTGTAAATATTTACTAAAGAAAGATATAGGTTGCTCATGACCAACCTCATTTTTCTATAACATGATACCAGCTATTGTATGCAAGGAAGCAAATGAAAATATTTGAATTTTTTTTTTGAAATCAAGAGATTTGAGGATAGGGGCTTCCTTCATGGCTCTTTTAATGGATACAAAGGCTTCTAATGCTTCTGGGGTCCATTCAATTTTTTGTCCCTTTTTTAGCATTTTTGATATGGGTTTGACAATTTCATAAAAGTTGGACACAAACCTCCTAACAAAATTAATCTGCCTGAAGAATGATTGGATGGAATTTACAGTTTTGCGGATAGGAACCTTATCTATAGCCTCAACTCTCTTAGGATCTATCCTAACTCCCTCTTTTGATACAATGTGTCCTAAGAGTTTTCCCTCTGAAATAGAAAAATGGCATTTCTTAGGGTTCAAACTAATGCCATATTCTAAGGCTTTAATGAATATTTTTTCAAGATGTTCTATATGATCTTCAGCCTTTTTTGAGTAATTTGTAAGGTCATCTTGATACACTACCATTATAGCATTGATCAGGTCAAAAAATGCTAAGTCCATAGCCCTTTGAAAGGTTGCTCCCGCATTAGTGAGACCAAAAAGGCATTCTCACTTATACATATGTCCCCCATGGGGTTATGAAAGTTGTTTTGTACTACTCAAATAATCTAACCTTAACCTAAGTGTAACCCGAAAAACCATCCATCATTGACAACAGTTCACACCCTATCACTTTATGTAGTATAGCTTCCATGTTAGGCAAAGGGTAGTTGTCCTTGAGGGATTCCACATCTAGATTTTTGAAATCCACGCATAGTCTTATATCTCCATTTTTTCTTTCTAATAGGAATGAGGTTTGACACCCATGTCGAGTGCCTCACAGGTTTGATAATACCTTCATCTCTAAGTTTGGCCAACTCTTGCATTTTCAGTTCCAGAGTGGGGTTAATGGGCCTTTGTTTCTGTCTAAATGGCTTTTCATCTTCCTTCAATGGAATTTCATAATGAAATAAATCCTCCCTATATGCCTTGAGGTCTTCACAGGACCAAGCGAACACATGTTTATATTTTATTAATAATGAAATCAGAATTCTTCAGATAGTAGGTCTTATCTTCTTCCCAATATATACCTTCCTTGGTGATAGTTTAGTCCCTAAGTTTATTTCTTTAATATCTTCCCTTTTGACTGGTGTTTGTTTCATAAGGGATCGATCACTTCCATCATATACTCTTTCCAACGCCACTAACCCCTTGGGAAGTTTATTAGTCTTAAGTTGCAAGATTTTATTTTTGAATACTGACTGTTCTCCATCTCTCTTCCACAAAGGCATTGAACTCAATCTCTTGAGCCTCATATTGGTCTATACAGTGAAGGAATTTTAAAAGATCAGTGTCATCATTAAAAACCTGCCAACTATATACATTGTCTGGCATAGTAGGTCTTTCTTTGAACTCAACTTGGGATACTCCTGCTAGTGTGATATCATCTTGTTTTAGTGCTACATTTGCCAAGAAGTCTGCCATTATATTTTTTGATCTATCCACCCAATCAATGGAGAAAGCATAAAATAGTTCAATTGTATCCCATACTGCATTTTTGTACTATTTCAGTCTTTTATTTTTTGCTACATATTTTGATCTGATTTGAGATACAACTAGCTCTGAGTCCCCAAAAATTGTTAAGAGTTTAATCTTGTGTTTAACAGCTAAATTCAATCCAGTCAACAAAGCTTCATATTTCGCTATATTTTTTGTACATTCAAATGCTAACAAAAATTATTATTTGAAATTTGAACCATCAGGTGATATAAAAACTATCCCCACTCCATTACCTTATTGGCTGCATGCTCCATCGAAGTACATTTTCCATATCCCTTGTTGATTTTCAAAAATATTTTTATCAATTGGATCTTTGCTTATCAACTCAAGTTGAGATAGTTCTACTCTAAAACTTCCATAATCAAAATCACAAAATCAATTCAATGGCTCTTGAGGATCACATTCAACAATTTGATTCATTCAAGGTTCTCTATACAATTTTATCTCTTCTCCATTCACCGGTATGGTGGCATATGATAAGTCAAACAATATATTACCTCCTACTATTGCAGTCCACTATCTCAATAGAAGCATTCCAAACTAGGGAGGTGTGTCAATTACAGCTATGTCAATAGTGTAAGTAGCTTGTGGGTAAGATGCTAATCTTACTTCCACTTCCTTCATGATTCCCACAACCAGGAAAGGCCTACTATCCATGGCGTAGCATTTACCTCCTTCCATATCTATCCACATACCGAGTTGCTTCATCACCCCTACTGGCATGATATTCATGGAGGCACCTGAGTCTATCATGCAATTTATTACTAGTTTGCCGCTTATGAGTAAAGTGGTGAAGAATGGGTCAATCTTCGGTGTGTTCATTAGGCAGGCCTCTGGGATTTTTACCTCCTTCCTTTTATTATTGATTTCTGAAACTTCTTTGTTTTTAGGGCTTATATTTTGATTTCCATTCGAAATTAATTGTATGGCACCTTCCCTATATTCCTTGATTTTCATCATTTCAATTAAAGGGATAGACATCTTCAATTGAGATAAGGCTTGTATAAAATCAAAGGATGTACCTTTAGTTCTTATTACCTTTTTCAGTTCAACGAATTCTCCTTTGTTCTCTTCTTTTTCCCTTTTGGATGTTTGATCTGGCTTTTGCTTCTCAATGGGAATTTTTTTACTTTCCTCCTTAGGAGATCCCTTTTGTTCTCTTTTGTTTGGTTGTTTATCACCAGTCCCTTTTGATGTCTCATCTAATGCTTTTTTATTTTTTATAAATATCCCCCTTGGGACACCCTCATCTCTATTCACCATTTTGTTTCTCAAACGATATTTGTTTCTAGCTTCCTCCACTGCTGCAATTTTCAATCTTTTAATCTCTTCTTCACTTGGTCTTCTTATATTGCATCTATTAGTCTGACTTGATGCAACATGGGGATCTTGCTCATTATCATTTTCTTCATGATCAGAAAAAACATGTTGCTCTGCCATGTGAATATTGTATTTTGGGTGATCGACATTATACTTATATCCTTCCTCCTCTGAAGATGCATATTTCTGCTCCAAAGAGTTAAGATTGTAGGAAGTTAGGTAGACATTCTGGTCTTCACCACCACCATCTTCCAATGTGTCTTCTTTCGGTATTGACTGAGTTGTTACACAATGTTTTGGGGAATGTGGTGCATAACAGACTTAGCACCTGGGACTCTTATCTACCATATATGCCTTTCCTTTTTAATGGATCCAGTGTTTCTTTATTTCTTGGCCTATCACTTACCGGTTTCCCATCCTTCCAATTGGTATTATAAGGCATGTCATGCAGCTTTGGTCTTGCATTCCTATATGTGTTCTCTTGTCTGTTTGGGGGAGCATATTGGGGAACCCTAGAGTTTTCCCTTTTAGAAAATATCCCTACAACTTTCCTATTATTTTCAATAGTTAAGGCTATCTTTTGGGCCTCAGCTACATTCCTAGGACCTCTTTTTCTCAATTCATATCCTATCTTGGGGTCAAAGGCTTTCAAATAGATACTCAATGCAGCAGGATCAGCCAACTTGGATGCCTGAGGTATTTTATTATGTAATTTAACAAACCTTTGGTTCAAATCAAAGTTTGACTCATTCTGATGCTTTTCGATAGTTACTAACTCATGCAAGGCAAAATCTGATGCACATTGATTCCCATATTGTTGAAAAAATTGTTCATGGAATACCTTAATGGAATAAATGGATGCAGTTGGTAGACTGTTAAACTAGTCTTTGAAATCCTCAATCAGTGACATCATAAATAGTCTCATTTGTACATCCTCATACTGCATGTCCAAGTCCTAAATGACTTCTTTAAAATTTCTTAGATGTTCCTTAGCTATAACTGCATTACTTCCTATGAATTTAGGGACTAAGTTCCTCCAATTGTTGTCCAGAGGGTAAGGGTAGATCTGAAATCTAGCAAGATCAAATTGTTTAATCATGGTTGTGCATTGTGGAAGGGGATTTTGAAAATTTCAATGCTGGTAGAGTGGGTTATTATTTTCCATATATTGTGGACCTTGTGGGGGTACATACTGCTTATGAGGATTTGGTTGAATATTTCGGTGTTGTGGTGGAGCATTTGTGTTTCAATATTTATTTCTAGGCTGATTTCAGTGGGCTTGAGGGGAATTTGATGGCTTCATATTGTTGTTTTTATGAGGGGGTGTATATTTGGGTGAATCAACCACAGATGTTTTGATTTGAGCTTTGTTTAATTTCATTTTTCTTAATTCTTCTATTGCTTGAAGTTGTTGCTCATATTCTACCCTTAGTTTTTCTACATGTCGCCTCATTTGCTCCCACTCTGTATCTTCTTCATTTTGTGTCATGAGTTCATGGTTTTCTTCAAATGTTGCCTCATATTCAAGTCCTTCCTCAAAAAGTGCAGTTCTCTGATCACATTCAAATTCTCTCCTTTTCTCAGCATCAAATTTAGCCATGAACTCTTCATCTTTATCATGGTTTATTCAATGATAATGATTTCTCTTCTCTTCAAGGACATGAAGCTGTTTAGATGGGCTATTCTCAATTGTGAATGCCTCGTATGAATTGTTTGTTTCCATAGGTGGTTTTGATATTCTATTTTTTGTGGCTGGATCTAGTTCATTGAATACCTTCTTGCTTTGATCACTTTTATAAGTTCATTTACCCTTGTCATTAGAACCATCTCCTTCCTTGCATGTTGTGAGAAACTGTGATGGTTTGAACTCTAGGTTGATTCCTTTTTTATTTGTATCTTATTGTATCAGTCTCAATGCTTTTTTTCATTCAGAGTTGCCATCCACTTTTTCTAAAAGTGAGAAAAACATTTGTGATTATTTTACCCAGCGGAGTCGATTTTTTCAAATTTTAATTATGGTTTTCTTTCAGTGACTTTATAGGAAAAGGTTGTCTACTACCAGACTTCTCTCTAGTTTTCCCCAATGGAGTTGCCAATTTGTTGGGTCTCAAAGATGCTAGTTTGAATGAACCACAAGAGGTTTCCAAACTCTCACTACATTATTGGTCAACTAGCAAGGCCAACCAATATGGTTGAACCCTCTACTTTTAAGGCTCTTCTAGACCTAGGCGGGTGCACCTATATGAGCAACACAAATTTTGAATTTATGTTTCCTACTTGATCTAACTATCCACAAATGGCAATTTAACAGTGGAAAGATATGATCCTAATTTGGTATGAATTGTATATGCAATATCAAGGTATGAATTAATATGTTAAATTAAGAGATGTCAAATGAGATGAATTAAACAAGTGTAATGAAAATAAGGGAGACTAGTGCCTTATTTGGTAAAATGGAGTCAAATGGAATCCTGTGATGAGTGGTTTCTATCTAGCAAATTCTCTAATCATTTGGCATACAATTATGAGTTTATAACTGGTATAAACATGCAAGGATGTAATTGATAAACCCTACTTAAGGCAGAATATCAAATCTAATTATCTGATTCTTCTTACTAATCCAAATAACATTCCAAGATTACTATAATCAATTGAAAGGAATTTAATTCTTCTTCAAAGAATCCAATAAATCAAACTACACATAAACAGCAAATGTGCACTGATAAATTGAATATATACTTGATACTTCAATTTAAAAAATCAAGAAACATCAAATTGGAGACAATCAAATAATCGCATGAATCCAACAAACAATTGATACTAGAATGAAGCCACTAATCAAAAGTCTTTCATTATCTCCTTCAAAATTCATACATGCAGCATAGTCTCCTTGAATATCATTTTGAAAATATAGTGCCTACAGTAGTCTATCCTATTCTAATTCTACTTTTTTTTTTCATACTATCCCAATAATGGATATTTATACATTTAGTTTGCAAAAGGACATGCCTACTCGAAAAGTCTTAAGCATAAAATGTTAACAAGTTTATCATTAACTAATTTATGTTAAGCCATAAATGAACTACAGACATGTGCTCTGTATAATCCTAACACATTATAGATCACGATCTCCATCATCATCATTCATTCATTTTTCTCACATGCTTCATCCAATGTTATGTCCTTTATAGTGGTTTCCTTCAATATCTCTTGGAGTATTGATTCACATTCACCTTTCCATGTAGTCACTTCTTTTAATTTTCCGTCATCATCATAGAACTTAGTCAATCTGTCATTAGTAGCTTCAATCAATCCTTGCACATCCCCTTGTAATTTCTCAAAGAACTCCCTATGCTATCCATGATACGATTGGTATTTTCAATTCCTGCAGCATTAGGAGTACCCCTTTTCATTTCCTCAATTATTTCTTGGATTTTTTCATCCATTCTTCTATGTTCTTTTATAGCATCCACGTATTGTGAATGTTTTCCCCAAATTTTATTTAACCAAGTATTTAAAACAACTTTCCTCTTTTTAATTATTGCACTGAGTGTGTCCACTTTTCCTTGTGAGTATGCACTTGACCCCTCCCAATGGTCCCTTTCAAGTGAACCTTCACCTTGGGTGAGCATCTTTGTTGGCCCTATTACAACACCTACCAAGTCCTTTAAACATTCATTCTCTCTTAGTATTCTCTCATTATTGGTTTTATACATTTCTCTCTCTCTGATCAATGCTCGGATTTGTGCTTTATTCAAATTTTCTATATTGATCCCAATGTCTACAGTTGCAACAAGATTAGCCTCTCCATTCTTTTTTCTCGCATGATGGATATATCCCTCTAGATCAAAGTTCTTTCTTCATGGTGCTCTTCTCATGTTGTAATGCAATAACTTATCCAGAATCAGATTGTAGCCCTCCTTTGCCAACACAGTAAAATCACCAAAACACGGTGTACTGGGCATAAAATCCTATTTCCCATATGAACTTAAGTTCATAACACTAGAGAAATCCATTTGCCTAACAATATCTAAGTATGCAATTCTATCTGGGACTGTTCTAAGAAAAATGAATGGTGTATCCTCAAACCCATAAACCCTAATCATATTGGAATTTTCTAAGCAATACCAAACCCCCAGTTGTGGTTGATTGGTCCATTATAATCCCTAGGCCTAAGAAATCTCTTTACTTATTTACATAAGGAATAATCACAAGGATGATAAGAATTCTTCAAAATGCAAGAAATTGGAACTAGCAAACCTGTTGTCCCAAATAGCAGTCCATAACTAAATAGGTAATGGCCTACCTTCCTTATCAGACTGTGAAATCCTCAACTCCTAAGGCCATAATCCTAACTCCTGTCCAAAATATAGCACCAAGTGCATCAACAGTGAATAATTCTTGAGGTGTAGGATAGAGGCACCATTATTTATTGCTATCAACCCTGCATCCAGTTCCTTAAACACATGTGAAGCATAATCAAAAGACCTGGAATTATGATACTGAATATCCGCAACAATCACCATGGGCACAACTATCATATGCTCTGGGACTTCCATCCCCAATACTTGTCCCACTAAAAAATAAGTGTACTTCAGGTAGGGTTCGAAGATATCCACATGAAATGGTGGTCCCTCACTTTCTTCCATCGAAGTAGGTTTTCCATGACACCTAATTCTATGTAGGGGTAATCTCCAGCCCTTATAAATGGTGTCCATTCTTCTAAATTCACTATCAAGCTCCTCACTTATTATCTTCTCACTGCATATACCTTCCAATCTGAAAACCTCAACTATTGCATTCTCAGATATGTGTATCAATGGATTCCCTGACAAATCACATATAGTTGTATTCTTTGGGTTATAATGACCACCCAACAATTTTACCAGTTCGACATCAAAAAAGACATTAGGGCACACCAGTTTTCCCAAATTGAGCCTACACGAATTGCATACTGGCTCGAAGTGATTTCTCCTATGGTAATGAAAATTTAACAACTTGTACCCTCTAATTAGGGTCCAAACATCCCCCATGAATTTTCATTTTTCGTCCAATTTGTCAATTTTCGCTTTGAGTTGTGCACAACACCTAGCTTTAGGCCCTAAACCAGGTAACTAGTCTATGAGGTCTTGATTTAATTTCCTCTCAGTTCCCTCTAGTTGCAGTTCAGTTTTTTGCTTTTTTGCCTTTGACTAACTACCCTCCCCATGTTTTCTTCCTTTCATTTTCTCTGAACTAGTGCCTTCCATTTTCAAAATTCACGAACTTTGAGAGGATGAGAAAACTTACTGTATTTTGCCTATAAATCCAAGTCAAAAGAATGCCCTAATTGTTCTGTTGGTTCCCCTGCTCTCCTTTGCTACCAATTCTATGAAACAATGATTTCAATTGAGCACACCCTGATATGCAAAATCTTTTATGCTTCGTGGTGTCATTAATGTCTTTACTAAGACATGATTGCTGCAAGTTTTTTGAAATTCTCGCTATCACATCAGGGATAATAGCTGCAAGAAATTTCAAATCTCTGGCCGATCCACCTATTCAACGCTCACCCATCTGCTAAGACATCTTGTAGTTTCCCCAACATCACAAGTCTCCCTGATAGTTTATTTTTTCTTTTTTTTTTTTATATTGCCATGAATTTCACTGAATAACTATTGCCCAAACTTAATGAATCAGGCCAACTATTCTTCACCTTATTCTGAAAGCTCTTTATCTCACCGAGATGTTCACTTTGTCAACTTATGTCGCCGAGACCAAGTAATTGTTCTACCGACAGAATGATACTCGTCATGATGTCTCTTAGATCTCCCCGCTGAAACATATCTCACCGATACGCTTTTTCTTCGGCGAGACCATGCGCATTGTCTTCTCGATAACCTTTATCTCCGCATGCTTAGTTTTGTCGGTGTAACCTAAGGGGTCGGTAAGACTCCCCGAACTCTCCTCAGCATCATTTTTCATACTGAATGAGTCTTCCCTTTGTTTTATCGGAAATACAAGTAACGCTTCAGGAAGAGCTTTGAAATCTCACTCTCATGACCATAGTCTCTCTAACTTACTTTATTTTTTTCCAAACGGTAAAAGGTAAATTAGCTCGGTATGACCTTACATCGTCATGCTGATACCTTTTATCTTGCCAATAAGAAATGTAAACCCACTTTCCCCTAGTGTATAAGTTTGTTGGTATGACACATATGATGTCTTGTTGATATGTTGAGGAAATGTATATTATCATCGGTGAAACCTACATCAACTTATGTTGATATTTTCAAATGTTAAAGATTCAAAGCCAGGTGGAATTTATGGGGCTATATGGCAAAATTTAATCCGGACTTTGGTAAAAAATTCTATGTGAGGAATTTTATGTCTGTATTATGAACCTTTTTTGGAAACTAATAAGCATAAACGGTTAATGAGGCTATCAAAATTTCATAGTTCCAACAACATCCATAGCCCACATCTTAAAATCATGTCGACTCACACAACCATGTCACCCCCTAGAGGGCGCCCATGTTTTTTTCTTTTCCTGGTGTGTACTCAAGGTGACTGAAGTGAACACTGAATCCTCTGAGCAAAAAATCTATGGTGATTATATGGTGAGTGTCTTGGGGGAAGATTCTACCCTCCCCTTACACTATGTTTGAAATGATGTTTGGATACAGACATGGCTGGCTTTCTACACTATGGTTCGTAGTCAAGGTTTTCGTTCGGTGTGGAAATAGATAAACTCCCTCATGATACCTCCCAATCTTTAGAACAAAGATTTTGGGGATGGTTATCTTGCTCACTTTTGTTGAATATGGGTTTCCCCAAAATTCACTTTTGATTATAGTGGGTTGGAAAACCTGGCTTTGGTTGTTCCCTCTTGGGTGATTACTTTTTCCCACAAGAGCAGGACCTCTAAAGGATGTAAGAAAGCATAAACATTGCAGGAAACTGAAAAATGCACTCTGATATTTTGGTCACCTAGTTAAGGGGAGAGCATAGACCTATTGCCACAGACAAAGCAATCAATGTTCTTTTTATAGCACTAAATGACAATGATCTAAACTAAGTGAAGATGTTGCTTCACAATAGGCATGGGGTTCATTTTAACTCCAAAAATAGTGTGTGGTGACTACCCAAGATTGCTTCATTTTAAACTATGTCTATCCTAGGGTTGCTTCTTTTTAAACCAGAAATATTCTATCTGTGGAAGGCGTCATAATCAGGATCCTTTCTTACAAAGCCCCTGTATACGCTAAAACAGGCCACCAATGCACCAAAACAGTTGACGAATACGCTAAAAGATCAATTTGGTACGCGTGAAAATAGGTCATCTATGCGTTGAAACAGTCTATGAATGCACTGAAACAGTCTGTCTATGCGTTGAAATAGTTAGTCTATCCACTGAAATAGTCCGTCTATGCACCAAAACAGTCTGTCTATGCACCAAAATAGTCCGTCTATATGTCGAAATAGTTTGGGGATGCGCTAAAGCGCAACTCCAATCCATCACCTGTTAGAAATTTTTTGCAATAAAAAGATTAAAATGGGGGGATGCCCCACGATGGGCGACAAATATGTGTGAGTTAAAATATGTAGATTAATTAAACAATAAACTAACACACCAATAAGACATTAAATTGAAAGAAAACTAATTAGAAAACATAAATGCAAACTCTAATAACAGTGGCTTCTTCAAATTTGTCCCATTGTCCTCTATCTCCAAGGATTTGATTAAAGTTGTTGGCTCTCAGTTGTGTAAGCAGCAGCTTGTTGAAATGACAGCGTAGGATAATGAGATTGATTGAAAATGCATATCCATTGTTAATGATTTAAACTATGAAATTGAAATGCTTATGATGCTATGATGTTAAAATGTTGATTCGAATGCAACTATAGTAACTATGTATGAAATCTACTTACCAAATAGTTGTATTTATAGATTTTTGAAATGCAAGAATCCAGTTGGCGGAGATTGACGGTTGAAATTCAAACTTTTCAGGATGAACGGTGAGAGATGGAGAAGTTGAGAGAAAGGTGGAAGGTTGAGAGGAAAGTGGAAGAATGTGTTAGAGTAAAGGTTTTAATTTAATTATGTTGATTAAGTTACCTTTATTCCCTTCTTAAGATTTCACGCTAGTTTGCATAATGTGACATTTAATAATTATATTAATTATTAAATGTTATCCTATTAGGGCTTCTATTAGGGTTTTTCTTATTAGGGTTTTATTAGGGTTTGTATGATCTCCATTTTATAAGGATTGATCCCATTGTATTTCATATCAATTCATTCTCTCATTCTCTCTGATATATACATTTTCAGTTTTCAGAGAACCCTTGCTTGTTTGTCTCCATCTCTTCTTTTGTGCCAGGTTATTTGCATGCAGGTGATCTTCAGGGTTTGTGGTGTTGTATTTTTTCAACTCCTATGTGGTATCAGAGTTCTACACCTGCTGCTTCTTGTTCTTGTTTTGAAGATTTTTGGAGCTTCAAGGGTCTAGGGCTTGTTTTCTTGATCTAGGGCATACCTGCAATTTTGAATCATTTTCAGCTCAAATGGACATCGCCATTGTGTCCATAGCGGTCCAAAACCCCTAAATCAACTGTTCATTTGTCCATTTTGGACAAAGTCAAAATTTGAAGCAAAATATTTTTTACACTACGGTCGTACGGCCGTCCCATACCTAGTAATATTTTTTTTTTTTTCGGAGAAAAATCTTCGTCAAAAAATATACTATGTAAAAAAAAAAAAATTTGATTGAAAACTTTTTTTGATATTTCAAAAAAAAAAAAGCCGAAAATTTTATGCAGTTTTAAGGCTTACCGGCCTACGGGCTCCCTGCGCAAACAGGGACGATACCCAAGGGTACCGCCGCCTGTCCTTATAGCAGGCAGTGGCCCTTGGGCACCACCCCAACCTGCAGTGGATGGTACCACATGGATACCGCCCTGCCACATTGGCAAGTGGCGGCCCATGCGGGACCCGCCCATTCATTTTTTATTTTTTTTAAATTTATGAAAAAAATCTGTATTTTTTTTTATTTTTTATTTTTAAAATCAACACCTTTTTTTTAATTATTTTTTTTTATATAAAAAACAATTTTAATTTGTACTAGCCCAATCGCACTTTTACGATGACGGTCATTTGGCCGTCAAATTTAACCTAGTGTTTTTGCTGCGACGGCCATATGACCGTCAAATTTAACCCAGCACTAGTTTTTCCCTCTTTGGAGCTGATTTATTCCAGAGGCCGTAACTTGGGTATACAATATCAGTTTTTGGCAAAGGAGATATCATCGGAAAGCTAGTTTTCTCATCTTTCCAGTGATGTGGGTCTCATCACTTCATTTTTCAGTTGGTGCATTCTATAGCTAGTTGAAGATAAAGGGGCTATTTTCAGTCTCAAGCTCATAACTTTTGATCAGTTTCTCCGTTTTTCGCAATCTCAATGGTATTGGAACCATATTTTAGAGCTCTTCAGTTTCATCCATGCCATTTTTCCAGATTTCACTCCAGGTATATTTTATTCTATTATTTGTGTTTTCACACTCTAGTGGATTACCTGGACATATTTGCTCTTGGAAACTTTTTGTTCACATGGGATGCTTTGTTCTTGGCTGTTCTTCATGTATTTCCAGTTTTTATCCTTTGAGGACATTTTGAACATTATTTGTAAGCTATCTTTTATGTAAACACACTGAGATAAAGTGCCACACTATTGTACATGCATCTTTTAGGGATTTTGCACATAAAGTTGTGCCATATTTTTGTAATTGCACTAATATTATAAAGTGCCATGAGGGGTTGTGTAGTTTTCCTTTGTTTTGCCATCACATCTTTATCCGGTGAGTGTCCCTCCACGACGACAGTGAATCCATGTCATGGGGGGTTGTGTAGTTTGTCTTTGTTTGTCATCACACCTTTGTCCAGTGAGTGTCCCTCCATGAGGACCATGGATCCATATGATTCCAGCATCATGCATGTGTGCTTTGTTTTTGCACACCACTTTTTCAGTTGCAGGTGCTATCTTGCACACTTTCAGATGTTTCTTCTCCTTCATGCACTACAAGGTGTTTCACATCATTTCAGTGGATCTGTTAGGCTCTCCTAGTTTAGCATTATGGGGGGTTTATTATATTGTTCATGCTAATTCTTCCTTGGTTTCACCTTGGAATGAATCTTTCATTCTCAGTTGATCAGTGTTTCAGACTATTGGTTCTTGTGCCATCTATATCTTCATTACAGGTGTTTGCCTTTATTTGCCATCTGATTCGAGTAGTGTCATATGGGCACTTATGCAAATTTTTGTCTTCTTGTTCCTAATCATCCTATCTTCAGCGGACATTCTTTAGCACCATAGCAGACATCTTTCGATAGTTGTTTGCAGCTTCTTCTGCTTCAGTGATGTCTCTTCTTGGCTTTCTTCTTCTCTTTTTGGAGTAGAGCTTTTTCCCATGAGGTTTTCTCTATTTCTCCATTTTACAAAGATTTGGTTGTATTTGGGTACCTGATCTGGCCTAGTTGCCAGGACCCATGTTTGCCTTCTTGCATTGTATTTACCTTTGCTTTCTTGCATTTGTTTGTAGCTACACTGTTGCTCATCTTAAGGGGGGTGTTAGAGTAAAGGTTTTAACTTAATTATGTTGATTAAGTTACCTTTATTCCCTTCTTAAGATTTCACGTTAGTTTGCATAATGTGACATTTAATAAGTATATTAATTATTAAATGTTATCCTATTAGGGCTTCTATTAAGGTTTTTCCTATTAGAGTTTTATTAGGGTTTGCATGATCTCCTTTTTATAAGGATTGATCCCATTGTATTTCATATCAATTCATTCTCTCATTCTCTCTGATATATACATTTTCAGTTTTTAGAGAACCCTTGCTTGTTTGTCTCCATCTCTTCTTTTGTGACAGGTTATTTGCATGCAGGTGATCTTCGGGGTTTGTGGTGTTGTATTTTCTCAACTCCTACAGAATGTTTTCAACCCACAAGACCATCCTCATTCAAAAATGGAGACAAACATGGCATTTATCTTCATTTATGAAAATTGGTTGAAGTTGAGGATAATTGCTCAATTAAATAAATAAATTTATTTAATTTCTTGTGACATGTGCAAATAGAAGCTTCCATAATTTAAATAATTAATATTTAATTATGTGGGAAATGAAAAAGAAAGATAATTAAATATTTTACCATATTTAATTAAGTGGGGTGAAAAGGATATTTAAATATATAATATTTAAATATGGGATGAAAAGAGAATATTCCCTTGTTTTGAATTTAAACATTCAAACTTTAGAAATGAAATGATAATTAAATAAATAAATTATAAAATTTATTTAGTTTAATTAAGAGGAAAGCAGCAATAATTAAATAAACTTATTTATTTGATTAAACTAGAAAAATTGGAAAAATGAACAATATAAATAAATAATTAAATTTATTTATATGTAGATGACTTTAGAATATTAATTAAATAATTCATATTTAATTAATTAGAAGTTTGAATAACCGTGACCATTTTTAGATGTGTATAGTGTATGTCCCTTAAGAGTTAGTTTACTAACTGCAAGGTGAAACACGTGTAGAGAGAAGGGAATAAGTTTGTTGATTGTGTTGCCAACGAGGCACTTAGGTTTATGGGGTGGACCCGTTGGGTTAATAATAATTTTTCAAGGCCTTTAAGTGACATGATTCTAAATGAAAATTTTGAAAATGATTATAAATTACAAATTTGAGAGTTGGAAGTGGCGGGGGAAGCATGGGAGATCTTCTGATTTTAAAGGAATGTAGATTAATGATTATTTTTGTGGTACGGTGTTGAGCTTGTTCATCTTGTTTGGAGGAAAAAATAATCATTATCTCCTTCTCAAGGAGATCAAGGCTCACATAGATATTTTCAAGTTGTGGAGGGACGTCAAATCCAAATGTGTTGATATGCCTAATGTTAGCTCCTCCCGTAATTGTGAAGATTTGCAAGGTAAGAATATTAATGAGACTTTAATTATTTACAAAAATAATTATAAGATCGTAGCTCCGAGAATTGTGTCTTTGGATTCCCTTAAAATAAAGTTCTTAATTCCTAAATATTTATGTGCTTATTTTGAAACTTTGAGTAAAAGAGTTTTTTCCAAGACTAGTACAGATTCGAAGAGGTGTATGATTATGAGGAATAGCTCACAGCATTTAAAAAACTTGCAAAGTGCTAAGATGTGTGGGTTGAGGAAGTGTACGAAGCCTCCAAATTGCCAGGCACTCAAACAGAATACGGACTTGTGGAGATTGTTTGAAAATGCGGGCATGGTTCCTTTATTTGAGTCTCTGAAGGGCTATAATGAGATCCTTACTACCAAATTCATAAATTCATGGAGGAAGGGAAATATTGCTATTAGTGTTGTCAATTTTGAAGTGATGGCCAGGGTTATCGTGGAAACTAAAGGATTGGAGAATCAAGGTAAAAAGGTGGCAAAGAAGAGTGGGGCCGACTACCAGATGTTTGTGGATAAGTTTATGCATGATGGGGAGAATCTAAAATTCTTCCAAAATGGGTATGTGAGGTTAGAGCTTTTGCCTCCCTATGCCCTAGTGAGTTTGTTTGTAATGAGGTATTTTACACTAGAAGGAAGATACATGTCTATACATGTGTATCATTTTCCATTGCTAAATCATATTAGGCATGGTGAAAGAATTAATTTACCCTTCTACTTATTGTCTTCCCTATAAATTAACATAGAGAAAGGTGCTAGCCCTCCCCTGCATCAAGGTTTGATGCTTACTTTGTAAAAGCATGCTATTGCGCTAAACCCTCATGGAAACCCTCTTGTTGCTAGAAATGATAATCAAAATCATAATGATGGTGATAATGATGAACCCCTTGAGGATTCAAATCTTGCAGAGGAACCTATTCATTGTATGCCTCCCATTGTTGTTGCTAAAAGGGTGTTAACCCCAGCTAAAATCTCGTCCCTTGTTGTTATATGTTTGAATCCATCTACCCCTATGACTCAAAAAATTGATGTTAAAGTTCCATTGAGTCTAAGCTTGTGAAAGAGACTCTGGAAAAGAGAAAACATTCTCCTCTTCTCCTGGATTTACCCAAGTCTATGAAGATTAAAAAATATCTGAACCCTCAAAATGATGTTATTACAATTAGTGAAGAGGGCATGAAAAAAGAGGATTTGAAAGAGATGAAGCAGGGGCAGGGTAGTGGTGGTTGTAGGTCTACAACCTTGGAAAAGTTTGCTTCCAAGGATAGGAAAGGAAAACAAAAAATATCTATGAATGAAGATGAAGACTTGGAAATTGAATAATTCAAAGCCCAAGTAGATGAAAATATTGATAGGATGGAGTTTGAGGATACTAGTTATGAAATGGGGGAAGAGGAATCAAAAGAGGAAAAGGAATATGATGAAGAGTAGCAAACTAAAATGGAGGGCCAAAAGAATGATAATCTAACTATTTTGGATACTGGGTTTGAATGTTATTCCTAGACCTGCTTAAATATGATCAAACAAGCAATCATTAGTCAATAAACAAGTAGAAATTTAGCGTTCCCTATGAAATTCATTTAAGCACAAGAACATAAAAACAAAGTAGAATATCAAATAAACTACTAATGAAATACTATTCTAATGCTCAAACAAGCATCCCATAGGGGGATTAGTGCTCCTTTGATGTGGAAAGAAGTCCTTTCCTAACCCCTTGATAAGCTTGATGATGAATGTGTGATGAAAAAAGTATGAAATCGACTATAATCTAGCTAATTTCTTGAGAAAATGATGAAAAATATGAAATGAAATGCCTATAATGATGATGCTCTTGGTTGTGGATCCATATTGTGAGAATGATGCCTCTATTTATAGAAGCCAAGGATTGAAGAGTGAAGAATGGGGAGAATGTGGGATTAAAATTTGAACCAATGGCATGATGCCACTTTTCAATATGCTAATGAATCTTGGAGGAGATGTGTGAGCACATCTTGGGAGATGGGATGTGTAAGAAGAATGAATTCCAAGGTGTCTTGTGTAAGAGCTATTAAAAGACAAGGTGGCTTGTGTAAGAAGAGGTGTAAGAGCTATTAAAATCCAAGGTGGCTTTTGTAAGAAGAGGTGTAAGAGATTTAATGCCAAGGTGGCTCAAGAAAGAGGACAAAGTACTTTGGGAGGGAAAAGTCAAATGGGTGGAATATTCCAAGAATATGCCACTTTTTGAATGAAAATAGGGTAATTAGTAAATCAAATAAATTGATTTACATGTGCAACTTGGTTAATTGACCAAGGTTGACTTACCCTAAGGTGGAGTTAAAATCTAGAAAAATGGGGGATTAGTGTTAGGGGTTAATTAATTTAGGATTAATTAACTTAGATGAAATTAGTTGATTTGTTACATTAATTTAAATACTTGAGTTTGTTTAAATCAAATGAGAGGATGTTGGAACATTAGTATTTAATTAAATAAAGTTGATTTATTTAATTAAAGGGAGAACATTAGGATTTTTATTAAATAAAATTGATTTATTTAATTAAAGGAAGAACATTAGGATATGATAAAATAATCTGATAAAGTGTATTATCTGATTTTAGGAGGAATTTGAATGAATTCAATTAATTAAATAAAGATTATTTAATTAATTGGTTAGTGTGGAAATGATCAAGGAAGAATTAGTGTTAGTTAATCAGGATCAAGTGCATGATATCAATCAAGATATTTTAAGTGTCTACATTTTACCCCTCTTTGAAGCAATGTACCTACTATGTTGGTTCAAAGAATAACACTCACGAGATCAAAAGTAAAAAAAAAAAAAAGATTTTTTGAATGCCCCAGTGCTGCCCCAGGGAGAAGAATTACACTCGTATATTGAGTTCTAACCCTTCTTTAAGAGATTGGATGAAAATTTGGATTTTTGGGGGAGATCTCAAAAAAAGATGACAAGTTGCCTGAAGAATCCATAAAGGTTCTAGGATGTTGAAAATATGCCAAAATCACGAAAAAATATGCAAAATAAGGCTCGAATGGGCAAAAATGGTGACGGGGGAGCAAAACCTAGCTTCACGGCTAAAATGGGGCAAAAAACCCTAATTTTCATGCTTAAATAGGCTTGGAGGGGTCACTTTCCATTCATTTGTGCATTCACACTTTAGAAATTCTAGTCTTTTGAGCTCTAACCCTTCTGCAAGATGGTGCAAAAAGTGCTTCCCCACACATTTCCGAGCGAGTTTGTGTGTTCCAGAGACCTCCAAGCATAGGACCACTAGTATGTGACCCAAACCCAACTCTAAATTTTTCTTTTTTAGTGCATTTATTACACGTCAAAGAGTTGAAGTCCCTAGCATCGCTATATAGTGACGTGCAAACACTCAATCGGCAATGCTGAAAGATCAAATAGTGCCCCTAGTGTAAATGGTGATGTAGATCATGATTGGAATTTAGGGTTTATGTTTTCAAATAATGACACAAACGAAAATAGCAATGCTTGAGCCAATTTGAGATTAGTGTTTGTTAGTCAAAGGGAAATGCTTATGTAAAGGGTGACGCTATACTCAATTTAGCATTTCCAAAGACTCGAGTGTCACTATTTGGAGTTTTACAAATGGGGAAGCTTTTGCAAACAATGATGCATTCATTTTTTTGGGGTCAAAAACTCAAAACAGGGTCAGATCCTTTTATAAATTTTGACATTGTGCGCTTCATGAGTGCAGGAGGTGATCCAGCTTGTATTTTCACGCGAGCATTGGCCCTCGGTAATGAGTGAACTAGGTAATTTGTCTGACTTATGATAGCAAAATCTGGGGGAGATTGGTTTCTGGTACATAGCTTATGCACCCATCATCCAAACTCATCTAGTGATGATGACCACGATGTGTGAGAGATGGCATAGTGAGACCTCATCCTTTCACCTTTCGACTAGTGAGGTGACTGTTACATTAGAGGACGTATGGCAAATCTTGCAGTTGTCGACACATGGTGCTCATGTGATTTATGATATAGATGTCAGGGCCGATGCATGCCATGATATCAGGGGGTTTCAAGACCTTATGCTGACTAAGGGCCAAATTGATTTAGATTTTTATAGAGGTCGGGTGCCACTCTTTAGGCTAATTATTGTTGCCATTGTGCCTATGTTAGTGTCTCTAGATCAACAGGGTAGATTTTTTAGTCTAGGATGGGGTTTGATGTGGGAGAGGATTTTGAGGCAAAGGACCCTATTTTCCTAGGGACCAGTGATGTTGGCCTCATTCTACCATGATTTACATGATTTTTCATATTGTGATGGTCGGGCGATTGGCACTAGGGTGACACTATTACATATTTGGGCTTGGGAGCATATTGTCATGCTCTAACCTATTGTCACCTTGGTTGATACAAAGCCTAATGATCCTATGGTTTAGAGATATGGTGGTGGGATTACCCTGTGGCATATTGGACATCTTGGTCTTCCTTACTGGTGTCATGTCCTAGATGACCTGTCATCATTCACCTAGTAGCCATGGTTATAGATACCCGCTTGGTAAGATGATGTCCAGCAGTTAGTTTATGCTCGACAGACTCAACTGATGCAGGGGAGAGAGCATATTATTATAGAGCATTATCTTCTAGAAGGGTGGCCTATCAATTTGGAGAGGTGTAGGACAAGCCTGATGATGAGTACACTACCATTTTTTCTAGATCATCCCGAGAGATCGCATGGGGGCAGATGATCCCAGCATCTAATACAGTTGATTCTTTCCACTAGTTAGTTGGTAGGTCATGGGCCTACGGTCAGGGACTAGTAGATCCAGGGATTACATGGGCCTATGCTAAGTGGTTCAAACCTCCATTGTGGATGATAGATCCAACAAAAACACTTCCATGAGGGAGGCCTAGGGGGAGGAGTGCTCAGAGAGCACAGGCAGGACCAAGTGGATAGGATCGAGGAGTACCACCCAGAGATGGCCAACCTTCACTATAGCCAGATCAGCCACCACACTAGCCACACCAAGCATAGCAGCCCCATCAGCCATAGGATCAGCAGATACAATAGTTGCAAGCACAGTTACAGGGTTTATAGATACAGCTATAGGTAGTTACAAGTGAGTGGGACCTGGCTCGCCAACAGGTTCAGGTTGTCACATTAGAGAGAGATTAGGCCAGGCAGTAGGTCCAGGCCCTCACTACTGAGAGGGAGCATGAACGGCAACAAAGACAAGCTACAAAGCTACAGTTAGCTCAGGAGGTTGGCCTCAAATAGTAGTTAGAGAGCATGGTTTCCTCATCCTAGGGGAGGATCGTATCAACACAGATGTACTGTGAGGTTGTTTGAGAGGCTAAGTATTACAGGTTTCACTACCATCAGGTTGTGTTAGTAGCCCTTTGATAGCTAGACTATTCTCAATAGACAGTGGTTTGGCAGGTAGAGGATCAACCAGAAAGGTAGGTAGGAGAGGTGAGTAGCCATCAGGGCTAGCAATTTTGGATTGATATACACTCACAGGATTCATTTTTGATAGCCCCATGGGCTTTGTATCATGATTGATGTACATACACTTGAGTCAGATTATGTACCATGACAGTGATGATTTTTTGATATATATATGATATGGGTCTGATTGATTCATGATGTGATGTGTTCACTTTATTTATGTCTTATGTATGGATGCATTTGATTTTTTTTGTAAATGAAATTTGATTCTATATGAATGTGATATGATGTGCAACCTTTATTTCATGAGATGCTATGTGATGGATGATTATGATATGCATATGTCATGGATGCATTTCCTTTTGTAAATGATGTGGATGCAATGTTTTCTTGTATCTTTTCCATGATGATGATGCATTCATATGGATGTATGAATGTAAATTTCGATGATATGCAAATAATTTCTAAGATGCTTAGAATAACAAATCTATATTATTCTTTGTAACTTAAATGTTGTAGGATGTATGATGTGATATGTAGTGAGTGTTTGGATGGATGCTTTATGTTGTGAGTATGATATTTATGTATGCTAATGATTTATGGATGTAGGATGGATGAATTGGTGATGTTTTGGTTGACTTTCATGATACCATGTTAGCGCGGAGAGAAGAAAGATGAAATAAGATGATGAAAAGAGGATCCAAGAAGTCCATGATTTGTCCAAACTTTATTAGAGATAATCATGAGAGATGATTATTCTTCGCTTATCAGAGATTGGCGATGTAAAGAGCTTACTTTCCTTATGTTTGATAACACACATAGATACGATGCATCAAAGTATAAAGAACTAGGATGATGTTGTACCTAGTGTGGTGGACTTTGACTCAACAATTAGATAGGAATATTCTTGTTCACACCTAGCATACAGAAACTCTACTAGGATTTAATTTAGATATTTCAAGCATCTCGAACCAAAACATATAGAGGAAAAAACTAACAATGTAATAGTCAACAACCTGTCCAAAACACCCTTCATACACCTAATAAAGCAAGTGTTTGCCAAGGTTATATTACAAGAGTATCCAATAAGCACAACAGACAAAAGATAATGATCAATGCCCCATTCCTTTCTCTCTAAATATTTTTGAGTAGACATCATCGAGAGGTCCTTGAAATGAGCGCAATAAGATAAATCAAAAGAAAAGATCAAGTAAACAAACAAGCTAATGTTCTTCATATCACTAACCAAGACTAAACTATAGTGATGCCTGATGTTGATGTCCATTGTAGGAAGGATGCATCCTAGGACATGATGTTATCAGATGATTTTGGAACTAATTGGATGATATACTATTGATGCGAAGAGTTGACCAGCTTATTTACCTACTGACCTAGACTTGAGATCTTGGCGCTTGGGTTTTCACTTTTTATCTGCTAAGCCTATTTCTAATTGGTTTCGCAAAGGATGAAAGTGACGATCATTTATTATGAGTGAATGTTTATTGCAGGTGAAAGCGAAATGGAATAAATGGATTTTTTCAAATATTTGGATGTTTTTGGTATTGTGAAATGTTTTGAGGCTATTTTTGGTGTTTTCAAGATGTTTTACAAATGTTTTGATTTTTAATTTTTCCAATTTTTTTGGTTTTTTTCTAAGATTTTGACCAAGAACCTAACCTTAAGACCTATCCTAAGGGCCTCAGGAGCTGATAAAACATTAGCCTTGCCTATGTTGTACACGCAGACACCATGTAGTTCGACATGACAACTCTATTTTTGGATTTTTGATATGATTTGGATGTTTTTTGGATTTTCTGGTTTTATGAATGTTTTTGGACTTTTTGAAAGATTTTATGAATTTTTTGGATTTTTTGAAAGATTTTATGAATGTTTGTAGATTTTTTTTATTTTAGGAAGATCTCAAGAATATACATGAGTTCAATTTGATGCAGGTATGAGAACATGCCCCCAGCGTGATGTGATAGACTACTCTGATATAGGCAGGACAAACTAACCTTAGGAATGTGCCAACTAGTAATAGGGTGGAACAAGATACAAACATAGGATCAAGCTATGATGTGGACATAGACGGGTGAATGGAAGGATGTGATGGAATGTGATGGGTGATGTGGAACCAGTCGAAGAATCCATGGTGGATGGAAAGTGCTTATTTACAAAAGGCGCATGTTTTCCAGGTTTTCACCAAGGTACTTTCCCAAAGTGCCACCGAAGTAGTTTTCACTAGAGGAAGATTTTTCTCTTTACTAATTTCAATCCTTTTTCTTTTCTTTTTTTAAATTTTTTTGGATTTTTTTGGATTTTTTGGATTTATACCCTTACAAGCTTAGGCATAAAACTTTTTGAGATGGGATCTATTGATAAGCTCCTGCAAAAGCTCACCTTTAGGTGTTGATAGCTGATATGCCCCTGACTTGTAACTTGCAGTAATGACAAAAGGTACCAACCAGTTGGAATCAAACTTGCCCTTGCTATCTAGATTTGGCACATTTTTCTAATTTTCCTTCATCACAAGCTCACCAACTTGAAAGGACTAGTTCCTTATCTTCTTTTTGTAGCTCCTCTTCAGATGGTTCTGGTAGACTTGCAGGTGGTTCAAAACATCCATGTGTCACTCATCTAATAGCTCCAACTCATTCAATTGAGATACTTGATATTCTTCATCTGTAATGAGGTTTTGCAAAGATATCCTTAGGGATGGGAGCTTGATCTCAATAGGGAGGATGGTTTCTAATCCATAGACCAAGGAAAATTGGGTTGCACCCATTGGTGTGTGGATACTTGTTCGGTAAGCCCATAGGGTGGGGGTTCAACTGTAAGTTTGAGTCACGACCAGCTTCATTGACTATCTTTTTGAGGATTCTTATGATAGTTTTATTTATAGCCTCAGCTTGGTCTTTACCCAAAGGGTATTATGGAGTAGAAAAGCGATGTTGGATATTGAATTTCTAGCATAGGTCTCGAACATCCTGGATTTTGAAAGGTGTCTCGTTATCTAAGATAATGGCTTGTGGAACACTGTAATGGAAAATGAGGTAATTCAGGATGAACTTAGCAATCTTCTTTCTTGTGATATAGGTCATAGAAATGGCCTCTACCCACTTTGTGAAATACTTTGTAGAAGTGATAATGAACTTGTGTCCATTGGATGAGGTGGGTGATATTTTACCAATGAGATTGATCCCCCATTATGAGAAGGGCCAAGGTGTTACAATCAAGTGAAGCTCTTGAGCTAGCACATGGATAAGGTCCCCATTTTGTTGAAATTGCAAGAACTTCTTGACATATTCATGAGCTTCCTTCTCCATTGTTGGCCAATAGTATCCCATTCTCAATAGTTTCTTAGCCAAGGTCATACCACTCGAATGTGAACCACAAATACCATCATTTACTTTGGTTAAATTAGTCAAATTTTCCTCATCATTTAAGCACTATAAAAGGGTTCCTTCAATACTCCTACAGTATAGGGTGTCGCCTAAGATAAAAAAGCGGGATGACTTTTTGACAAAGGTCCTTTTAAGGTTTGGAGTGATATGGGTAGGGAAGACTCATATTCTCAAGTAGGTGTATATGTCATGATACCATGGGTTACCAGGACCAACTATTTCACACACAAATTCAGACTCTGGTACGAGAAGCTACTCTACCAGGAATTCATGCTTAAGGACGTTGCATGGGATATCCAATAGTGATCCGATCATTTCCATGGCATCTGTTGCTCTATTGTTTACCCTTGGTATTTTCTCAAACATGATGTCAATGAAGAATTAATTTAGGTCCTCCACCAATTTCTTGTATGGGGTTAGTTTGTCATCCTTTATTTGGTACTCATTATTGACTTTTTTGGTGATTAGCTGAGAGTCTCCATAAACTTTAAGAGCCATTATCTACTATTGTACTACAATTTTGAGCCAAATCACAAGGGCTTCATATTCAGAAATTTTATTAGTGTAAGGGGAAGATAACCTATAGGATTTAGGATTACAATCCCCTTTTAGTGTGATGAAGAAAACACCTACTCTTGATCCATGTTGTGTATATGACCCATCAAAATAAACCTTCCAATGATCAGTGGTACTGAGGTTGAATACAGACTCATTTGGGAATTCTGATATAAGTGGGTTCTCTAAATAGATGGGTGATTTTGCTAATTGATCTGCAATCACTTGTCCCTTAATATCTTTTCTTTCCACATATTCAATTTCATATTCTAAACTTGGATCATAACCCACTTATCCATCTACCCCGTAAGTGTTTCCTTGTAAATTCAATACTTGAGGGGTTCTATCTTGGCAATGAGTTTTATTTGATGGGCTAACATGTAGTGCCTGAATTTATGTGAGGCAAACACTACTGCTAGGCAAGAATTTTCAATAAACGTATAATTTAACTCATGCCCTACCATGGTTTGATTGATATAGTATATGGCTCTTTCCTTCCCCGTCTCATCATGTTGTGCTAGTAGAGCCCCAAGTGTGTATGTTGCTGATATGTACAAGATTAGTGGCTTATTCTAGATTGGCAGTATGAGTACTAGTGGCATCAGCAAGTATTCATTGATTTTGTTAAATGATTGATCGCACTTCTCATCCCACTTGTACGGTACCCCCTTGTGGAGTAGATGAGAATAGGGTACAACCTTGTCTACCAATTATGTGATGAACCTACGGATGGATTGGATTCTTCCTTGTAAACCCCTTAACTATTTCAAAGTCCTTGGTGCCTCCATTTTGAGAATTTCTTTAACTTTGGCAGGGTCCATCTCAATCCCCCTCATTGACACAATGTACCCTAGGAGCTTTCCTGATTGCACACCGAAGAAATACTTCTTAGGATTAAGTCTAACCCTATATTATTTTATCCTGTCAAAGATGGAACTTACTACACTATGTGATCTTATCTTTTTCTTGACTTGGCCAGTATGTCATCCATATAGTCCTCTATAGACTTGTGGATCATGTCATGAAAAATGAGATTCATGGCCCTTTAATAGGTGGCTCCAGCGTTCTTCAACCCAAACAGAATCATGTTATAGCAGTAAGTCCCCCATGGATAGGTGAAATTTGTCTTATGTTGATCATCCTTCGCTATCATTATTTGATCTTACCCTAAAAACCCGTCCATTAGTGACAACATTCCATGCCCTATGGTTTGGTCTAAAATCATTTCAATGTTAGGAAGGGGAAAATCATCCTTGGGGAATGCTTTGTTTAAGTCTCTAAAATCAATGCAAATTTGGATGCCCCAATTGGGCTGAGGGACTCGTACCAGGTTTGAAACCCATTCAGGGTAATCGATGGGTCTTATGAAGCTAGCATCTAGGAGTTTCTGCAACTCAATTTTGACTAATAGTGTGATATGTGGATGCATCTTCCTTAGTTTTTGCTTCATTGGCTTTGCTTCTAAGTATACAACTAGATGATGAACAACCACCTTTGGGTCAAGTCTCAGCATTTTGGCATAGGCCCATGCAAATTTTACCTTTCTTTCCCTTAGAAATTAAGCTAGAAGTTCCTATTCTTCTATCAAAACTGATTCTGCATAGAAGGTTATATGTGGCATCTCTTCAATCCCCAAGTTGATTGGGTTACACTTCTCTGCTAGTACTACTGACTTATCCTGCTCAATAGAACTTGGGAGAATATTGAATCCCTCATCCAACAGTGCCTTGGAGAGGTTCTTACCCTCAGATACATCCTTTGTTTTTACTATTTGTTGGGTCAAAAAGTGCCATAGTGTGGTTTTCACTTAAAGACCTAGAGATTACTCTTAGATTTATTATTTTGCGACTGAGGGATTCAATTGTTTCCTCATAATATGCATGTATGTCTAGCTCAATGCCAAATCCTGCTTTATGGTCTCCACATGGTACATTATCCTTGAGTCCCATGAATTTCGAGAGAGCCTCATCATTTTTGAATGTGTCTAAAACTAGTGGTCCTCGTTGGTCATAGTCTATTAATTGGGGATAAACTAGCTTTAATTCATGGGTCTGGTTGTTTGACTCAAAAGAAACAGTGGAAATCATGAACAAGGAATATTCCTCAAATAATATGGGTAGGTCAGTGAGGGAATCTTCATCACTGTCACTCTCACATACATCAGTTATATTGAAGGTATAGTTTTCTATGGGTAGGCCTGTGGATACTGGTAACTGAGGAGGAGCTTTGAATATTTTAACAAGAGTACCTCTACTACGTATGGTTATTTTTAGAGGGTTACATCTAAGGCCAAGATTCTTTATGCGCTTCTAAGCAACAACGGGTTCTAATCAGTTATTGTTATTTTTCTCGAGGCTTTCATTCTTATTGTAGCCCATGCCAAGCATTATCTATAGTCCTTTGTTAGCATCATCCATTGGAAGAGTAGGCATAGGTCTTTCATCTTGGCATAGGAGACTGGATATATCATTTTTGTCTACCAATTCTCGGCCTAGGTCCCCCCAACTTTTGAATTTGGAGGGGTCTACTCTGAAGTTTTACGATGGTGTATTAGTTGGTTGTGGTTTTCCATGGGACCTAGGAGATTGAGGTAACTCTCTTATTGTAACAAAGGCATTTTTCTTCATCTTGTAGTCTCCACATCTGTTATCTTGGATAATAACTTTAATATCATAAATATAGGGAATGGAGGGTGTCTTTTTCTCAGAAGTGGAGGCCAAGGTGGATGGGTCTACATATGGATTCATAGGGCCTTCATCATTCTTGGGAACTTGTGGGAGTTTATAATATTTGACTTCAAGGTTCCTACAATAATAAAAGGGCTCGGGATCACCATGGATGGTGGCCTCTTGGTTTTCATAGGGGAATTTAACACATTGGTGAAATGTGGATGCAATATCTTTCATCCCATGGATCCATGGGCACCCTAGAAGGATATTATAAGGGAGGTCAAGAACTAGGACCTGGCAGGTATTCTCCATGATTGCTAGTCCTACTTGGATTGGAAGGTGAATGGTGCCTTGAGACACTCTTTCTTGATCATCATAATCTTGGATAGTGATTCCTTTTCCCTTTTCAATCATATCTTCAGAGAAACCTAGAGTCTTTATTATCTTGAGAGAACAAATGTTTAAACTCGCACCTCCATCCACCAAGACTCTTTTGAATTTATTTTTATGTACCAGGACTTTGAGATGGAGCACATAGTTGTGATATGATTGGGTTGGAAGATCTTTTTTAGAGAACGTAAGGAGATGTTGTGTGGTGATATATCCGACCATAGCCTGGAACTAGTTTGCATCAAGATTTATGGGTACGGAAGATGCAATTAGTGTCTTTTCTAGAATTTTCCTATGCGTAGGCAAGATTTTTAGTAACTCCATGATGGAGATCTGGGTGGGAGTCTTCTTCAGTTGTTCTAATAAATTGTAACCATTGGAAACTAACTTTGAGTTTGCAAGGGGTGCTCTAGCTTGTGAGGATGGTCTAGGGATGGTGTTTTTGTTGTCTCATGTGGTGACTCCACACTCAGCTTTGGACCTTGTGATATTGATAACATCTACACACTCATCTAAAGATGTGAAAACATGATCATAAACATGGTTGATGTTGTTGTATTTTTTTCCTTTACCATTGTTATTTTCTTTATTGCGATCTGGCATTGGATTCGTGTATATTTTGAGGTTCTGATTTCTAGTTGGTTGCTCAATGGTGATAGTCTTGTCATCAATAAGATCTTGGATTAGGTTTTGAGTCTCATGCAGCTAGTCATTGTGTGTCCCTTTATCTTATGAAAATCAGAAAGGTGCTTCTCATTATACCATGGTGGTTTAACTTGATTCTCTTGGTAATTTTCAATGACTAGGAGCGTGATGATGTTGGCTTGAATGAGTTGTTGAATGACAGATTCGATCAGTTCCCCAAGCGGTGTGTACTTTCACTTAGTATTTCTTGTGGATGGTTTCCCTTGATCATTGACATTGTTGACTATTTGTGAGTTGGTTTGTTGTTGAGATGTGTTGGGTTGTGGAATGTTTTGGGTGTTATTTTGACATTTTTGGTATGTTTTTTGTTGTGTGGTTGGCTTTGTATCATTGATTACAACCTTGGTGTCAACAACACCATCGTTGGTAAAAAAAAAATTGCCAGATTCGAGGTTTGTCATTGTAATTGGTTGATGGGAAATTATCTTGATAAGTGGGTGTCCCCCTTGTGCAATGAGGGCTCTTTCAATATTAAGAGCTTTGGGGATGAGTTGATCATAGGTGGTGATGCACTATACTTTGAGATGGAAGGCTAGGATACCATCAAGATTTGAGATGATGGTTCTAACTTGTTCTTCTAGCATAGCCCACTTGCTCCTATTGGCCTTGGATCACCATCATTGCAAGAAGGATGTGAATGTATCTCCCTTGTTTTTCTTTAGGTTGGACAACTCTTCCAAGCTTGCGTCCATTCCCATGTTAAATGAGTAATTTTATATGAATGTGTCCACAATTTCTTGGAACTTTTTGATTCCAAGAGGAAGACAAGAGAACCATTCCATGGTTGGGCTAGCCAAACTTCTAGGGAAAAGCCTCATTAGATAAGAGTCATCATAGGAAAATTCCATGTAGTGTACGTGGAATTCCATCATGTGATCTTCAAGATTTTCAGCTCCATGATACTTGTCGAATTTTGATATCTCAAAACCTTGTGGGAATGACTTCATCACAATGCTTCTATCAAATGGATAAGGGCATAAATTTCCTTTTGATTTTGGGATTTTCCCAGATTGTATGTCCCACACTTTTCGTGTGATATTTTTTATTTGAGCGAACAAATCGCTTTGTGGATCGGGTGGTGGAATAAACGTGTTTTGGATTGGTGTAGTGGCTTGAATGATGGGTGGGGTGACTTGTGGGCTTGGTGGTGCATTTGCAGGAGATTGTTGTGCAACTAATGCTTGTTGATATGCTTGTATTTTTTGTTGCACCAATAAAGCTTGTTTTTGGTCTTCTTGTTATTGTTGTGCCAACAATTCTTGTTGTTGGGCTTGTTGTTTTTGTTGCCCTAACAATGCTCGTTGTTGGTATTTCTATTAGGTTGCTTGTTGTTGTGCTTCGTATTGCTAGAAAGCTTGTTGGTAAGCATGTTGTTGTAACAAGGCTTGTGCTTGAGCTTGTGCATGTGCATGTACAACTTGTGTAGCTTGAGCAGCCTAGGCAGCTTGCACAACCTATGCAAATTTTTGGGCTTGTTTATATTGTAGAAATGCTTATGTTTGTGCTTGTGTAGCTTGTATAGCTTGTGCAACTTGTGCAACTTGAGCAGCTTGAGCAGCTTGAGCAGCTTGAGCAACCTGGGTGGCTTGCACATCTTGTGTGGCTTGTTGGGTTTTTTGTGTAGCTTGTTGGGCTTGGAATTATTGAAATTCCTTTTGGTATGCTTGTTGAGTTGCTTGCAAGGAAATGTTGTATTGATTTAGATTTTGGGGGTGAAGGTGATGGATTCGAAATGGTATGAGATGGTGTGATGACACTTTGTTGAGGTGGTTATTGAGTTGTTTGAGTGATGACCATGAGTTGTGTGGTGGAGGGTATGGTTTATGTGCTAGGTCCTTGAGAGACCATGTTTTGAATAATTTGGGATGTTGTAGATGGTGTGATGGTTGATTCTGATGTTTGTATTGGTGCCACCTAGTGTTGTAATGTCGGTGGCATACTTGGAGGATTTGGTATGCTTGATTTGTTGATTTGATTTGTTTGATTTGGGACTAGTATGCTGGGTAAAGGGGTTTTCCCTAAACCTTGGATTGAAATTTTAAGAAACCTTGGAGGGACACTAAACTTTAGGAATTTTGGATTTTGGATTTGATTTGGATTTGATTTGTATTTGATTTGGACTTTGGATAATTGTATTGTTGGTGTTTTAAAAATGCAACCCAGCTAGGATTTGTAATTCTCTAAGAGGTAGCCAACCTCTATATTAAAGAACCACAAAGGCTAGTGGCCAACTGACAAGATTCGGTCAAAGACTGAAATCTCCTACACTTCTGGCTCTACAGGACCAAGGTGGGTAAACCTATACAATTCCCAAAACTTAAATCACTCATACACCGACATTGCTTTTTATAGCATATAATTCTCAATGAAAAAATAGTAAGGGAAGCATTGATAATTTCAAACTTGGCTAAATTTTCAGTAACTCAACCCTCTCTCAGCCATTGGAAAGCAAGACAAACAATAAAATAAATAGTAAGAATAGGAATGATTTTGCATTTAAATTTTTTTCTGAGATGTATAAAACTGCATAATAGATCAGTGCCAATTCTGGGCCATGGAGTCAAACATATAAAATGAATTCCTAGCAAATAGACTTCAACCAGTGAATTTAAATTGTTAATGCTTTGCATCAACTGTTAGTGTCTTGCACCAATAATCCTTCTCTTATTATCAATCAGATTATTCTTATCAAATCCCATCTACACACCTAAAATCACAATCACCTGCTCAAAGAATTTTAACCATTTCTTTTAAACAAAACAATGAACAGACAAAACAATCTCATGAAACTTGAGATGATAAACTCAAAGACACTTTGTATTATTGAATTTATATAACTAAAATTGTACAAATATGGAGACAATCTAATGATATTAATGAATGTGGAAACATCTTCATGATGTTAATTGCATAAACTGGCTGTATTTACTCGTGAATTCAGAAAATTACAGCTTACAAACTCAAGAAATGACTTGGAAATTACAATTCTCTATCTACCCAGCCCAATACAAAAACTCAGAACCCTTACAATTGAGAGAAGAATTAGAATAAAATAGAAGAAGAGAAGCAAATAGGATCAGCCCTAAATCTAATCTGGAAATGTCATCTAGAAGCTTCATTCACCGTTGATCAAACTAAAAAGAATATCTCTTCTTTCCTCCTTTGAAGTAACAAACTTATTCTCTCAAAACTGCCTCTGCTCATCATTGCTTTGCAACTAAAAATCAGCCCATGTGGAGAATCTCATTATTTTATCCAGTTGTTGGAAAAAAACCTCTTTCCTGTGCAAAATTATGTTTCAGTTCTCTTTTAAATTGTTGCACATTATTTTCCTCCAAATATTAAATTTTTGTAACTTCAATATTTATCCCTTTTGACTTTATTTAAAATCCCCAGCAATGAGAATGTTTTCACATTCAAATGATCCCAAATACAAAATGAATATAAAACTCATTTTACTTGCCTTATTCAAATATCTTACAGCCACATTAAACATGTTTATGAAGTGAAAAATTCACTTTATAAAACACCCATAATGAATATTTAATTCACTCTCCATTTAAAATTTCACCCCCATGGATAAAAACTCCACCTCCTTCATGCATTTTATATGTTATAAAAATAGGGGCCCATTTAGTTTTTACTTTGACTGCACATCATTTGGTATTTCACATTTAAAATCTCACATTTTAAATGGTGGACTTGGAAGCATTTACCTTGGAAAAGAAATACCCGACAACATATAAAAATAATTCCTCACTTGTTCACTTTACATTTATAATGAAAAATTTTACCTGTGCACACTTAAAATGAAAAATCATTTTGGGTAAATGAATTACTTGTGCCTTACTCACCTGGGCCCACCTTTTTATTTCCACCTAAATTGGCTTCGCACCCAGTAATTAATTTTAAATGTTTTGTTCATTTAAAATATTTCACTGTTGGCCATTTAAAATATACCCACGTACCTTAATCTCGCACACCTCGCAAGCCTTTTGATGGCATCATCTTTTATTGTGCGAGACCTACAAGATTCACCCAAACTTTATTAAATATTTCACACATGAAATATTTTATTATAGGATTTCATCTTGAACCCCGCACACCTCGCAGCATATTTGTTGTCGTCACCATTAACTCCATGAGGCTTGCGAGGTGTGGTAGAAATTCCACCTTTTGTTCATAGAAACTTTTGTTTCTCTACAACTCAAATGGATTTTCTATACCCTCCAGTTGCATTTGCTGCGTTCCAAAGAGAATTTTGCCAAACAATTTTGGTACATTTTCACTATGAGTTGGGGTCATTTTATAAATGAAAGGGCATTATTGGCATTACCAAATACTCAAAAACATGTGAATATTTGTTTAAAAAGCTTCCAATGCATTAGGAATGGTTCAGGCATCTTCCTGGAGACTGCACTAACTTTTCTCAACTTGATTTCTACCTATAGATGCTCACAGTAAGTATAATATTGAAACTATCACAAATACAGCATCAAAAAACCTTTAAATGACCATGTAGGTGATGATTAATAGTTTTAGTGCCAGGAGAAGCATCCTTCATTTTCCCGCTTCTCGCAATCTTCTACTACCTTGCCTTCAGTTTTCAATTGTCGTGAACTTTGAAGCTTTTCAAAATATGTTTTGAGAGCGTCCAACCAATGGGATGAAAGAATTAAAATTTATTTTTCCTCTCATTCAAATTTTAGAAAAGATTTATGCCCTAGAATCATTTCGAAATGTTTTAAATATAAACATTTAAAACATTAGAACTAGGCAAAAATTTAATTCTGCCAGCAAGTCAAACCGAGCAATTTCACTACAAACAAACCAAAGCACCTGAAGCCATGAAATTTTTCACCAAGGCATAATCAATTATTTAGAGAAAACCCATTTCCTCTAATTTTTCCCAGCTATTAAAATTTAGGTACCTTCTTTGTAAACTTGCCCCCGAGATGTATTAGTCATGACAAAAACACGTTAAAATAATATATCATATCACCTTTAATCTTGATGAAAATGGAGATGTAGAGGTTTTACACCAAAATAAGAAATGGGTTGTCAGTAGAATTGCAAAATTTGAAAATTTCTAGAACACCATCTCTGGCCCTATTGCGGTCAGAAAAATAATTAATTAACCCATCCAAGCTCATTTTGAAACCCTGAAACTAAGCAGGCATGTAGAAATATGACCCAAGAACGCATTGCAACAAATATTTTGGAAAAATATATCCTGAGGTGAAAAATATTAATTGAAAAAGTTGCTCACTTCACATTTTCTGTAATTGCACCTGTTCATAACCAATTAAAACTCACCCAATTGCCAATTTGTAAAAATAGTGAATCAACTCCTAGTGAGCTTCTATCAAACATAAAATTTCATTAAGGTACCTTGAGCATGTGTACAAAATTAATTTTCTTGAATCATCACCAGTCAAAAGATACTGATGGTCGAAGTTAGTCTCTCTGAAATGTTGTCAGGAATGCATATGCAAAACTGAACAAACTGCATTCGGTTTTGATATGTTAAAAATAACAAATCGGATCATGAGGCTCTGAAAACTGACACGCGAGATCATCTTGATATGGAGAATATAGAACAACATTTTTTCTGATATGACAGTTAACTTGTTGCGAAATCCAAGCTCAAACAGGAGGCAACTTCACAAAACAAACAATCTGCAAATAGCAGAATAGTGTCAAAACCCTCCAGCTTCACTTTTTGAAACTCTGACAAAACTCATTGTGAGAAGCTAAAAACTAACACACACATTCACATATGTCTATTTAATATGTTTGCAAATGGGTTTTACACGTCAATCAATAGGCTTTAAATTACAAGCCTCCAAAGTGGGTCCCCTAACCAAATTCTTCAGGTGCACTTCTGAAAGTGCATAAGCAAAAATTTGAAATGGGCATCTCAAAATTTCAAAATTTGAGAGTGCCATCAGGTGCAAAGGTTGGAGGGTCTAGAATTTGAACTGCCCAACCTTGCAGCAAGAGTAAACACAACAGAAACTCAAAGAAATAGAATGATAATCACACATGAATTCTTATATATGAATGTTCAAATTGACTATTCACTAGCAACATGTCTTGCCTTTCGGCTTACAAATTACAAAAACATTTGGTGCTAAACCCAAACTTGCATGCAAGTCGAAACCCTTTATTTATGATCTACAACTACTGAATGTGAATGTCTCTATCATGAATTATTACCCCTAATGCAACTACATAATTCCTATATATATTGGTTCTCAGCTCCAAAAAAGGTATGTGTCAGCCCAAGAGGTTCCAAACCTTGAATTGGATGAAACGTGCAAGCATCGTCCAAGACATGAAAAGATCTTCATAAGAAGTAGGTTGAGACTCAATCTGATAATGCAAGAGGAATATTAATGCAAATATATTTTTGGTTGATGCAAGATTGCTTACAATAGGGGATTCTCCTGCATCATACACCCAAGGTTGAAGAAAAGTGAGCCTCTCACTTTTTGGGGGCTAGGGGAGAACCAATATGGTCTGCCTCAGCCTAATAAATCCACGATGAATCTTCATTTGGTCTTCCTTTCCATTTGACTATATATTCTTTGTATTTTTATTGCCTTCCTCTGGTACTACGTCCAATTTTGTTGTCCAAAACTTCCTCGATCTCCTCTGGATGATGTACTATCTGATCCGGTAATCCAACTTCTCTATCCTCTGGTGACTCCCCTTCATGATATTGATATAGGTCTGCAATGTTGAATATAGGTGATATGCCAAATTCCTTCAATAGTTCCACTTCATATTCATTTCCAGAATCAAACTTCCTGATGATATTACATTGTCCAAACTTATTCATCTTCAGCTTGTTATATGTCCCTACTGGAAATATTTATTTCCTCAAATATACCATTACTTATTCTCCTACTACAAACTCCTTATGTCTCCTCTTCTCATCTGCTCTTGCCTTATATGACTTTTTCATCTTCTCCAGGTTCTCCCTGACTTGAGTATGCATGATTTCCATGAATTATGTGAATTGTTCTACCTCTGCACTCCTTTTATCCTCCATATTGATATCTCTCAATTCTACTACTCCTATTGGTTTTTGTCCTATCACGATCTTGAATGGTGTCTTTCTAGTGCTCTGGTTTAATGAATTGTTGTATGCAAATTTTTCTTGCGATAATATCAAGTCCCAATTTTTTGCTTTGCCTTCAATCAAGCATCTCAACAATCTCCCCAAACTTCTATTTACCACTTCGGTTTTTCCATCTATCTATGGGTGAAATGTCGAACTATACATCAAATTTATCTTCATCTTCTTCCATAGTGCCTTCCATAAATAGCCAATGAACTTAGTGTCCCTGTCAGATACTATGCTCTTCGGTAGTCCATGTAATCTCACAATCTCCTTGAAAAATAGGTCTACAACATGTATTTCATCACTGGTCTTCTTACAAGGTATGAAATGCACCATCTTAGAAAATCTATCCACAACCAAAAATAAAGAATCAAATCCTCTTTGTGTCTTAGGCAATCCCAACACAAAATCCATGTTGATATCTTCCCATGGTCTCTCTGGTACTATCAATGGTGTATACATCCCAGTGTTCTGACTGTTTCCTTTTGCAACTTTGAACATACTTCCTAACATCCTTGTACAACTATGGCCAAAAATAGTTCTTAGTCACCAATGATACAGTCTTATCAATCCCAAAATATCCTGCTAATCCTCCACAATGCTTTGTCTTGATCAAATTCTCTCTCATTGAACTTATAGGGATACACAATTGATTGTTCTTGAATAACATACCTTCCTGAATGAAATAATCCAACCATTTTCTCCTATCAATCTCTATCGGTTTCTTGCAAGCCTTCCATGCCTCAGCAAAATCAATGTCACCCTCATACATTTTCTTTAGTTCTTCAAAACCCAATACTTTAGCTCTCATCTCTATCAACAAACTCCTTCTTCTGCTCAATGCATCTACAACTTTGTTTGATTTTCCACTCCGGTGATTCAACACAATGTGTAACTCTACAAGAATTCTACCCATCTCACGTGTCTTTGGTTCAACTTCCCTTGGTTTTTCAGATATTGTAGAGCTTGATGATCCATATACAACACAAATTCCTTAGATAACAATTAATGTATCCACTTCTTCAAGGCTTTTATTATTACATAGAACTCCTGATCATAAAATAAATATATTCTCCTGGAATCATTTAGTTTTTCACTGAAGTAAGCTAATGGTTGCCCTTCCTGACTCAACACTGCTCCTATTGCACTTCCACTAGCATCACAATCTACTTGAAATACTTTATCAAAATTTGGTAATGCCAACACAGGTTGTTTTGTTACCCTTTTTTTCAACAACTCTAAACTCCTTTGTGATCCTAATGTCCACTTGAATTCCTTTCGGTCACCCCTAATTATTTATGTTATAGGTGTGCATATGCTACTTAAAATTTTGATGAACTTCTGGTAAAAGGTTTCCAATCCGTGAAATGATCTAACCTCTCCAACATTCACTAGTGTAGGCCATTCAACTATTGCTCTAACTTTCTCAGGGTCCATCTTTAATCCTTTAGTAGATATCACAAATCCAAAGTATACCAGCTCCTTCTTCATGAAACTACATTTCTTGATGTTTATCAATAGCTTCTCTTCCCTTAACCTCTGAAATACCTTTTGGATGTGCTCCAAATTTTCCTCCTTGGTCCTACTAAAAATCAGAATATCATCTAGATAAACGATGAAAAACTTACCCAAGAACTTCTTCAAAACCTCATTCATTAGCCTCATAAATGTACTAGGTTCATTCATTAGTCCAAATTTCATGACCAACCACTCATAAAATCCCTCATTTTTCTTGAAATAAGTCTTCCATTCATCTCCCTCTTTGATCTTGATTTGATGGTATCCACTCTTTAGGTCTATCTTGGTAAAATGCTTTGCTCCCCTCAATCTATCAATGATTTAATCCATCCTAGGCAATAGGAATCTATACTTCACTGTGGTCTTTTTGGTGGCTCTTGAATCTATACACATCCTCCATTCTCCATCTTTCTTAGGTGCAAGTACAATTGGTACCACACATGGGCTCATACTTCCTCTGATCAATCCCTTCTTCAACAATTCTTATATTTGTTTGTTTAGCTCTACATTCTTTGTCGGTGTCATCTGGTGTGTAGCCTTGTTCAAAAAAATAGCTCTGGGAATAAGATCCATTTGATGAATGATACTTTGGATCAGTGGTAATCCTTATACCATGTTATTTGATACAAGATCCTTGTACTCTATCACTAATTCAGTGAATTCCTTCTCTGGTGGTTCTTCTTCACCCGGTCTTCCATGCTTCTTTGGAATCAAAGAAAAACACATGTTCGCATGCCTCAGTCCATCCAAAAATTTCCTTCCATCTACTAGATTGATTCTAGTTGTACCACAAATTTCACTTTCAGGTTCATCTTCCAAAGGTTTCAAGGTGATCCTCTTTCCATCTAATGTTATAGTGTAGGTATTCCTCTTCCCATCATGTATAGCTTTCTTATCATACTCCCAAGGTCTAACCAACAACATATGGCATACATCCATTGGCATAACATCACACAACACTTAATCATGATATGACCCTATTTTAAAATTCACTACGCATTGCTCACTTACTAGTATCTTGTGCTCATCTTGAATCTAGCCAATCCTATAAGGTTTTGTATGTTTACTTCTTTCCAAATTTAACTTTGTCACCATTTCCTCAAAAACTAGGTTATATGTACTGCCACTATCAATGATAACTTTGCAACAATTACCTCATGCTTTACATCTAGTCCGAAACAAAATTTTCCTCTATGGTGCTTCTTTAGGTTCCTCCTTCTGGAACAATGCTCTCCTCATGAATAGTGATTCTCCTTTCTCTGGGCTTCCTCCAAAACTTGGTGTTCTCTCTGATTCTTCCTCTGCATATCTGGTTCATGCATTGTTTTCAATCTTCTTGATTTCTTATTGACACTCAAATGCTCTATGTCCTTCTCCTCCATATTTAAAATAGGTTCCTCTAAAAAATATCTTTTCATACCCTTTCTCATCTCTTTGATATCCATCATTATGGTAAGAATTGTTGCCTCCTATGTGATTGTGGTAGGGATTTATGTCATCTCTCCCTTTTTGGTATAAACTAGAATCCTTCTCTTCCTTACAGTATGAATCTGTGTCCTTGTTTTGTTCCCCATATGGATTGTATCCTTTGGGATGTGACCTTCCTCTCTAAAATATACCTCCTCTACCTATTTGTCTTTGTTCATGTTTTATTTATTTTTTCCTCCACCTTTAGTGCAAACTGATATGCTTCCTCTACTGAATCCATCCTTACCGGGCTCAATTCTTCCTAAATTTTTATCCTTAGCCCATTGATATATCTTGCCACTTTCTCCTTGCTTGCTTTGCTATGTCTAGTTCTGATAATGATCTCATGGAATTCTTCAGTGTATTCCTTTATAGTATTTTCCTTTTGTCTTAGGTTTTTCAATCTCTTCAACAGCTCCAACTCATATTCCACACGTATAAACTAGTTCTTTAATTTTGTCACCACTCTATCCCATTTCACAATCTTTTTTTTTCCTTTTTTGTTTCTTTCCAATTGAACTTCTTTCCACCAAATTTCAGCATATCCCTTCAAATTAGTTTTCACAAATCTCACTTTCTCCAGATCTTCAATTTCCTCATACTCAAAGTATTCTTCTATGCCATTTATCCAATCAATCAACTCTTTAGGGTTTAGGTTACCAGTATAACTTTCAATCTCCATTCTAGGTTGATTTCCTATTTTTGAAATGGCCTTCAACATCTTGACCTGATCTGATTCTTCCTCTTCTATAGTCTCTTCAACTTGGTTTGCAGCTTGAACTTCATCATCATCACTACTATCATTAGGTCTAGGGTTTAAGCATTTTCTTCTATCTTCTTCAATAGCATCTAATATTACTTTCATTGCTTGCATCATTTCCATCATTTCATCCATCTTTCCAGCAACATTAACAGTAGTATGAATTATCCTCGACGGCATCTCTTCCTAGGATCCGGTGCAACTGCCTCAAGTCAGCGATCTAGCTATAGATTTGCAATTGCCTCATTGTCGGTGATCAGTTGACAAACACAAGTAGGTTGCCTCAAGTCGGCGATCTTTCCACACAAATATCTTACAAAATTCCTTCGCTCAACTTCACACTTCTTCGCAAAGTTAAACTCACTCTGATACCACTTGGTGCTGTCAAGGTTGGAGGATCCAAAATTTGAACTGTCCAGCCTTACAGCAAGAGTAAACACAACGAAAACTCAAAGAAATAGAATGATAATCACACATGAATGCTTATATATGGATGTTAAAATCAACTATTCAATGGAAACATGCCTTTCCTTTTGGCTTACAAATTACAGAAAAAATCAATGCTAAACCCAGACTTACATGCGGGTCAAAACCCTTTATTTATGATCTACAACTACTAAATATGAACTTCTCTACCATGAATTATTACCCCTAATGCAGCTGCACAATTCCTATATACATCGGTTCCTAGCTCCATAAAATTTTTAAATCGGCCCAAGAGGTTCCAAACCTCAAATTGGATGAAACATTCAAGCATCGGCCAAGACATGAAAAGATCTTTGCAAGAAGTAGGTCAAGACTGGGTCCGGTAATGCAAGAGGAATATGAATGCAAATATATTTTTGGTTGATGCGAGATTTCTTACAACCGGGGATTCTCCTACATTACATAATGAACTCATTAACCCCAAGATGTTGGATGTTATCTTGAAATAAACTTGTTCACAAGGTGATAATTTAACTAAGTGTATGAAGAAGGATTCATCAACACACAGTTAGTCAAACAAGATTATTTTTTATTTTTTATTTGAAGGATTACCAAAAGTCTAGCATGATTGATTTTTTCCAAGATACTAAGAGTTGTTGGTGAGATTGGATTTGATTGATTTTTTGAGGGATGGATGAGAGTGTTGGCCCTACAGTTGTCATTGCACTAAAATATTGGTGTATTAATACCTGATACAGCTGCCAGAGTTAACGGATCCATGAGAGGTGGTCAGTCCATGTCACAAATCAGGAGGGGAGCATTGACCATCTTCCAAAAAACTCCCCCTCGGTGTTACCCAAGGGGATTCGAACCTGGAACCTTTGGCTCTGATACCAATTGTTGGCCCCATAGTTGTCATTGCACTAAAAGATCGACCTATTAATGCCCAACACAACTGATAGAGTTAACGGATCCACGGGAGGCAGTTAGTCCATGTTGTGAATCCTGAGGGGAGAGTTGACCATCTACCAACAGAGAGGTGTTGACTTTGATCCTAGATTAAACTTAGAGAGACTTCATTTTTTACAAGACCTCGATATTGAAGAACATGCTTATACCTCCTATGTGAGAAATTCAAATCGTTGAAAAGGACTTGGGTTTTCAAAATAATAGAACAAATACAAGTTGGGATTGTCCTTTGAAGCCCTTTTGTAAAAATTATCGACTGATCTTTCTCTAACTTCGTAAATTCTTGAGAGATGTTTCTGGAGATCTTTTGGACTAAGGTGTTTATGATGATTTGATTTTGGAACTTTGAGTTTTCGGGAAATTATGAGATCAAGCACATGTGAGGTTCAATTGTCTTTTATCTTGCTTAGATTGATTCTTTTTACCACATCAACACTTTCTTTTTCAGGTTTTCAAAATGAATGTCTAATGTCTTAATTTATTTTCATCCCACGAGGTCCATTCTGTGGAAATCAAGAGAACCAAGGCAATAGTTTACTATGTTGACTTTGGGAGGAACAAATTGAGATGTGGGTCCAAATTTTTAGAAGCCTTCTAGGGATAAGCACTAGCACGTGGACTTCTCAAGGGTATTTATTCTTCCAAAGGGTTTGAAATTCCAATGATTTGTTGAATATATTTTTTTCCAATGTTTTAGATCAAGCCAAGTGTTTTGATTTTAAAATAGTGCACAATCCTAGGATGGAAAAAAAAAATATTTGTTGAATTCCCACTTGGATTTCTCTAGCTGTGCTTATTCAAAGAGGATGATTAGAAGCTTGACCACACTGGCTCCCCATTTCTCAACACACACTTCTCGGGTCATCCAAGCTTCGAGTTCTCATGAATCTCCCATGAAAAACTCTTCATCTCTACTAAGAACCACAAGTACCTAGGACGACTTCAGAGGTCCAACCTCCTAACACCAACAAATATTAAGGATTTTTGGCCTCTAAACAAAGGTTTGTAGTAAAGGCATCCAGTTCATGGGATACAATGATAAACATTGTAAAGAGGTCTCCCAGCCCTTAGAACAAGGTATTTACGCATCATACAGACACTAAGTGAGAGCTATCATGTACCGCTTCCCGTTGATTGAAAACTTTCCTTGCAATCACAAATTTATATAGTGGTTTGGAAGAGCTTGGATTATGTTTGTTACCGCTTGGGTCATTCCCTTGGGGTGAGTACTTTTTCCCACCAAGGCATGCCCTCTAAAGGTGAACAATAGCAAGTAAGTACATCTATAGTTTGATCCATCTTTATTTTCATGAACAAAGAGAGAGCACATGTGATGCCTTTACTCGCACTAGCAAGATTTGTTTAATTTTAAAAACCCAAATTTAAAATGTGGAGGCAATATTTTAGACAACCTAATGCCACTATAATTCTTTTGATTCTCAAGATAGTTGTGAAGCACGAGAGAAGTGCATATGCATTTGAATGACAAGAGTTTGTAAAAAATATTACAAAATAGAACAAGCATGAATTCTTTTTAGTTCTCAAAAGCAATAAATGGGTTCTTTTTATAAAACCAAATTTGAGTGTGAAATTTGATTGTTCAATTTTTAAAACCCAAAATCAAATCTAGTTAGTTTCTAATGTTATTTTTAACACTTAGTAAAAAATAAAGCTTTTGTGTTATTATTTTAGAAACCCAAACAAAATGTATTGTAATCCTAAACTGAAAGATAGCAAGATTTCCAAAGATTTGGTTACATGTGTCCCCAAAGTGTTAAAAAACACTTGTTACAATCATGAAAAAGAAAGTGCCATAAGAAGCTCTTCTTGTTTCCTTCTCTTCTTTGTCACCTAAACTTGCAAAACCATTGTCAACCTATAGAAAATAGATCCATAAAATAGGTCAAAGGTCAAAGGTGATCAATATAAAAATGCACATGTTAAAATAAAACTAAAACTACACCTTTTACCCAAAACCAACATCGCTTCCCACAAAGGCGTCGCTATTTGGATTTTTTCAACATCACTCTAGTGAAACCAGCATTGCTCTGTGAAAAAATAGAGACCACACTTGCATTGCTATTTGGATTTTGACAGATCCGGCCTTAGGAAAATCACTACAGTGTCACCCTTTAGATACAGAGGCAGCGTCGCTATATAGCGACGTTGAAATGATTATGTCATTGTTTATCTTTTCAACGTCGCTGTGTCCTAGGAAAAACAAAAAAATTGGAGAAAAAGATGTATTAATTTTGAGATTTATGCCCTCCTTCTAGCACCAAAATGTGAATGTTATTCCTAGACTTACTTAAACATGATCAAACAAGCAATTATTAGTCAATAAAAAAGTAGAAATTTAGCATTCCCTATGAAATTCATTTAAACACAAGAACATGAAATCAAAGTAGAATATCAAATTAACTACTAATGAAATACTATTCTAATGCTCAAACTAGCATCCCATAGGGGTATTAGTACTCCTTTGATAAGGAAACAAGCCCTTTCCTAACCCCTTGATAAGCTTGATAATGAATGTGTGATGAAAAAAGTATGAATTTGACTATAATCTAGCTAATTGCTTGAGAAAATGATGAAAAATATGAAATAAAATTCCTATAATGATAATTCTCTTGGTTTTGGATCCATATTGTGAGAATGATGCCTCTATTTATAGAAGCCAAGGATTGAAGAGTGAAGAATGGGGAGAATGTGGGATTATAATTTTTTCCAATGGAATGATGCCACTTGTAAACATGCTAATGAATCTTGGAGGAGATGTGTGAGCACATCTTGGGAGATGGGATGTGTAAAAAGAATGAATGCCAAGGTGGCTTGTGTAAGAGAATGTGTAAGAGCTATTAAAATCCAAGGTGGCTTGTGTAAGAAGAGGTGTAAGAGATATTAAAATCCAAGGTGGCTTGTGTAAGAAGAGGTGTAAGAGGAGGTGTAAGAGCTTTTAATGCCAAGGTGGCTCAAGAAAGAGGACAAAGTCCTTTGGGAGGGAAAAGTCAAATGGGTGGAATATTCCAAGAATATGCCACTTTTTGAATGAAATAGGGTAATTAATAAATCAAATAAATTGATTTACGTGTGCAACTTGGTTAATTGCCCAAGGTTGACTTACCTTAGGGTGGAGTTAAAATCTAGAGGAATGGGGGATTATTGCTAGGGGTTAATTAATTTAGGATTAATTAACTTAGATGAAATTAGTTGATTTGTGACATTAATTTAAATACTTGAGTTTATTTAAATAAAATGAGAGGATGTTGGAACATTAGCATTTAATTAAATAAATTTTATTTATTTAATTAAAGGGAGAACATTAGGATTTTAATTAAATAAAATTGATTTATTTAATTAAAGGAATAACATTAGGATATGATGAAATAATCTAATAAAGTGTATTATCTGATTTTAGGAGGAATTTGAATGAATTCAATTAATTAAATAAAAATTATTCAATTAATTGGTTAGTGTGGAAATGATCAAGGAAGAATCGGTGTTAGTTAATCAAGATCAAGTGCATGATATTGATCAAGATATTTTGACATTGGGAATACTGGCAATGATAATATTGTTGATGATTCCAGCATGGATTATATGAAAAGAAGAATAACATATTTGCAGTATATATGGATGACATGGAGAAATCCTTGGTCATGTTGATGAAGATGACTAATAGGCTGATGCAAAGAGCGATGATTGGTGTGGTTTCTAGACAAGCTAAAATTACCATGAAGCTTAAAAAGTTGGGGAAGTCTGATGATTTGAAGGTGTTGGATGAATCAAAGGGACCTAACTGGAGGGAGTATATGTCCCTAATTGGTTAATATTGGGACCTATTGGGAAAATCTAAGTAATGGCTTTCTCTTTTGATGTTGTTTAATGACTACTCTCACTTTTTTTATCTTTTTGCTTCTAGATTCTGAACTACTATTTCATAATAGCTTTGTTATGGTTTAGGACTTGTTGGTAGGTACATGGTGGATTTGATTAATGGTTTGTGTAGCTTTAATTACTCTAGTAGTAATTTTATGATTTTGATTAATTATGGTTGCTCTATGTTTATGGTTATGATATATGGCATGTGTGCCACTTTGGATGTTGTTTTTTGATGTTGGATGGTGGTGTTGTTTCCCACCCTGTTTCTCCTTTTTGTTTGTGTGGATGTAACCATGGGATCAAAGGCCCTTTCCCTACTTATCTAATCAAAAACATACACATTTTTAGATCAAGGCCCTTTCCCTACTTATCTAATCAAAAACATACACATTTTTAGATATATTTGAAGTCATTTTATTTCCCTTCATTTTGGTGAACCGATAACTTACATGTCTACCCTTTAGGGTTAGAAAATTTTGATTTTTTTAAGCTTCAGATTTGTGTTCTTTGATTTTTACCATCACTTCTAGATTTAAATAATTCTTGTGCATTTAGTGTTTCACATAGTGTTTGGCCCTTGGTTGATTGCCACTTTATGGATCCCATATTTTTTGTTTTAGTTGTTATATTTTAACCATTGATTATCAAAAGCCCTTGATATTGGCTTACACTCATGTGCATATCAATAATTTAATGTGTTTTTATATCTAATCCTTTGGTCCTTGATGACATAATGTCCTGCTATATAGATAGTGAAGCATGTTCTATGGAGGATATATTTTATTGTGTATTTGATTTTTCATTATTCATGAAGCTTGTCATTATTTTTCCTTCCCTTTTATATGCATTCATTTCATGTGTCCATGCACTAAATATCAATTATATTTCTCTAGTTAGGAATACCAATAGTTATTTTTATGAGAATAATGATGATCATACACTTTCTGTTGTAGCCAAAATTTCATACCATAATATCCATTATCATTATTGATAGTAAAAATATTCAATTACAGAACAATTTTATTCAATCTTCATTCTGATTTCTTAAAACTCAAAATTCCCATTTTTGACTACTAAAATTTCCTCTTAAAATCTACCCATTTTTATTAATTTAGCATACTTATTTGTTTGGCTATTAAACTTACCAATTATTTGAGTCTAGGTAAAGTAAGACTAATTGTTAACTAGAAACTTCTAGTTGCATGAAGAATATCTAAAAAAATCCAATTTCAAAAACTATGGGAAAATTATTAAAATCTCAACTTGAGGCCTTAGATAGTTGAAAATGGCCTCAAAAAAGTGTAGATATTGGCTCCAATCAATAAACTCTTCAGGATTCTTCTCCACATAAAATTGTATCCCAATTAAACTATAGATTCAAAAGATATGACCTCTAGAAGTCCTTGCATCATTCTCCTCTAGTTGAAAGGAACACAAATCATTTGAGTTTTTGTCATGGAACTTGTGATGCTTGTCTTGATCTAGCTTCTTCAATTCCCACTTTGTAATCCATGTCTTCTTTTCTTGTGTTATCTCAAACCACTATACCAAGTACTTTTTGTATTGACCTTGTCGGGTGTATATTATCTTCTTGTCCAAAATATGGGAAATATTTTTTTTCCTACTTGGATATTGTTGTTTCCAATCCACTTCTTCTTGAACTTCTTCATCATGATCCTCTCAATGAAAATAATATAAATAAAATACATTAAATATAGGAGAAATATAAAAATTATCTGGTAAATCCACCTCATACTTGCATCGTCATTAATCTTGTTTGTAATCTTGCAAGGACCATTATTATTATATTTCAATTTTTTGTAAGTTCCTTTGGTAAATCTCTCCCTTCTCAGATTAATCATCACTACCTCACTAACATTGAATATATTTTATTTCTACCAACATCTATTACAGTATTGTACCTGTTATTACTATCTTGTAGTTTCTAACTCAACTTATTCTACAAGTTTTGAAGGTGTTCTACATATTCTTCCTCATCATCATTAATGATGTGTTCAATTGGTAGTTGCACCAAATCTAAAACACCCTTAGGATTCCTACCATAAATAATTTGAAATAGTGATTTACTTGTTGATCTATTTATTGAACTAATATAAGAAAATTTAGCTTGTGATAGTGCCAAGTACTATTGTTTTTATTTGTTGTAATGGATGGAAAACCCTTCAAAAAAATACCTTAAACCCCTTTTAATTCCTCACAAAAATTTATTCAAACAATTGGCAACAATGCTCCAAAATTCAAAAATTCAGATCTGCACATATGCACTCTTATTTACAATAAAAAGAATGATGGGTTACATCAATAAATCAGTCAAGAGGAACTGAAAAACAGCAGATAAAAAGAAAATAAATTCGTTAAACATGTCATTAAATTAACACAATAAGGTTTCAAGCTCAAACAATGAGAGCTTATGCCAAACAATGCATTCTCCAGCACCTAGAATCCTCTTGTAGCTTCTCAAAATTGCATCTTTCAATCTAGAATTGATATGGATTTTGGTAGAATTGTCCCAAACCTACAATAAAAACCTTCAAACAAACTCCTCCATGAATTCCACACCTTCTTTTATGACTTTTCTTATTTTCCTCAAAAACTCAACTCAAAAAATGACCTCCTTTTTCTAGATTTCCAACATTTTTTATGAATGTTTCACATTCATTTTCCTTATTCTCCAAAAACTCACGACTAATTCTAGGTTGCACCATTAATTCCCTCCAAAATATAGAAATAAAAAACATTAAACTCCAACCAATCAAAATCATAACTCCCCACAACCATTGGTTTGACCATTTTCACCCGAAAAGGCCAAAATTCAAGATTGGCTAACCTTGGCATCCACTTTCCCCAGTTCCTAATTTTTAGGGATTTTTGAAATTATTTTTAAAAAATTATTTTATTCAATTTCCAATGCCTTATGAATTAATTTTCAATAGTTTAAAAATTGGAAAATCAAAATTGTATTATTACCCTCCTTTTTCACCTTGTTAATGCTTTTCATGCTTTTTGGTCACTTCACACAAGGATAAATAAAATTGATCATTCCAATATTATTTTCCACCAAATAATCCATCTCAAAATCAAAATTTCAAAATTGAAACAAAATTCTAACCTTCAAACCAATACAGGATTGCATGTAGCCATGGATGCTCCTGCATCAGTATTTCTCTCCAATTCATGCAAAGGCACCTTGGGGTTTCCATGACTCCAAGAGGTTTTGTCATTTTTTTTTGTTTTTCCAAAGTTATTGTGATGTAATAAGGTCCCATGGACCATTTTAAGCAGGATGTAATAGGTCTTCATGGTTGTAATTGGTCTCATGCTCATATTGTAAACTTGGTGCATCTAGGCTTACGAAAGAAAACATTGCCATGATGCAGCCAAGTAGTAGGAATGAGATCATTGGATTTTTTTAAGAGTATTATATGTGTCTAGGATCACATTTTCTTGAAGTGGATTCAATTCTAGGCACTTTTGTATATGTTGTCCTAAGTTGTCATAAATTGGCAACTTTGCCTAAAACAAAGGTAATTAGTCTTACAACAGTCCTCTAATTCAAAACTTGGTTGAGGGAAATTGGAATGGGTTGAAACAAGTTTATAATGCCTCCCTTGGTTTGAGGCATGACTGTTAGTGAAGTTTTTGTGAGATCTAATAAGAAAAATAAAACTTTGTTCTCTGATTTTTTGTGTTTTTGCTGATCCTATGCTTGGTACGGCTTGGAATCTTCTTGTACAAATACAAAACTGATATGGATGGATAGAGGGGAGAAATATCTTTCGTTTGGTGGTGTTTTGGTCTAATTACATCAAGTACCAAGAGATTTCCACATGATTCTCTGGAAGTTGCTCTAAAACCCTCATAAACCAAGGTTTTGAGGGGAAAATGCCTATATCTTCCAATTCCACTAAGTAGAAGTGTCAAATATGGGTGGAATGGAAGGCTGGAATTTGTATTTTAATATCAAGGAGGTTTTATATAATGTAAATAAGTTTGGATGGAGATCTTTGAAGATCTAGGCCTGGCATCTCTATGTGGTAGGCCTATAATTGGTGAAAAAACTATTTTTTGTTAGTTTGTGAGTGGTTTACATTAAGGGTGCTTGGGAATACTTAAAATTTATTTGATAGTGCAATAGGAACTTTTTTTATGGCTTAGGGGTATTGGGGTCTGCCAAGGTATCCAATTTCTAGCACTGTGCAGTCAATTTAGTCCTCTTTGTAGCATCAAAAATCGGTTCATGGTGACTTTTGTGTTTGTTGTCATACCTTGTGGGTTTGAGGATTTTAAGGGGTCCTTGTGGGATGTCTGAAACCAAGGTATTTTTCCTAGTTAGTTCTTTTGAGTGGTTTTTGTTTTGACTGTCCTAGTTGGACAGGGCTACAAGGAGTCAATGGCCTAATATGGAAGCGGTGGTTGAGTGGTTGTTCCCAAGTACAAAGTCATGCTTGATGGTCTAGTTTGATCTTATTGATGATGTTCAAGTCATCTCCAAGTCTCTGGTTAAGTCTGGTGGTGAGAACCCATGTTGGGTAGGTGAATTGCTCTGTTGAGTGAAGTGAAGAGTTGGTGTCTTGGTTGGGCATATTTGAGAGAAGTTGTGTCCAATTGTGTTTGGGTTACCTCCACTCTGTATCCAAGTGGTATCAGATCCAAGTCTGATTGTGGGAAGTTGAAAAGGGATTGTGAGTAGGTAGAGAGTGAAGAACAATGCCTCCAAAAGGTGGGTTTGTGGTTGCAAAGGAGTTGAAATCCTTGAAAGAGAAGGTAGAAGCATTAGAAGCCAAAGAAAGGAGAAGAGTGGATACTGATGAAGAAGGTACCTTAAAGGAAGAGGTATAGGGTGATGAGGAAGAGCCTCCACCTATTGAAGAGATGGCTCCTATGGAAAGGAGATTCTTGGGTGATTTTCAAACCATAAAAGCAAATTCCTCTGAAGTTAAGATGGACATATCAATTTATGGGGGCAAGATGAAAGTTGAGGCACTACTAGAGTGGGTAGATGTCTTGATCAATTACTTTGAGTACAAGGAGATGGAAGATAGCAAGAAGGTTAAGTTTTCCAAGACCAAGTTGAATGTGTTAGCCTTGATTTGGTGGAATTATCACCAAGGAGAAAGAGTGAAAATAGGTAAGAGCATGATTACTTCATGGGAGAGAATGGTGAGCAAGTTGAAAGCATGATTCCTCCCTATAAATCATGAAGTGAAAGTGTTTAATAAATTGCAGAAATTAAAGAAAAAGGACATGGATGTCACAACCTACATTGAAGAGTTTCATAAGCTATGTATGAGGTGTGACCATGTGGAGAATGAGAATGAGAAAGTGGCCAGGTATTTGAATGGCCTAAGGTTTGAAATTCAAGATGAGATCAGCCTAATGACCCCTAAGATAGTGGAAGAGTGTTTCCAAGTGGCATGTAGGGCTGAAGAGAAGTTGAGAAGGAAGCAAGAGCAGTAAGGAAGGGGTAGAGGCAGAAACTTCAAAGGAAGAGGTAGTTTTGGTGGAAGAAATCAGTCACAAATACAACAAGGGGATTCAAGTGGAAAAGAAGAACAAGGTCAAGAGTCAAGAGGTGGATTTAGGGGAAGGACACCTAATGGAAGAGGCAGATTTAGTGGAAGAGGTTCAAATTCATTTTCTGGAAGATGCTACACTTGTAACCAATTTGGGCACCATCCTTCAAGTGCCCTGAGAAACAAGCTTCAAACTCTTATGGTGGGGATAGGAGAAAATATTTGGTGCAAGAAGAGGATGCTCAAAGTGTGACTTCACCTTCCAGACCTGTTGATCCTAAGATTGGAGAAAACTTGATGATGAGGACACTTTTGAAGGTACCAAGTACCAAGGAGCCACCACAAAGGAAGTCCTTATTCAGGACCACATGCAAATCCCATGGAAAGGTATGCAAGGTAATTATATACTCATGCTCCACTGATAATCTAGTGTCCTTAGAGATGGTTGTAAAATTGAAATTGAAAAAAATTCCTCATCCTTACCCTTACAAGGTATCATGGCTTAATAAAGATCAACAAGTGCTTGTCAATGAGCAAGATTGGGTAGAATTTCATATTAGAGACTATAAGGACAAAATCCTTTGTGACGTCACCCCCATGGACACTTGTCACCTACTTCTAGGCCATCCTTAGCAGTATGATATGAAATCCCAATATGATGGGTAGAAAAACACCTACAAGATCAGAAAAGATGGGGAATCTTTCACCTTAAACCCTTTGTCAGATGAAGGTATGGATAAACAACTTGTGTCTAGTATCATGATGGTAGGAGAGAAATATTTTTTGTGAACCTTAAAGGAAGAGGGAGGTCTAGGGTTTTCTTTGATTGTTAAGCCAAAGTGTAGGTCTATTTTGTCTACAAACAAAGGAGAATCCATTCCTAGTGAAATCCAAACCTTGTTGGGAAAGTATAAGGATATTGTGGTGGATGAATTTCCTAGTTCCTTGCCTCCAATCAAAGATATCAGTCACCATATTGACCTGATACCAGGTGCTACATTTTCTAATAAAGTTGCCTACAAGATGACCCCTTCTCAAAATGAAGAGATAGCAAAACAAGTGCAAGAATTATTGGACAAAGGCCAAGTGAGGAAGATTTTGAGCCCTTGTGTTGTCCCAACCATGTTGGCTCCTAGGAAAGATGGTAAATGGAGGTTATGTATTGATTCAAGAGCCATAAATAGGATAACCATCAGATATAGGTTCCCTATGCCAAGAATGGAGGATCTTATGGATTGTCTAGGAGGGGCTTACTATTTTTCAAAGATTGACTTGAAAATTGGATATCATCAAATTAGGATCAGAGAGAGGGGTGAATGGAAAACAGCATTCAAGATTAATAAGGGTCCCTATGAGTGGATGGTGATGCCTTTTGGCTTGTACAATGCCCCTAGTACCTTCATGAGATTAATGAATGAGGTATTGAAACCATTTATTGGCAAATTTGCTGTGGTTTATTTGGATGACATTCTTGTATTTTTAGGTCCAAGGAGTAGAATTGTAAGCATATTGATATGGTTATAAGGAGGTTGCATGAAGATGGATTGTTGATCAACATGCAAAAATGTGAGTTTATGAAAGAAGAATTGGTCTATCTTGGGTTTGTCATAGTAAAAGGTAGTTTGAAAAAGGATCCATCAAAGATTGAGGCCATTCTCAATTGACCAACACCTAGGTTAGTGGGTGATTTGAGGAGCTTTCATGGCCTTTCAAGCTTCTACAGAAAATTCCTAAATAATTTCAATCACATTTGTGCACCAATCATAGACACAATCAAGGGAGATAAGAAGAGTGAGTTCCTATGGAGCAATGAAGCAAATGAAAGGTTTGAGTACTTGAAAAGAAAGGTATCACAACAACCTATACTTGCTCTTCTTGATTTTAATAAAGATTTTACTATTGAATGTGATACAAGTGGTCAAGCAATAGGTGTTGTCCTAAGTCAAGAGGGCAGGCTGGTTGCATTCTTTAGTGAAAAACTAAATGAGGCTAAGAGGAAATATTCTTCATATGATCTAGATTTGTATGCTATGGTCCAAGCCTTAAATAAATGGAGGCACTACTTGTTACCAAAGGATTTTGTGGTATTCACTGACAACCATGCACTTAGTTTCTTGAATGGATAGGAAAAATTAAACCAAAAGCACATGAAGTGGGTTGAATACCTACAAGAATAGAATTTCTCCATAAAGAATAAGAAGGGACAAGAAAATAAAGTTGCAGATGCCCTAAGTATAATGGTCGTGATGGTTCAAGAAGTTCAAGTGCAAAGTGTGGGCATAGAAGCTCTTAAAGGTGTGTATAAGGAGGATGAATATTTCAAGGTTGTTTTTTATGTTTTTTCTTAGTTTTCATAGTGATTATGTTGATTATGTTTTGCAAGATGGCATGTTGTTTAAAGGGGCTCAATTGTGCATACCCAAGTGCTCTATGAGGGAAAATTTGATAAAATAAAAGCATAGTGGGAGTCTTGGAGGGCATTCTGGACTTGAAAAAACCTTGGAGCAGGTTAGGAGATTTTTTTTTGGCCTAAAATGTAGGTGGATGTAAGAAAGTTTATGGAAACTTGCACCATATGTCAAAGAGAAAAAGGAACTACTTCAAATGCTTGTCTTTAACAACCTCTACCAATCCCAAATAGATCTTTGGAAAGCATAAGCATGGATTTTGTCTTAGGATTGCCTAAGACACAAAGGGGAGTTGATAGTTTTTTTGTAGTGGTTGATAGATTTAGCAAAATGGCCCATTTTATTCCTTGCAAGTGCACTAGTGATGCTTCTAACATTGCAAGTCTATTTTTCAAGGAGGTTATGAGAATTTATGGCATTCATATGAGCATTGTATCAGATAGGGACTCCAAGTTCATAGGTCATTTTTGGAGGACCTTGTGGAGAAAGTTGGGGACTAACTTACAATACAGTTTTCCCTACCATACTCAAATGGATGGATAAATAGAGGTGGTCAATAGATCACTTGGAAACTTGCTGAGGTGTTTAACAAAGGAGCATGGTCTTCAATGGGGTTTGGTGTTGCCCCAAGGAGCATAGGGAAAAGTCCCTTTGAGGTGGTGTATGGAATGAACCCAAGGGGAATCTTTGAGTTGAGAGATTTGAAGGGAATGGAAAAGAGGAGTGTGGAAGGAGAGGATTTTTCCATTGAAATGAAATTCATTCATGATCAAGTGAAGGAGAATCTCAAGAAGAGTGTGGAAAAATACAAAGAGAGGGCAGATTTGAAAATGAGGAATGTTCAGTATAAGGGGGGAGATCTGGTTTTTGCATACTTGAAGAAAGAGAGGTTACCTAAGGGAAAATACACCAAGCTTCACATGAAGAAAATAGGCCCTTGCAAGATAATTCATAAATTTGGGAAAAATGCCTATGAGATAGCCACTCTAGGGATAGCACTCCCTCCTGGAGTGGCTATCTCTCCTATATTTAATTTTGTTGACTTGTACCCCTTTAAGGGATCTTTGGATGCAGGTACAGGTTTGGAAGCTGATGAATATTGGGTGCGGGACCTTCCACCATATGAACCTTTGAAACTTGAAGCAATCATAGACACTAAAGAGGTGAAAAGGATAAGAAATAAGGTATGCAATGAATATTTGGTTAAATGAAAGGGTCTCCCATCTGAATATGCAACCTGGATGAGTTAAGAAGATATCAAACAACATGGTACTACTCTGCAACAACTGATCTCAGGTGGTACTTGAGATCTCTTCCACCCCAGGTGTATGGTGCAGGGGCACCTTGGGGTTTTCATGCCTCCATAAGGTTTTGTCATTTTTGTTTGTTTTTCCAAAGTGATTGTGATTTAATAAGGTCCCATGGACCATTTTAATTAGGATGTAATAGGTCTTCATGGTTGTGATTGGTCTCATGCTCATATTGTAAACTTGGTGCATTTAGGCTTAAGAAAGAAAAAGTTGCCATGATGCAGCCAAGTAGTAGGAATGAGATAATTGGATGTTTATAAGAGTAGTAGGTGTGTCTAGGATCACTTTGTCTTGAAGTGGAGTCAATTCTAGGCACTTGTGTATATGTTGTCCTAAGTTGTCATAAATTGGCAACTTTACCTAAAACAGCGGTAATTAGTCTTCCAACGGTCCTCTAATTCAAAATTTGGTTGAGGGATGTTGGAAGGGGTTGAAAAAAATTTATAATGCCTCACTCGAGTCGAGGCATGATTGTTGGTGAAGTTTTTGTGAGATCTAATAAGAAGAATAAAACTTTGTTCTCTGATTTTTTGTGTTTTTGTTGATCCTATGTTTGGTATGGCCTGGAATCTTCCTATATGGAACTTATATGGATGCATAGAGGGGAGAAATATCTTTCATTTGGTGGTGGTTTTATCTACTTCCATCAAGTACCAAGAGAGTTACACCCCATTCTTTGGAAGTGGGTCTGAAACCCTCATAAACCAAGGTGTTGAGGGGATAATGCCTATATCTTCCAATTCCACTGAGTAGAAGTGTCAAATATGGGTAGAATGGAAGGTTGTAATTTTTATTTTAATATCAAGAAGGTTTTAGAGAACGTAAAGAATTTTGGAGGGAGATCTTTGAAGATCTAGGCCTAGCATCTCTATGTAATAGGCCTAGAATTGGTGAAAAATACGATTTTTATTAGTTTGTGAGTGGTTTGCATTAAGGGTGCTTGGGAATACTTGAAATGTATCTGATAGTGTTGTAAGGACTTTTTTTGTGGCTTACGGGTGTTGGGGTGTGCCAAGGTATCCAATTTCTAGCATTGTGCAATCAATTTAGGCCTCTTTGTAGCATCAAAAATTAGTCCATGGTGACTTTTGTGTTTGTTGTCATAGCTTGTGGGTTTGAGGATTCGGAGGGGTCCTTGTGGGATGTTTGAAACCAAGGTATTTTGCATGGTTAGTGCTTTTGAGTGGTTTTTGTTTTGACTATCCCAGTTGGATAGGGCTACAAGGAGTGAATGGCCTAATATGGAAGTGATGGTTGAGTGGTTGTTCCCAAGTACAAAGTCATGCTTGATGGTCTTGTTTGATCTTATTGATGGTGTTCAAGTCCTCTCCAAGTCTATGGTTGAGTCTGGTGGTGAGAACCCATGTTGGGTAGGTGAATTTCTCTATTGAGTGAAGTGAATATTTGGTGTCTTGGCTGGGCATATTTGAGAGAAGTTGTGTCCAATTGTGTTTGGGTTCCCTCCACTCTACATCACCAACAATGCATCTTAACAAGTTTCCCAAGCTCTTATTTACTACCTCTATTTTCCCATTTGTCTGAGGGTAATAAGCACTATCGAATTGGAGCTTATTCCCCATCTTCTTCCATCGAGTTGATTCAAAAAAGGGTGATCCCACAATACTGGATTACACTTTTTGGACAAACTTGACATTGAAATCATCTTTTTTCACCAGATCTTCATTTTCTCACACCTATAGCAACTAAACCATTAAGAATTTGAAGATAAAGAAAACTAGTGATTTGTGAGATTTTGTGTGTAGACTCTAATTATTATTTTTTTTAAATTAAAAAATAAATTGTGAATCATTTTATGCAATTTTTAATAACTTATTTTTTCTACTAAACAACATTTTTAAAAAGTTTTGTTTACTATGTAGCACATAACTTTTTTTACAAAAAGGATACAATTCTAATTTTTAAAATATAGATTTTTCACATCAATATCTAGGGCATGGATATTTTTTCATAATTTTTTTTCCATTTTTTTTAATTAATTTTCTAATTCATAGTAATTATAATTTGGATAGAGGTGTACTATGTACGGCATAATGTTTTTTGTATGCATTTGAATTAACTTGTTATTTTTTTGTTGGAATAAGGACATCAATGCCTAGGGGAGATGTATTTTATACAAATTTTTCTCTATTTTCCTAATTTTTCATATGTGTGAAACAAATTCCTTGATGTTCGTTAAAAAAACCTACATTCACAAGAAATAAAAAATAAATATAATAATCAAATTAAATATATTTAAAATTATAATTTTTGGGAAGCTTATAACAAGGGCTACATACTTACAAAATATAAATTTTGAATGAATTAATTTGATCCCCCAAAAGGTAAATCAAAAGTGGTTTTTTATCAGCATTTTGATAGGTGTATAAGAGACTCCATTATATGTATGGTTTAAAACTAGTGAGGTTCTATCCAAGGTGGTTTTATCAAACCCTATTTAATTAAAATCCTTTAATGGAACCTTTCTAAGATTAAATCATTATGTTTTCTAAAAATATATGATTTCAGGCAAAAATCAGGATGTCCCACAAAGTGTAACCTATTATTGTGGTAGCACCCAAACTTGGTATCCCTATCAGATGAAATAGTTTTTGGGAAACCATGTAACCTAACAAATTCTTCAAAAAAAAAATGTATCACCCTAGTTGCATCACTAGTATTCTTGTAGGTGATAAAATGAGCCATCTTAGAGAACCTATCAGCAACCACAAAAATGGAATCATTATCTTGTTGTGTTTGGCAACCCTAACACAAAATCCATGCTTAATTTTGTCCATCATCACTTGGTATTGGTAATGGAATGTATAATCCTATATTTTATGAATTTTCATTTTCCATTAAACAAATCCTACATCTTTTCACATATCTTCATTTCCAACTAGTAGTACTTGTCTTCTATCAAATCTATAGTCTTATCCTTATCAAAGAGTATAGACAACCAGCTTCTATTTGTTGGTGTGAATAAATATCTTGTACCTAGTTAATTCACTTACTAGGGACTTAGGGGACATATTCACATGTTAAGTTTACTTAGGTCCTAATATTCTTTCTAGAAGACATTTTTTTAACCAAAAGGGAGAAAAATTTTATTGAAGGAAAAGCAGAGAATTACATAAAAGGGGACATAAAGCCCCAGAACTTTAGAGAAAAATCAAACTCAAGACATATGGAGAAATCCCAGGTGTCTAATAGTCCACCACACTAGCCATCCTCCCAACACCAAAGAGCATATAGCCAAACCAACCCAACACATTTAATTTTTCTGATCTTCATGAAGAATTTGACCAAATTGCTAACATTTTTTCTGGTCAAGCTAACCCCAACCCTAGACAACCCACTCTTCCATCTCACTAGAAGCCTATTTAGTGATACAATTAGCAGCTTTTTTCCACTCCCTTGGAATATGCACAAAGGAAATAGAGATAAAATTTGAGGCCATATTGAGATTTTTTCTAACAATCACACTTAATCTCCAGGAAGATTTCTATAAGTCCCAGTTGTTTAGCAAAGAAACAAGAATCATTGAATCCATCCCGTAGATCACCTTCCTCCAACCTAACTCACAAGATTTCTCCAACGCCTTGAGAATAGTCCAAGCCTCCATTTGATTATTAAAATGTACTCCAATATAAATAGAGAACAAAAACTAAACATGACCCTGTCTATCTCATCCCATGCTACTAATATCAATGGCACCTAGGTTACCATGAGCAGAACCATCTATGTTTATTTTATAGATCCCAACCAAAGGTGAACACCACTTACCCACATAATTCACCTTCTTGGACACCTTCACCTTGGAACCACATTGAAGATAAGCCCCAGAGTCCCTAGAAAGCTTCAAAAGGGAAAATAACTTGGAATCATTCAAGGTCAGAGGCTCCTCTAGGTTGAAATTTGCCTCTATAGTCTCTTTGAGCATAATTTTCATATTAAACCAAATTTGGAGGGCAACCTACCTACGATCCTAAATATTCCACCTATTTCTTTCCAGCCAAATCTTCTAGATAATTAGGGAAGGACCCAAATCCTAAGTAGCCACCAAAAAGGATGCAAAAGTTAAAGGGAGGCCCAAGTTCATCCACATATCATATAGAGATGAGGCCTAAACAAATGATATATTTCGCATATGCCACTACAATCTCTAAATTTTAGACATGAAAGAGCACTAGAAGAAAATATGGCAAGAGTTCTCTTCACTATTTCCACAAATAAATCAAATTAAAGGGCCATAGAACCCCTTTTTCCTGATGTTCTCCCAAGTAAGGAATCTATTTGGACTCAACAATCACATAAACAAATTACACTTGGGCCAACCAATCTTGTTCCATATATGTTTCCACCAGGGACTCTCCTCCAAGACACAATGTTGACCAAGAAAAGTAGCATAACCCTGAGTCACCGTGCACCTCCTATTAGATCCATTACCCCAAGCCAAACCATCTTGCACCTCTAGAGAACTACAAGGAAGCTCGGAAAGGATTGAAGCCAATGAGTTCCTCTCCTCTAGAGAGCCCCCACCAAGCCAAGTAATTGGGTGACATCACTGATACAACAAAGAAGCCCCCAAAGAGGAAGATAACTTAAAGATGTCAACATTTGTCCAGGAAACCTCCATAAAATATTCACTTAAAGCTTAAATATGAGGGTGAGATGAAAGGATAGGTAGATGACCATCCCAAGAATCTGACCAAAAGTGAGCAAGATTACCCTTATTAATGATCTAGAATAAACCCTCCTTAATGAGTGTGGAACCCCATTTTAAAGTATTCATGATCATGGACCCCTTACCATTTAATTCTATACAAGGGATGTCCTGGTTAGGCACTACCTAGATATTTTTAATTTAGAATACAATCCCAAGGTTGATTAGAAAGAGTGCACCACCTCCAATATAATTTCACGGCAAGAGCCAGACTATTGTGCCTTGACTAACTAAGACATAAACCACCATACTCTTTGGGCTTACACACCTGGTCCCAACTCACCAAGCTCCACTTTTGATGCTCAATATTTCCAGCCCATAAGAATTTCCTAGAGAGGGAAACATATTCCTTAAGACAACCCTTAGGAGAAGATAAAGCAATGAACCTATACAAAGGGAAAGCCTACAAGACAAATTTTAAAATAATTAACCTACCAACAAAGGATATCCATCTAAAATTCCAATTATTTACACTTTTCTCAATTTTTTTATAGAATTTCCTACTAGTGCCTTGTATTCAAATTTCCCACACAAAGGGGAATGCCCAGATAATCCATAAGAAGGCTACCAATATGAAAATGAAGAATGTGGGAAATCTTGTCCTAGATTAGCTTAGGAGTATTGAATAAAATTATGCTAGACTTCTCCTCATTGATCTTTTGATCAAAATAAACTATATAAATATCCAGAACCTTCCCAAAATTAATTTTCTCATCAATTCTTGCCAACCCCATCAAAGTATTATCATCAAAAAATTAGAGGTGAGTTTGGGAGACTAATAATTGGTTCTAGCTCCAAACTTTGATAAGATCCATATCCTTATGTCACCTCAATAATCTACCAAGACCCTCAACCAAAAGAATAAAAATATATAGAGATAAAGGATCTTCCTACGTAAGTCCCCTTGAAGCTGAAAAGGTAGAGGAAGGTGATCCATTGACCAAAATAAAGGAGTATGTGGTCACACAATTCATAATCCACGAGATCCAATCAAGATGAAACCCAAAGTTTACAAGAACACATTGAAGAAAGGACTACCTAATTCTATCATAAGCTTTAGACATATCTAATTTTATAAACATTGCTTTCACCTTAGAAGAGGACATGAAATGCACAGCTTCCATCACCACCACAATCCCATCCATAATTTGATGACCTTTGAAAAAATCCCCTTGCTACTGAGATTAAGGAGGCCAATCAAGTTTTCAACCTTTCCACAACTAGCTTAGTAATAATTTTAAAAGAAACATTACATAAAACAATAGGCCTAAAAGAATAAAAGGAGTTGGCTCCATATTTTTTAGGAATAAGAGCAAGAAAGGTTGAGTTAAGAGCCTTGAGCATCTGCTTATTAGTTTGAGACTCTCTAACCACCTCCAACAAATTAAATTTCAAGATATCCTAGAACTCCTAGAAAAACTCAATGGGAAATTTATTAGGACCAGGTGCTTTACCTTTCTTCATCTGGAAAACAAGGCTCTCAACCTCCTCCAGAGAAACAAGCTTTAGAATTAAGTTGTTCATCTCCCTAGAAACAATCGAAGGAATACAATCAAGGACAATATCCTCCTTAGCCACCACCATCAGGTTATCTTCCACAAAAAGAGAAGAAAATAATATAACAACTTCCTCATAAATGGCCTGAGAAAAAGAGAGAAGATCCCCTTGCCCAAAAATAATAGAAGTCGCCAAATTACCATACCTTCTCTCCTTGATAGAATTATCAAAAACAACAATTTTCTTGTCCCCCTCCTAAATCCAATCAATGCGAGCCTATTGTTTCCAAAACAATTCCTCCCATAACTCCCATTCAACTAGATCCCTAGAAAGTCTAGTCTCTTCCTAGAGTATCTCTACTGTCATGCCCTCTTCTTTAATTCTAAAAATGATGCTATCCAAATGAGCCTAAACCTACTTTTTCTCAAAAAAAATGTTCCCATATGAGGCTTTGTTCCATTTTTTATTCTTGTACTTAACAAACTAAATCCTCTTGAAAAAGGAGAACATAGTAGTACCAAAGGCAAGCTTCCCTTCAGACCACCATCCCTCAACCAACTGGTGCAAGCTAGGATCACAAAACCACATAATCTAGAATTTAAAATGAGGGTTTTTGGGCATAGAAAATTGAAGGGATGAAAATTTGATAGGCCAATTATTTGACCCTTTCTATCCCAAAATTTAAGAAGAAGAAGACCAGCAATCACCAAGCCAATGGTCAGAGACCAAGAATATGTCAAGCCTCTTAAAAATAGAACTCTCCCCACATATTCTATTATTCCAATTAAAAGTCCCATTAACAAGCTTCACATCCACCAACTTGAGAGAAGAGATATTATCACACATCAAGGTCAAAAGACCCACCCCCCCAGATTTTTCTTCCATGCAAAAAATAGAATTGAAATTGCCTAAAAGAATCCAAGGAAAAAAAGGTGCCAAATATCTAATGAATCTAACATGAGACCATAGCATTGTCTTTCCTGGAAAATGATTAGGTTCATAAACATTGGAGTAAGGAGAAACCACTCTGGAATCAAAACAAGATGCAAGCACTGAAAGGGAATTTTGGAAAGCCACCCACCAAATAGGAGATATATTAAAAGGATTCCAAAGGAAATAAACACCCAACTGATCTGTGAGCTCCAACACACAAGCATAGACCTCTCCTCCGGACTTTGGAAGAAACATTACACATTTCATCCACAAAAATTTTATAATCCTGGATAAAAATAATATTCGAATTGTGATCACAAATCAAATCGTGGGTAGCCTTTTGTCTAGGGATGCTACCCAAACCCCTTAAATTTTATGAGAGCACAATCATTTATGGGATGAAGCAAAGTGAGAGTCCACAGTCTTAACAATACCTGATTCCACTAAGGACTCACCCATTATCTTCATCTTCTCCATATCCTTTTTCCTACCTACCTTACCTGAATTGTTTTCCACTCCATTCTTTAGAATATTCTAATATATTCCTAGATGGGGCATATTTTTCTTCTTACCATCTTCCTTTGTGTCATAGTCTATAGCTAGATTAGTATTTACTCATTGTCCTCAAGTTTTGAAAGGTTATCACAAAGAGGATTAGCCACCATAACTACCCCTAGGACACCACCAAGCCCTTGAGAATCCACAAATATCTCAACAATATTTGGTCACTTTGTACCACCATCCTTTAAAGTCTTAGGAAAAATTGCTTCATGAATAGGAATTTGGGAAATATGAGAAGATAGGTCCAAACCTTGGGTATCCTGACCTCAAAGAGAAAGATCATGCTTCATTGAATCTAGGTCCTCAAAAATTTTAAGGACACCAAACCCTCCTTTTTGCATAGTCTTGTTTTGTCTAGTTACCCCCTAGCCTTGGATCAACCTTTTACAGGAATAAACCCTTTGAATCTGTTCCCTCATTTTGAACTAGGGCTTTACCCTTTGCATTAGACTCAAAAACTTGTCACTCAGGCTGAGAATGTTGAGCACTACCTTCTGATTTGGGGAAATTTATTTGAAAATGTCCGTACTCATGAAAAAATCTACAATGAAAAGGAAGAGCTTCATAATCCACCTGTTGAATCCAACTCATATCTCCCAATTTAATCTCAATAAATTTAGGTAGCGAAATGTTTAGATCAAGTCATCTAAATCTCAAGAATTGTTGGCTAGTCAGGTGAAAGAATCAAAACATTCTCATAAGAAACAAAAGAAATCAAATAAAAATACACATTTATATCAACCAAAGAATAAATTATCTTCCAAAGATAAATCATCTAAGAAGGAGAAGTCAACATGTTCATATTGCAAGAAGCTTGGACATGATGAACATTCTTGTCATAAGAAGGATAAGGATAAATTGAAACATCTTCTTAATAAGAATCAAATCAATCTACCTTCCAAAATGTCTAAGACAACTTCTTGTTCTTCAAAATAGCCTAATAAGGATAAAGGTCATGTTGGTTTGGCTTTTACATCAAAAAAAAAAAAAAGGGAAAGATCTTTGTGCTTCTACAGGTCTTGGATCAGGGAGATGGCTTCTAGATTCAAGAGCATCTCATCATATGGCATTAGCATAGTATATATTCTCTTATTTTGAGCCTCATACTATGTCTCCTATTTTTATGTGAAACAATACATACATGAGTATAATTAGGAAGGGGTATATTGATATTAGGGAGGGAATTTTTAATGATGTTTTGTATGTACCTCATTTATCAAACAATCCTCTTTCCATCTATCATATTACACATGGTGGAGATGGGAGGACTCTAGAATTTACTCCTAATTCAATTATCATTAGAGTCTTGGAGAGTAGATAGGTTATTGATACTAGGATGGTTGATGATTCATCTCGGTTGTATACCTTTGCAGATTTTGCTTCTAATGATGACATTGTTTCTTCAGTTTTTTATCACACTTCTAGTGTGAACCATTTTGAGGATAATTTTGGCTACTTTAACTTGGGGTTTATCACATTGGATCCCATTCTTGAGCCTTTAATTTCATCTCCTCCATCTACCATTATAGTTTATGATGCTTGTGTCACTACAGATATGGCCTCTTTTGATTCAACATAGTGGGATATTCACTGTCTTCCATCTACATCTACTTCAAATACATACTTGACACACATTGGTGGGTTGTTTGTTGAGTCTCACATTTTATATTTTGGAGACACCACTGATTGCATATATATTCTCTTTGATGAAGATTATTCTTCTATAGTTGTTGTGAGGGAATACTCTGACCCTCTTGTTCATTCTCTACATGATCATTCTTCACAGTTTTACATGAGTGTGGATACTTTTGGACAGAATTTGGAGGAGTCTTCTTTGTCTTTATAGGAGGTATATTTTTCTTTGGATTGTTTTCTACATTCATCTCTACTAGATTCTAGTTTGATATCTTCATCAGTGTGGCCTAGAACACCTACTTGGAGTGTTTTATCTTTCAGCATCAATATGGAGACACTTGAGCATAGTTCAAGGACATCACATATCATTCTTCTTCCCAAATCATCATTTCAAGAATGTGAAGACATCCTATATACATTATTGGTTTTGTTTCTTCCTAAGGGGAGGAATTTTTTTTGATGATATTGGATCTTCAACATTCAATTTTGAGCTTACACCATTGCAAGAGACTCACTATTGTGGGGTTGCATGGTCTCTCTTCTTCTTCTCTCTTATAGGTGGTATTTTTCCTCACATTGGGTTTTTTCCCTCTCATGAATCATTGAGAGTATTTTCATTTTCATCTCTCTTTTGGGGAGGAGCTTTTTCCCATTGGGTTTTCTCTTTTTCTCCATTTGTGGGAGATTTCATTTTCATATGTACATGGGTACCTAACATAGCCCAGTAGTCGGAACCCATCATTGCATCTTTGCATCATTTTCATAATACTCTACTCCCTAAGTTTCATTTAAGGGGGGTTTTTGGTGTGAATAAATTTCTTTTACCTAGTTAATTCACTTACTAGGAACTTAGGGGACATATTGACATGTTAAGTCTACTTAGGTCCTAATATTCTTTCTAGAAGACTTAGTTGTCATGTCTAGATCTTATCTTTTTGAATTTTATGTCAAGTTAGTTGTCACATGTCATAGGATTAAGAAACTTGTCATTATCTTGTCTGAATCTATGTCTCACCTTGGCTATATAACCAAGGGGTTATCATACATTGTACATTGAGGAATTCTTGGATAATCAATTCCATTGAAATCTTGAGCATTGCATATTGATATATTTGTGCTTTCCATTTGGCCTCTAGATATTGGGTGTCTCCATAGCCAACTCTAACACTATGAATCTCTCTTATAATATTATCTCTCATGGACCAAACTATAATACATAATTTCTTTCCTTTAAAACTATATTCATCTTGCATAAGATATTGACCTTGAATTTACTACATGCTTCTAGCTACTGGGGTCTTCAACTATTCCACTATCTCCCAAAAATCTTCATCAAATTCATATAGTTTTTTTATGGCACCAAAACCAATCACTATATTTTTCAATGTTTTTAATAGTACATGTCTACTTAAAGTATCTACAACCTGTTTATGTTTTCATCACTTATGCTTTAGAGAAAAGGTGTAACCTTGTAAAAAGAAGACCCATTTTACATGTCTTCTATTCAATTTTTTTGTGTTTAACTATCTCGAGGTGATATGGTTTAAAACCAACACAAATTATTTGAGCACTAGGTAATTCCTCCAGTATCTTATTGCTTGTACAATTACATAAAACTCCACATCATAAATTGAATAGTTCTTCCTTACCTCATTCAAATTTTCACTAAAGAAAGCTATGAGTTTACCTATGTGACTTAGTATAGTTCCAGTGCCCACATGCAAGGCATCACAACCTACTTAAAATATTTTATCAAAATATAGAAATTTTAATATAGGAGCTCCTATGACCTTTTACTTCAAGTATTTAAACTCTTATCAACTTCCTTGTTCGACACAAATTCCCTTCCTTTGGTGCATTTTTTATGGGTGCTACAATATTGCTAAAATTCCAAATGAATTTTCAATAAAATATGGTTGAACCATAAAAAATTCTTACCTCAATTATGCTCCTTGGACTAGGCCACTCTACAATTTATCTGACCTTTTATACATCCATTTGGAACCATCTGCAAAAATGATAAACCCAAAAATACCAAAATTTCTTGCATGAACCTGTACTTCTTCAAATTTGCATAGAGTTTTTCTTTTCTCAACACATATAATATGATCCTCAAGTGTTTCAGGTGTTCCTCTTTTCTCTTAGTAAAAACTAGAATATCATCAAAAAAACTACCATAAACTTACCAATGTAAGGGTCATAACATAGTATTCATTAGTCTCATGAAGGTGTTGGGTGCATTAGACAGACCAAATGGCATAATAATCCACTCATATAACTCATCCCTAGTCTTGAAGGTCATTTTCCACTCATCCCCTGCTTGAATCTAGATATGGTGTTAACCACTTCATAGATCAATTTTTCTCAAGTATTTAGCCATTCATTGAATTGATGGAATAACCTTGTATTTATAGGTATCTATCCTTAATCTCCTTAAAATTAAACATTACAATCCGACATTAAAATTTGAATTTGAGGACAATAAAATACCACCAAAAACATATTTTAAATTTAGGTTCAAAGACCTAGGGAGGACCCATTCGCCCATGGGTGAATGGGTCCTAGGTCCCTATTCCTAGAACACACATTTCTCAAGGTAGAGTATTATGTGTTAGCATTAATTGTTGTTGGGCTTCCCCTTCAGAAAATGTAATTTATTAGGCTTGTAGATGTAAAATAAGGCTTATTAAGGAAACATTAAGTACAATTTAAATGAGGGTACCCCAAACAAAGTGTGATAATTTAAAGGAGTATATTTTCCTACACTAAACCTCCCAATTAATGGATCATTTTTTTATGTATTCTCATCATGTGGCAACTTCCCCTAGATTTGAAGTGACTTTATCTATTTTTTCAACCCCTAAGAGGACTTCTTCAAAACTGGTGCAAGATTCTCCACCATCATTTGGCTTCATTTCCCAAGCAATGGACTTTAGGGGGTCTCTCATCACTAATATTTGGTGGATTATGTGTTGCATTTTGACTTCCTCAAATAGAAATTTTCCTCATCATGTGAGGTGACACACAATGAGGTGGTAGTGGAGGATGTACTCATTTCTCCATGTTTGATTGATTTTGAAAATGATGTATCTTGGATGATTATTCAAAGAAGGTAGAGAGGTCTTCCTAAATTTATTTTAGAATCTCATCCCTAAGGGTGCAATTATTTCAAGGAAGATGTAAGGTATTGCATAGGTTTTGATTTCCCATTTTTGTTGAGCTATTATTGTGTTGTGTTTGGTTTTTTGTCACAAGTGGTGTAGTTCAGTTGAATTTTTGCTAATGTTTTGATGTTATTGGGTTGTATGTCCCATTTAAGCATTGTGAGACAAATTGGTTATATTTTTGTTATTTTCTAGGTTTTATGTTGGTCGTAGTTTTTTATAAAAGGTTCTAGAGCCCCTTCAAAACCTATTTCTATTTGTATAATAAAAAACATGCATATTTGAAAATAAAAATTTGCACTAACCATGTAATGAGTGTTCAATAACTATATTATAATGATAATGATAATAAAGTGGATTGTAATAGAATGAGTAAATAATAATATAAATTAATATAAATTTGATAATCATATACATATCAAATTAATTAATAGAACATAATAAATTAGAAGTTAATAAACTAGAATAGATACCTTAAATGCATTTATCTAAAAGATATGAGAGATATCAATTGAAGATTCTTATATTAAATTTTTGTTTTAAATTAAACAAACATCTCAAAATTGATCTCTCAACATCTTTTAGATAAATGTATTTAAAATATCTATGCTAATATAATATTTTTAAAGATATTTTATATTTTACAAAAATATCCACTAAACTAAATTATTTTGTAAACTCATGGCATTGCTTTGATGGTTATGTCCTATTTTTAGGTCATTTCTCTAGGACTCTTTAAGCTCATTGAAGTATCATAAATTATTATCCCTGAAGGTGAAAGCACAATTTCATGTTGTATTTGGTGCTCTCTTTGGTGTCCACTCCCTTATTCATTTTAGGACCACTTCTTAGCCTTTAATTTACCTTCCAACTCAAGAGAATGTGTTAATACTACCTTAAAAACACCTTATTGATGATATTACACCTTTTTAACTTCAAGAAATGCTATAATTTTAGACAAGTCCTAAATCAAAAGACCCCAAACTTATGGATAACACTTCAATGAGTGCAAAACACATGGATAGGGGTGAGGGCACCATAGTCCTATTGTTTTTCCTAAAAAAGTAGGTCTGAAATTAGGGTCAATATTTGTCTTGTGTGACATGAATTTAATTTCGATATTTGGCGGTGAATTACTCCCAAAATTCAAATTTAAATGAGTCGGCCTACACTTGAATCTATTCCTTTGTTTCCATTTTTAAACATGAAACTTTATTACAAAATCTATAAAATTACAATTACAGTGAAGCTCTACCGAAATTGACATCCTATTTTACATATTTACAAGCAAGTTTTCAGATTTATAAATGTTAGAAGAATGAGGAGATGTCATTGACATTGTTGTTAGAAACATGAGCATGTAGGATAGGAAAAAGGTATACTATTATGTGTTGCAGTGTTGTCATTGATTTCAACATTATATTTTGGTGTGAAGGCTTGTACTTTGATGTTTGTGGAAGACAATTTTGCAAGAAGGTTTGATCCAGTGAAGGCATCTATGATGAAAAATGATTGTGTTTTTACCAATGTTTTTGGGTACATAGCATCCAATTTTTGGGTCCACAATGGTACACGAATTAAAATTTCACTTAGATATTCTAGTATGCTTTGTTGGTTGTTAGAAGCATCTAATTCAAAAATTCCATCTTGTTTTGGATTTTGGTTTGAAAGATATGAATGACAGAAGTTCAACCTAGTATATTACAGTCATTTCCTGTATGGTGCATGTGAGTAGGAGATCCACACTTCTCCATAGATAGGATTTTTATTTTATGGATTTAAGGAGATGTTGATAGGTGTTAATAGAGTGTGAATCCCATATGGCATAGAATTTTGAGGTAAGCATGTTCGAATATGGGTATATAATTGAATAGTTTTTGTATTGAGTCTTCTACGGTGTCGACCTAATAGGTATGAAGATATGTGAAGGTTAAATAATTATTATGAAGTTATATGGGAGCTATTATATGTCCATTCTGACATATTTCAAATTGTTTTATGAATTGAATCTTGGTATGAGGTATGTGTGGAAGGATTTGAGCTAACAAGTTATATATTGTCTATTTTCTATGATACATTTAATAAGGTCGGCCTAATTGATGTTATGCTTGAAGTGAACATATAAGCTAGATCATTTTCGATGTTTTTATGAATTTAAGACATGTATGTGATGTGAATTGAGTGAATATTATTAGAGAATTGTGAATTTAGGTTGTGAATGTTGAGTATAATATTAGAGTGGTGTGAATGCAGAGGAAAGTAGAGAGTTAGATCAGAATCAGATGAAGTGTGTAAAGATAGATTATTGAGTTTCGTTGGAACTATAATTCATGCATATGACAGATGCAATTGTAACAGTTCAATCTAGGATGTGAGCCACAAAATTTCTTCTATCTCTTTTTCTCTCAGTGGATAGTGAGTTCATTTGGATAGTGAGTCCACCTGTAGTGAGCACTTCTGTAAATATACTATAACTAGTTATAATATATTGTGAGCTAATTCTCACTATGGTTTTTCCCATTTTGGGTTTTCTGCATAAATTTCTTAATGTCGTGTGTTATGTGATGTTGTTGGATATTTCATTCTTTATTTTATTTATGAAATTTAATAGGCTATGTGGATTGGTTGATTAAATATTTGAAATGTTTAAATGAATATTGATTCACTCCCCCCCTCTCAATATTTTGGGTGTTCAATAATTGGTAATAGAGCTTGGTTCCATGGAAGGAGCTTAACCACTTGGGGAAGATATTGGATGTTGAAACATGGTTGTTAGAAGACTACCTAATCCTATGGAAGAGATTCATATTATTGGATCTATATAAGAAGATTGCATGCTTGAAAAAGATGAAGAACTCAAAGTTTCTCTTGAAGATATTGAAAGGACTAAAGGTGAAAATAGAGATCTGAAATAAAATTTCAAAGAAGCAAATGAATGCATCAAAAAATCAACAGAGAAATTCAAGAAGTTAAAAGAAAGGCATAAGGAAGACACTGAACAATTGAAGAAAGAAAATGAAACCATCACTAGTCTAAAGGTGCAAGTTGAAGAAAAGAAAATGTTGGTGTTATTAGGTATTTTTCCTATCTAATCTTATTTAGGTCCTATTTACATTATTAAGTCCACTTAGGTCCTAGGAGGGTATCTTTCTAGATAGCATTAATTAGGGGATAATATTTCTAGAAGCATTAGTTGTCACTTATCTTATTTATTTGGCATTTATTTTATGCTTGTGTCCTAGGTTGCTATGACTTAGTTGTCTCATGTGATAGGATTGAGACAGTTGTCTTCATCTTGTCTAATCCTATTCCACACCTTGCCTATATAAGAAAGGGTGAATATGTACATTTGATCATCCCAATCTCAATTTAAGTTGTGTAAGTCCAATAAATCATTGCAATATTAAGTATTGAATATTGTCCATAGCTTGCATCCATTATTTAAATTTTATGTTCTTTCTTTTCCCTCTTGTGGAAGGTTGTTTTTGGTTTTTGTAGATGATCCTAGATTCTTGATTCCTTGAGTGACTCAAACATGTTCTATGAACTATATATTAGCTCTTACATATGGTCCTAGAAGCTTGAGTCCTTGAGTGACTCAAACATATTCTATGAGCTATATCTCAACTCCTATAAAAAAGAATTAATGTCTGAATGCGCTTGTGAAAAACAAATATAAGGAATGTATAAGCCTTGAACAAGAAGTTTTGAATCACATATCAAATCTAGGAAAAGAAAGGAGTCATGAAGACAAATTCAATATGATTTCTACAAAGCTTGATGAAATGATTGAAAATCATAAAGGCTCCAAAGAGAAAGAAGGTTTAGGATTTGAAAAGGGTGAAAGTTCAAAACTAGATCAAACATCAAATGTTGAAGATAAGAACAATGGAAAGCATATTCAGAATCAAAGGAATGAATCTAGAAGAATACCAATGAGACAACCAAATGCACAAAGGTACCCATATTTTAATGGTTTATGGTATTCTTTCAATAGATTTTTACATAAGGCAATGGAGTGTAGAAGCAAAATAAATCATAATGCTCCGCCTTTTTTTGGTCAATGTTTTACATGCAAGAAATTTGATCATAGAGCTAGTGAGTGCAAAAGTCAAATGATGAATAGCTATAACAATGGTATAAGGGTTCAATATTTCAAAGGCTATTGTTTTACATGGATTTGGGCATAAAGCTAATCAATGTAGATATAGAATGAATGGAAGGAATACTAGTCAGAATAATGTTATATGTTACAATTGCAATAGGCTTGGACACATTTCAAAGTTTTACAGAAGTAGAAATATGAAGAAGGATAGTATGATAAAGAAGAATGACCCAATACAAAAGACTGATCCGACAGAAAAAAATAAGGAGATGGATAAGCTTTGGAGAAAGAAGGAAGAGACTGCAATTAAGGATGAATCTAAACCATCATCTAGTGTAGATGTTTCCTTTGGAAACTAGGTTGAGAGCTTTGGCTCAGGGGGAGATTAAATGAAAAATATCTCATCCCTTGCCAAAGAAAGAGGTGTTGATGCTTCAGCACGAGGATATTTGATGTAGATCAACATGCTTGATCTATTGGTGAAGATTGTGGAAGAAAATATAATGCAGAAATTTATAGAGCACTTGAAGGTGGTTGTGCACACAGTGAAAGGTTTCCTAGCTTTATTGCATTCAATGCAAAATTAGGTCAGATTCAAAGGCTTATAAGTGATTTTAATTAGCCAAATTCATTCATAATGAGCATTAAGAAGGAGCGGAGCAATGAAGAAGTGATTTAGAGTGATCAAGGTGATTTGTGATTTGGTGTGTTCAAACCCTAGTTCGACAAGCGAAAGAAAAGGTATTTACAATCCTTGTTTGCCCTAGTTTTATACAGAGATTTTTTTGAAATAAATTTGAATTCATTTTGCAATGGCTACACCAAGGTTTATTGAGGTTAATGAGAAGACACAACTCAAATTCAAGTAATACCTTGTTAGATTCATGGAAGACAACCCGTTATGTGCTTTTTTGCATGTTCTATATGGGGTTTTTCAAATAGAGGACATAAGAATCTATATTCATGGAAAGATGGAAGAATATGATCATAGTAAGCAAGGATATGTATGGATGAAGGAACTTACTAGAGATAATTTTTCCCTAAAACCAGAATTGCAAAACTTAGTCACGAAGAAACGTGATGTATGGAAATGGTTTTTGAAATTTTTCTTTGATCATAAATGGGTTAGGATCGTATTAAGAAGAATTCATAATAAGTTTGTTTGGATTGACTTTCCTAGAATGATAATAAAATATGTGATTAAAGAGGTTAGAGGTCTATGCTCCACCTGACATATTCTTGTATTGAAATCAATCAAGAATAAAGTTGTAATGGAACTCACATGTGCAACTTATGACAAGAGAGATCTAGCTATAAATCCCATTAGATATCCTGCTATGAGGTATGCAACAATGTTAATTGGTTATAAAATCTACTTCACAAATAGAGAAAACTTAGTATATGTCACTGCAATCAATGTGACATATGAAATGGTGGAAAAAGGAATTGATTATTGTCTTTGTGAATTTTTAAGACAATAATTGATCAAGAATTTGAAACAAACCAAGGAGAAGAAGTAAATTTAAGTATGGGACCTTGTGTTGGAAGTGAATTCACTCTGAGAAGGGGGGGGTGAATCAGAGTGGAGTAATTTTAACTTTTAACTCTAATTTCATAATTAAACTTTTACTAATGTGACCCAATGTGACAAATTTGTTTAAGCAAGTGATCATTAGTACTTCGGATCAGATTGACATGAAACTTGACTTAACATTTACAACCCATATTAAAAGCATCATATGATATTGTTCAATCAAAGCTTTATGAACCATCTTATTGTGCTTTAAGAATAGAACTATACCACTTCAAAAAAAATGCAACTTTGACTTGCTCTTGACAACCTATTGAGCATTCATGTAATTAACATAGAATGCAAATGCAAATTCACTTTATGAAAGACCTTTAGCAATAGATTTGCACAACTTAAATTAGCATGACTGACTTGAATAGAACAACCTTAAGTTATCAGAGCATTGACCAATTGAATCATCACCATAACATAAATGACTGAAAGAAGGATAATGCAAGATAAGACATATAACACACAAATGAGAGACACGGGATTTGCTGAGTGGAAAAACCTCCTGGGGTAGAAAAACCACTCCTAAACTGCCTTACTGGCTTAATTTCAAAACCACTGCTTACAAATTTCTGAGCACCAACTCAAGGAGCACTATCCCCTCATTTAGAGACACCAATCTCAAGGAGCACCAACCCCTTTACTATTTTAGTAAATCATACAATAATACAGAGGATCTCTCTGTTTCTCTTTTATCTATCAAGTTCCTTTTGATACACAATAACTAAAATCCTCAAAGTTCCAAAATGAACCTTCAGAATTTCAGGCATTGTCAAGCCTTAAGTTAGCTTGATTATCAACTCATATTTCAGATTTTCAATCTCAATGCTCAAAATTTTTCAATACAGTCATTGTGATGCATTATCACAAGTTTTCCCTTTTGTTTCATATATTTCTCATTGTTCTTCTTCCATCCTCTTTTTTAATTAACTCTCTTTTTCTATTTTTATACTCTTTTCATGGTTTGTCATAGAAAAAATAGTTAACTCTCTATTTTCTCCTTTTTAATTTTTTTCTTTATATTAGAGCCTTGATCTCACTGTATTCATCTAATTATTGATTTCATCATAATATCCAAGGAAGGCTACAACCATTGCTTGATTTTCTATTTCATGGAATAAGACAAAGATGATTATCAGGTTACCAAACCTTCAATTGACCAACAATGCCATGTGTTGCAGTGTCCATGTGTGAAGGATCATTATGAGGAAGTTCTTCTTACAGGGATATCCAAGCATTTTTCAAATATAGAGGGTAGACTGAACCCTATCCTCTCAAGCAGCCTGCACAAAACAGAGCTGAAAACAAGAACCATTAAATCATATATGAAATTTATGAACAAAACCCTCGAAAATCCAATTGAAACAGTAGTGCATCCAAAAACTCCAATGCAATGTAACTATAACTTCAGAGTAATGCATCCAATAATAACCATTATGAAATAATCCAAGTTAGAGACTAAACAGATTTGAATTCATCATGATTTCCCCAAACAAATACTATTGTTTCATAAAACCGATAAGATAAATATATTGTAAAGTGCAGTTTAAAAAGTGTATGCAATCTTTTTGGTTTTGACCAATAAAAACAATTTAACTAATTTTTCACCTTCCATTTATAAGTAACGGTTCTGCAACCCAATTGACAAAACTGGATACCTGAGAGTATCAAAATAGATGTTGCATGTAGCAATTTTTACTAGACTACAAAGTGGCTTAGCAACCCGAGCTTCTCCCTTATGCGAGCTTTTATTCGATGGCAGGAAACTAATAGGTGAGCCGACCAATGTCATGGTCTTCCTATTTTCAATACGCTGCCAAAGATCAGTAAACCAGCTACTAGAACAATGAAATGGCTGTGAGATAAACAACTCAATGATGGTGGCCAGAATAGGGTTTCAAAAAATTTGAACAATGAAGCATAACTATTTTCCCTATTTTCCACAATAACCAACAAACAATTTTATCTCTTTCTCAACCACGCTACCACACCCTTCAAACTATTCACTTGCGGTATAGCGGTAACTAATAGTTAACAGTTACCTCTTCCTTTACCGCCCAACCACGGTCTTTCTTCGGGCTACCCGCGGTACAACGATAGCTCCAAGCTAACCGCTAGCCACTTCCACCGTGTTACCATGGTGAGCTTCTTGACAGCTCGTGGTACAGCGGTAGCTGTTCTGCTTGCCACTGGCGGTTTCCACCGCACTACCGCGGTGAGCTTCTTGACAGCTTGCGGTATAGCGGTAGCTATTCATAGCCTTACCAAACACATGATGACAAACTCATTTCCATTTGACAATAGTTGACTATAGGAAATACTGATGAAAAAATGTGCCATGAAATATTACCTTCAAATTTTGATGGCTATTTGACTTTTATATTCCCAAGAAATCAAGACTAATTCACTGCCAATTGTGACATTAAAATATTAACCAAAGCTTTTACCTGTTGTTGGCCTTAAGGCCTGATTTAAATTTCAACCCTTTAGACCCGATTCAAATGTAGAAGGAGACCAAATAGAATACCTTTACCCAAGGTTGAATGCCACCTTGAAATATTCAATATTGTATAATGTGACATTGCCAAATGATGTCCAAAGACTTATGAGGTATAGTGAAGACTAAATTTGCATGATGAATTTACAATGCCATTCTCCCATACCAATATATCATAACTGAATGAAGAAGTAATGGTCAAAGTGTATCTCAAATCCATAAACACAATGATAATCAAACCCCTATAATTTTCCAAAAAATGAATACTGAGTGCTCAACAGCATTAACAAGATTGTTCCTCAAACCCATGCCACTAATGGAAGAAAGAGAAGTATACCTTGACAAATATCAAGATGCTTGTTACTGATCAAGCATAATTAATCAACCTATAAAGGAACTGATCATGCCAGTCACTTGTAACCAGAATTGTATCACCTGAGAAAATGACCAATAATCATAATACCTCAACAACCAATTGTAATCTACACATGAGGTTAAACGACTAGTGCCACCAAGACAATAAATAATAAAACCAATGATGTGAATGTGCCAACCAAAATATGAACTAGCTGAGAGGATAGCCATCAAGCCATCAAGATGCCAGATAACGATAGGATGACATCAAGGACAAAACAACATAAGAGGGATTCAACAAACTCCCCCTTTGTCCTTGATGGCAAAAACTAAGCCACCAAACCAAAGATGAAATACAAGAACCAAATGCTCACAATTCTCCCCCTTTTTGTCATAAGGACAGAGGAAGATACCACCATATTCTTCCCATTTTCTCTGTGAGATACGAAAACCAACCAATACCTAGTTGTAGATATACCAAGAATGCAGCAAAAAAAATTGTAGACCCAATACCATAAGCCATTATGATCACAGTGCCAATGAGTAATGAACCAGTTCTTTCAAGCACCTTTGTTTTGATGTGAATGCAGAGGAATCCTCTTCTTAAGAACTAATACCATGGTCACTTGTTATACCAATTTGTACCTAAAATAAATACATGCCTGTGCAAAACTGTGACTTGTAACATAAACTAAATTCATGATCCTAAACAACCTGTAGCATAAGACTCACTGTCAGTCCAACAAAAACATAAGCATCATGAATATCCTGAGAGATGAGTTATGTAAGTTGCCACACCATGAATTCCAACGGATATCATCTTAATGACATGAATTTAAACAAATAAATCAATCTCTAGTTTGACATCTAAGGCAAACCAATCATCATAAGACAGTAAAACTGAACACCACTGTTCAGCCACAAACCAAGCAACCTGTCAAAGATTCATAACCAGAACTACACACAAAGGCCAACTATTCCACCTTTTGGTCATATTAAACTCCATTCTTCATAGTCATCTTGTAAGCACACTGTTATCAGTATGAATAATCATACACTAATGCATATCTTGTTGTAATGAGCATATGGAAAACATCAGTACCATCTTATAAAAACTAAGAGCATGCCATAAAGCATGTGAACCAAGAACCAACTGTTCACATTAAGTACCACCCAGAAAATGTAAATGTGTCACCAAAACCAGTATTGTTATCAAGGACAAACAATTTAAGAACCAGCTGAAAATACACTTAGAGAAGCAAACAAAGATCAACAAGTTGTAAGAGAGCAACCATAGAACCAAGCTCCCCCAATGAATAAGCTTCACAAAAAAACTTTTCTGATTTTGTTCTCCAGAAAAACACCTTTTACCAAAAGAACACAAAGTAGCCAAATTTGTAGCAAACAGTCCACTACACAAGTCTCAAGACACCAAACTATCAGTATCCCATAATAAACAACTATCAAAAGAAAGTATTGATCATTAGATGCATATTGAAAATTTCATCATTCAAAAATACCCAAACTTCTATCAATGTTGTTTGTTGTCCTCAAGATCTCGTATACAATACCAACATAATCAAAGCCAAAAAAATGTTGCATCAGCAACTACAATCCCATAAATAGATGAATTTATAGCAACCACTTAGTGTGTTGTTCATAGTTTTCAAGCACAACACTACAGAACTTGGCATTTATAGTGTAGTGCTTTTCAACTAACTGCCTCTATCATTCTTCCAATGTAGACCTCAACAAATTCGCTGTCATAACATGCTTTATTGCTGAATTTTTATCAAGTTGTTGTTGTAGAAGGTTTCAAAGTATTGAGTATAGATAAGAAAATATAGCAAGATTAGATAATAAAGACAAAGAGAGCACTGCTTGACTGTTCAAGAATCTTAACCTCGTGAATTTCTTTGAGTAACACAAACCATCCCCTATTCTGATAAGAACAAAGAAAAGATATTGATCCTTCTGGCCCAAACAATGCATTACAGCAAAGTAAGGTTAATCATAATTTGTTTACCAATGGTGGACAATGTAATTGTGTCACACGTATCTTTTACTATGGAAACTCCCAAATACACAAAAGTATCAACTTGCAGCAACACCAAAATTTATATCATAAAATCATCTTCTAACTTAATGATGATGTAGATGGATCATTGCAATAAGATAGTTATCATCACACACTATCACAATTATTTCCAGCAAGACAATAAAATAGTTATGTGTCTTGTATTTGATGATAAGTAGGTTATGAAACAACAAAATTCTACTACCTTTTATTTGATATCAAAAGGGGTTTATTCAAAAAGCATTAATCATCTCCCCCTATCTTCATACTGTCTTTCAAAAACTTAGAGATGATTCTTGTGCAACATGCGCAAGATTTTGTTCTTCATATTTCTTTTCTTGCTTTCTTCTCCATACTTGTATAGGCTTTGTCTTTTCCTTACCCAAGGTATTCTTTTCTTTTTGATTGAACATGTAGTCCCTCGATGGCTTTATCAAACTTTTCTTACACCACTGTGCTTTGTGTCCAAACCCATTACACCTATAACATTTAGTATAGTTGTCTAGACAAAAAAGAGAGTAATTTCTTCTAGGCATGTTGTATGAACCTCTCTTGACATTTCTCACATCATTATGACTTTTATTCATCCAACAATTTCTTGCTCTATGTCCATAAGCATTGCAGCAAAAACAATAGCCATGAAATTTAGAGTGGTTATACCTGATAAACGAAGATCTTGATGGTCTTTTTGTCCTAACCCATTTTTCTTTTGTTTGAGCATCAACAGTATGGTGATCAAGATCAACTTTCAATCTTGGTGTATTCTTAGCAGTAAATGACTTTCCATCAGCAGTAGTAAAAACTATTTCATTCTTAGATTCTTCTGTAGAGCCTTGTCCAACCTCATATCCCACTCCTGTAGGATCTTTAAATCGCTTTTTTCTGCCAATCATCTCATTCAATAAATTAGTACTGCAATCAAATTTCTGATTTTTAACCAATTGAATCTTAGCACTTTCAAGCTCTTTTCTCAAAACAACTACTTCTCCTTCAAGTTTTAGACATTCAATCTTTTTAGCTTCCAAATTAGATTTTAAAACACCTGCAATCCTTTTGCATTCTTCAATTTCAATTTTTTGATTGATAATCAAATTATCTTTAAGAGTTAGTTCTTTTAGCAAGGAATCATTATCTGAACATCTCTTAAATGATGCAACCTCATTTTCTAGTTTATTGCATAATTCATTCTTGTCTTTTAGCTTGGCTTCTAATCCTTCTTCAATATTTTTCTTATCAACCATTTGGGATTTCAGTAATTCAATAACCCTTTTATCATCATTATGAGCTTGTATTCCAACTTTATTGACACTGACACTTTCCATTAAGTGTACCTTAAGATCTTGATTTTCTTTTCTAATTCGCTTAAGCTCATCTAGGGCAGCAAGTAGTTATGCCTCCAATTCAACTTCAAACTCATCACCTTCACAATCCTTTTCACCAAATTCTTGTTCAAAGTCACTTACCAAGTGATCTTCTTCACCAACTACAGGATCACTTTTAGTACTAACTGGTAGGGGTAATTTTTGAGATAAAACTTCACTAGACTTGGCAGGTTTTGATTTATCATTTGTTTGCTTGACACGGGTAGCTTTCTTTTGACCTTTGTTCCTTTTGCACTTAGCCATGACAAATACTCAACGACACCCAAAAATAGACTTCCAAGACCAGAATCAATCCTAGGTATGAAACCTAATGTAGGACCCTATGCTTCGATACCAATTGTTGGAAGTGGATTCACTCTGAGAGGGGGGGGTGAATCAAAGTGGAGTAATTTTAACTTTTAACTCTGATTGCATAATTAAACTTTTACTAATGTGACCCAATGTGACAGATTTGTTTAAGCAAGTGATCATTAGTACTTCGGATCAGATTGACATGAAACTTGACTTAACATTTACAACCCATATTAAAAGCATCATATGATATTGTTCAATCAAAGCTTTATGAACCATCTTATTGTGCTTTAAGAACATAACTATACCACTTCAAAAAAAATACAACTTTGACTTGCTCTTGACAACCTATTGAGCATTCATGTAATTAACACAGAATGCAGATGCAAAATTCACTTTATGAAAGACCTTTAGAAATAGATTTGTACAACTTAAATTTGCATGACTGACTTGAAAAAAACAACCTTAAGTTATTAGAGCATTGACCAACTGAATCATCACCATAACATAAATGATCGAAAGAAGGATAATGCAAGATAAGACATAAAATACACAAATGGGAGACACAGGAATTGTCGAGTGGAAAACCCTCCTGGGGTAGAAAAACCACTCCTAAACTGCCTTACTGGCTTAATTTCAAAACCATTGCTTACAAATTTTTGAGCACCAACTCAAGGAGCACTATCCCCTCATTTAGAGACACCAATCTCAAGGAGCACCAACCCCTCATTTAGAGACACCAATCTCAAGGAGCACCAACCCCTCATTTAGAGACACCAATCTCAAGGAGCACCAACCCCTTTACTGTTTTATTAAATCATACAATAATACAGAGGATCTCTTTGTTTCTCTTTTATCTATCAAGTGCCTTTTGACAGACAATAACTAAAATCCTCAAAGTTCCAAAATGAACCTTCAGAATTTCAGGCATTGTCAAGCCTTAAGTCAGCTTGATTATCAACTCATATTTCAGATTTTCAATCTCAATGCTCAACATTTTTCAATACAGTCACTGTGATGTATTATCACAAGTTTTCCCTTTTGTTTCATATATTTCTCATTGTTCTTTTTCCATCCTCTTTTTTAATTAACTCTCTTTTTTCTGTTTTTATACTCTTTTCATGGTTTGTCATAGAAAAAATAGTTAACTCTCTATTTTCTCCTTTTTGATTTTTTTCTTTATATTAGAGCCCTGATCTCACTGTATTCATTTGATTATTGATTTCGTCATAATATCTAAGGAAGGTTACAACCGTTGCTTGATTTTCTATTTCAGGGAATAAGACAAAGATGATTATCAGGTTACCAAACCTTCAATTGACCAATAATGCCATGTGTTGCAGTGTCCATGTGTGAAGGATCATCATGAGGAAGTTCTTCTGACAGGAATATCCAAGCATTTTTCAAATATAGAGGGTAGACTGAACCCTGTCCTCTCAAGCAACCTACACAAAACAGAGCTGAAAACAAGAACCATTAAATCATATATGAAATTTATGAACAAAACCCTCAAAAAGCCAACTACAACAGTAGTGCATCCAACAACTCCAATGCAATGTAACTATAACTTTAGAGTAATGCATCCAATAATAACCGTTATGAAATAATCCAAGTAAGAGACTGAACAGATTCAAAGCCATCATGATTTCCCCAAACAAATACCACTGTTTCATTAAATTGATAAGATAAATATATTGTAAAGTGCAATTTAAAAAGTGTATGCAATCTTTTTGGTTCTAACCAGTAAAAATGATTTAACTAATTTTTCACCTTCCATTTAGAAGTAATGGTTCTGCAACCCAATTGATAAAACTGGATACTTGAGAGTATCAAAATAGATGTTGCATGTAGCAATTTTTACTAGACTGCAAAGTGACTTAGCAACTCGAGCTTCTCCCTTATGTGAGCTTTTATTCGATGGTAGGAAACTGATAGGTGAGCCGACCAATGTCCTGGTCTTCCTATTTTCAATACACTGCCAAAGGTCAGTAAACCAGCTACTAGAATAGTGAAACAGCTATGAGATAAACAACTCAATGATGGTGGCCAGAATAGGGTTTCAAAAAATTTTGAACAATGAAGCATAACGATTTGCCCTATTTTCCACAATAACCAACAAACAATTTTCTCTTTCTCAACCACGCTACCGCACCCTTCAAACTGTTCATCTAAGGTATAGCGGTAACTAACAATTAAGAATTATATCTTCCTTTACCGCCCAACCACAGTCTTTCTTCGGGCTACCCGCGGTATAGTGGTAGCTCCAAGCAAACTGCTAGTCACTTCCACCATGTTACCATGGTGAGCTTATTGACAGCTTGCAATACAGCGGTAGCTGTTCTACTTGTCGTTGGCGATTTCCACTGCGCTACCTCAATGAGCTTCTTGACAGCTCACGGTATAGCGGTAGTTGTTCGTGGACTTACCAAACACATGACGACAAACTCATTTCCATTTGACAATAGTTGACTATAGGAAATACCGATGAAAAAATGTGCCATGAAATATTACCTTCAAATGTCGATGGCTATTTGACTTTTATATTCCCAAGAAATCAAGACTAATTCACTGCCAATTGTGATATTAAAATATTAACCAAAGCTTTTACCTGTTGTTGGCCTTAAGGCCTGATTTAAATGTCAACCCTTTAGACCCAATTCAAATGCAAAAGGAGACCAAATAGAATACCTTTACCCAAGGTCAAATGCCACCTTGAAATATTCAATGTTGTATAATGTGCCATTGCCAAATGATGTCCAAAGACTTATGAGGTATAGTGAAGACTGAATTTGCATGATGAATTTACAATGCCATTCTCCCATACCAATATATCATAACTGAATGAAGAAGGAATGATCAAAGTGTATCTCAAAGCCATAAACACAATGATGATCAAACCCCTATAATTTTCCAAAAAATGAATACTGAGTGCTCAACAGCATTAACAAGATTGTTCCTCAAACCCATGCCACTAACGAAAGAAAGAGAAGTATACCTTGATGAATATCAAAATGCTTGTTACTGATCAAGCATAATTAATCAACCTGTAAAGGAACTAATCATGCCAGTCACTTGTTACCAGAATTGTATCACCTGAGAAAATGACCAATAATCATAATACCTCAACAACCAATTGTAATCTGCACATGAGGTTAAACAACTAGTGCCACCAAGATAATAAATAATAAAACCAATGATGTGAATGTTCCAACCAAAATATGAACCAGCTGAGAGGATAGCCATCAAGCCATCAAGATGCTAGATAACCATAGGATGACATCAAGGACAAAACAACATAAGAGGGATTCAACACCTTAGTTGTGTGTTTACTCTTCTATTTTCTAAAGGAACTCCTTGGAACTAAAATGGTTGCAAGGTAGATAGTAGCTCATCTAATTGAAAACTTTATGAGAATTCTTGTTGATGTGAGGGCACAAGATGATTCTCTTGTTGCTTTATTTGTATTTTTCCAAAAGAGGATGCATGAAAGTGACAAAATTCCTAGGAAAATGGTAGAGAAGTAGCAAAATGATATCACATTCCTAGTATCAACATATGAGTGCATAATCGAAGAAATGGAACCAAGGAATGTGTGGATCCTTGCATTGGGATTTGAGATCAATGAACAATAAATTACTAGTTTGGTTGATATTTTGTTGAAGATTCCAAAAGATGCCACTAAAGCAAGGTATGGCACATATGAAGAAAAACCCTTGGATTTGCATATGGATCAGAGAAAACCACAAATAAAGAAGAAGATTAAAAATAAGGTTGACTAATTTGTAGAGGATATGGGCTTCACAAAGGAGCAAGTGGAGTAGGCAAGAGAAAAAGGAGAATCAAGTGCTACAAGAGGATCTAGAACCATAAGAAGATCAAGTAGGACAGCTACCACCCCTCCTGCTATACAAAATTCCTCTGAGACTATTCCCTCTATTGGTGAAAAGAGAAAAAATGTAGATAGTCATCTGGTAAAGGAGAAACCCTCTCTGGTTGTGCAAACTAAAAAGCATGAAAATAAAAAGACTACGATTGTAATTACACCTACATACCCTACAAAGAAGAGATCAAAGAAAAAATTAGTAAGAGAAAAGAATATAAGTGTGAATGTAGAATAATAAGAAGAGGAGAAGGAAGAAGGACCATAGTTGGTCCGTAAAAGGAAAAATGCAACTTCATAAGGTGAATAAAGTGTTAAAATAAAGATATTTGACATCATTGATACAGATAATGAAGAAGAAATAGAGAAAGAAAAGAAGAAATTTGTAGTTCACATGAGAGAGCATAAGAAAGAAGCCACCAAGAAGGTGTCATCAAATAAGAAAAGAGAAAAAACAAGATAGAAGAAGGATCTAGATGAAATGAAGAAGAAAAAGAAAACACCTTCGATAAGAGCTCGCAGTCCCTTGAAAGTAGGTACACTTGTTAATAAAATGATTCAGCATGATATGCTTGTAGAAACTACAACTTTGTATAATGAAGTAGATGAGGTGGATAAGGCCACCATTGTTGAGGTAATTATTAAGTATATTATTGTTTTAGAATTTGATATGAGAAATATTGAGAATAAAATTCCTACATATCTATGGAATGTCTTGGTAAAGAGGAAACAAGAATAAATTGAAGAAGGAAAGATAAGACAATTACTTTAGAGAATATTGGTGCTCCTATGTCTAAGTAAAACATAACCACATTGGTTGAGTTATACAGCACAGAATTCAAAGTGAAGAAAAGGGTAACTACCCTTATGGGTAGAGATAAGAATGAGTTTGAAAGGCTATAGAAGGAGATAGTTGATAAATATCATACATTCCATAGAAATTTAGTATGATTTGAGAAAACACTGTTCCAGAAGTAACTACAGGTGAAGTAGCACAAAATATTGATTCTCAACATAAGCATGCAACAGATGAAGAATATATTCAAGATAATTCCCTTCCAAAAGTGGAAGAATTAGCATAGGAAGATGAAGAAGAAAAGAAGAATGTTGAGGGAGAGACAGTCACCGGTAGGAAGTAGCAAAGGAAGGTGCATCCACTACTCCTCTGGTGCTTAGAGAAAATGTTGAAAATACTCAAGGAAAACCAAAGACACCTCCTCTGAATAACACAGATCATCCTGTAGAGGAAGAGAATGTAAGGATGGTGATAAAGAGAATGTTGATGCAGAGAAGGAAGAAAAACAAGAAAATGATAAGAAGGAATATGAAGGTAATAATGAGGATGCATCTGGAGATGCACGAATAAAAGAAGATAATCCAATAAACTTTGATAAGAATGAGGAAAAGAAGTTAAAGGATAAAGTTGTGGAGATTACAAATACTTCTAGTCAATCCTCTAGCTCCTCTAAAGATTCCTTGAAGAATCTACTGAGTATGTAGCTCAACTTCTAGCCTATTGTATCATCATAATTTACTACAACTACTTATGCAATAGAGAAATGTAGATCTAGACAAGATTTCCCCCTCCATAAGCTACAATTAGGATATGATTCCATGCATTTTCCTACAAGGAGATAATAGAAAAACATCTAAAAAGTGGAGAGCTAATGGAAGAAGCAGTAAAGGCATTACAAGAGGCCATACCTGGTGTTAACATTGACATATCACTTTATGGTATATAAATTTAAAGCTATTAATTAATTATTTTAAACAATATGCCTTCGCTCTTAAGGGAAAATTTGAGAATGAAGTTGAAAAGAGAATAAGTGATAAGAAAATGATGGAGTTGTATAGAAGAGAATTTGCACCCATTAGGAAAATTCCCCTTTCACATACCCTCACCTTAGAAAATCAAATTTGAAGGAAAAATTCCATGTCACCCACTTGTCTTCCATCCACTTGGAATTTTTCTTGTGTTTCAGTGAGATAATATTTGTTAGGGATGCACGTGTGGCATGCAGACATCCGCACAATGTGTTGCCATCCCTTATGTATTCCTGCATCTGAAGCCAGCAGAGGTGTTACACACCCGATTGGGGTCGAATTGTAACATCCCTCTTCGACCAACCGACCCCAAAAATAGTAGATTCTTCCCCATTCTAACTTAATGTTTATTTTTCATCCATTCATTTTGGATCCTCTAGAAATTCACTTCATTCTCTAAGCAATTTCTCAACTCTTTCAATCTTTTTCACTCTCAAGCAGCATTCTAGCACTCCACTTTTGAGCATTCTAGCATCTTTGAAGCTCCATCAACTCCACATTGCGAGTGTGAGGAAACTTTTGAAATGTGGGCTTGGAGTCTTGTGATATTTCCCTTCATCATCATTGCATCTATGGTGACCTTGCCAAGTCCATACCTTGCATTCTCCTTCCATTGGCTAGTGATCTTTTGGGTGGAGGTGGTAACACTTCACTCCTCTCCTTTTTCATTTGATTGAGTAGCATAGTATTGTTTTGTAGTGCCTATTATTTTCTTTCATTTATCATATTATTCTACCCTGTTGCTTTCTAGGTATTCATGGAGGTGGAAACACCAAAACAAGTGTCTGACTAAGGCAAGCCCCTATACAGCCCCAAAAAATTTCCCTCTTTCTTGTGTGTAGGTAAATGTACGTGTGAAGTTAGTTGGAAAATAGGTGCCTTGGTGAGATAATATTTATCACTCTAGTGTTTATTTACTTTCTTTATCATTTTTACCTTTACTTTTTGTATTTCCTTATTCTATTTTTTCCGTCAACATCAACTAGCTAGGCTGTTAATACATTTTTAGGCAATTTTTACTGTGCTTCCTATTTTCTGGCTATACAGATACCAACCCACTGTAGTGTCATCCCAGAGTTGTGATGCCATCCTTAGACAGAGAGTTGTCTGAGGTGTAGTATTGACTCCAAAAACCAGCTCGCCTAGCCTAAACCTGAAATTCGGGTATGAAGAGTGACAGAAGTACTACATAGTTCTCTTCATTCTTGATCCCCATCATTTAGAGTGAGGTAAGTTAAAGTAGCCCTCTACTCTCGGATCTCCATGACCTGGAGCCTTAACATGTTAGGTCCCCCTCTCTTACAAGATTTTATTGATAAATATGCTCTTACACATTAAAAAATTTCAAGAGAATATGAAGGATGCACAAGTGTGTGTAGATGAGGCAAAGGCTTTGTTGCAATATGGTATGAAGTGGCCCAAAGCCACATAGAGTATTCAGAAGGAAATGGACTCCATTGAGTCTTAGATCAACAATGCCTATTATTCGGCACTTGACCTGGCTGGAGATACAAGGAATATTATAGAAGATTTGCATAATATTCTTTTAGTTACAAGCCCAAAAGGAGCATATAATTTTGCATTTTGGAGAGATAAAATTGTTTCAAGTGCCCTTTTGAGTGCTAAAAAGGATACACATATGTATTTGATGCCCAACACTCTAAAGAAGGAGAAGAGATACTAATGGAGTTTGAACCACAATGTAGATTGCTTGGGGCAGCCAAGAAGGTGTGGGAAGAAGGTAAACATGCATGGTAGACCCATGTGTAGAAGCTACAAGATTCAACCTCTTTTCAATTTACAATATTTCCTATTCTTTATGCATTTCCAGTTTTCAGTTTCAGATTCTTTGTACATATGTGGAGTACATAGAGTAATTTTCAATACAATATTTTTGTTTTTTCTCCATTACATGACTTAGGGGGAGTCAATTTTTAATCTTTATGTTTGTACATATGCATATATTTCTCAGGTGGAGATCTAGTATATGTTAGAACAATTTTTCTAGGCACCCTTTTCCCTTGATGTCAAAGGGGGAGAATTTTTTGGAGAATATTTTGTAGATGTTTTGGCATGTTTCCATCAATGAAAAAGGGGGAGATTGTTGGAAGAATGAGGATATGTCATTGATGTTGTTGTTGTCAACATGAGCATGTAGGATAGGCACAAGGTATACTATTATGTGTTGCAGCAGTTTCATTGATGTCAACATTATATTTTTTTGTGAAGGTTTATACTTTGATCTTTGTGGAAGATAATTTTTCAAGAAGGTTTTATCTAGTGAAGGCATCTATGATGGAAAATGATTGTGTTTTTATCAATGTTTATGGGCACGGATCATCCAATTTTTGGGTATGCACTATTCTATGAATTAGCATTTCACTCTATAGTTATAGTATGTTTCTTATGGTTGTTAGAAGCATCTAATTCCATAATTCCATCTTTTTTTGGATCTTGGTTTGAAAGATATGAATGACAAAAGTTTGGCCTAGCATATTATAGTCATTTTTTGTACGGTGCATGTGAGTAGGAGAGTCTGAACTTCTCCACAAATAGGATTTTTTGATTTTGGATTTAAGGAGATGTTGGAAGATGTCAATAAAGTGAATTCCAGATGGCATAGCATTTTGAGGTACGCATGTCCAGATATGGGTTTACAATTGAATAATTTTGGTATTAATTCTTCTGTAGTGCTAACCTGATAGGTGTGAAGATATGTGAAGGTTAGTATTGTGGAGTTAAATGGGAGCTATTATAGGTCCATGCTAACCTATTTCAAATTTTTTAATGGATTCAATCATGGTTGAGGCGTGTGTGGAAGGATTTGATTTGACAAGTTATATATTATCTATTTTGTATGATACGTCTAATTAGGCTAACCTAATCGATGTTATGCTTGAAGTGGATATATAAGCTAGATCATTTTTAGTGTTTTGATGAATGTAAGACATGTATATGATGTGCATTGAGTGAATATTATCATATCATTGTGAATTTAATTTGTGAATGTTGATTATAATATTAGAGTGATGTGAATGTAGAGGAAAGCAAAGTGTTAGATCATAGTCAGATGAAGTGTGTAAAGTCAATTTATTGATCTTCATTGAAACTGTTATAATATATTGTGAGCTAATCCTCACAATGGTTTTTCCTATTTTTGGTTTTCCACATAAAAATCCTGGTGTTCATGTGTTATGTGATGTTGTTGGATGTTTCATGATTTCTTTCATTATTGTAATTGAATATTCTATTTAGATTGGTTGATTAAATGTTTGAAAGGTTTAAAATAATATTGATTCACCCCCCCTCTCAGTATTTTGGGTGTTCAAAAATGAATCTTTATTATAATAATTGAAGTTTGAATCTAATGGAAGAGCAAGTTGGAATCTACAGTTTTTGGATCATTTTGGCATCCTTCAAGCACCTTATGACTTGATTTTTAGTGAGTTCTCATCTTCATTCTTTGATCACCTTGCTTCCTTAAATGAGGTATTTTGATATGTTTTATTTCCCTTGAGAATTTGACTTTATTTTGGGTTGGATCTTATGTTTCCATGATTGTGTCATATAGGTCTCCACTCTAACACACTTGAGTATGGTTTTTTTAATTTATTTTGCATGTCATTTCTCATTACAACCTTAGACACACTTAAGGTTCAAAGTAAACACTTTCATCTATTATCAAATCAAGTATTTGTGGAGGTATAAATACCAAAACAATGGTTTGACTAAGGAAAAATTCTAATAGCCACCCCTTCTCTTCTATATTTATGTTTTTTACAAGTTCAAGTGCAAAGAATATAGACTTCAGGTTATGAATGTACAGTGTAGACCTATAACTTCTATATCTAAATTTAAGTTTTAAAACCCTCATTTTTCAGACTAGGGTGCCCTCACCCTTTTCTAGGAATTTCAAGCTCTTTTTGTTGCCACAAGTAACCCTCTACCTTATCTTCCTAGATATACAAATGTTTCATCAATTTCCATTTTTTTGTTTGTGTGAATAATTCACATTTTCATAGTAGGGCTTCATAATAATTATGTTAAGTAAATCATATCCAAACAATCTATTTTCTTTACAACAAAGGGACTAAACTTGGGAAGATTGGCTCTCCTTTTAAGTAGGTAGCTAATCCTAACACCCTTCTTGGTTTATGTTCCAATATTGATCCAAGAAAGGATTGATCTAAGACCTCCTTTTACACTTAACATTTTGGTGAACCTGACATATCTTGCATTTGCATAATCTTCTAAATTTAATTGCATAAAATCATATTTTATTTTTTGTTTAGAGAATTATATTTTAAACCTTATTTTCATTTTCAAATATTGTGTATTCATATAAAAAAAAAAATAAGGCATTTAAATTCATCGATCTTTTCAAAATTTAAAACATTGCCTTTTAATATTTCAATAATATATCATATTTTGTCATATTGTTCATTATGGAATATTCATGTATAAAGTGGATTGAACCTATTAGTTCATTTGAATGATTTAAAATTCCTAATTCATTCATTTAGATATTTTCCATAAATATATCAGGGTATCTTAAAAAAAATGAGTTTTGTTTAGTTTCAAACCTAGACTATTATAGTCTGAGAATTGTAGATACCATTTTAGAAGTTAAAAAAAAATAAACTTTAAAAACCCTACATTTCTCAACTAGGGTGCCCTCGCCCTTTTCCTATCCTTTTTTTCCCAAATTTGAGTGACAGTGTGACCTATGTACCCTTTGTTTAGGTCCAATATTTATCTCTAAAAATCTATTCTATAATAGATACATTTTATCATATTTGATCAATTTACCTTAGAAAACATAAACAACTATAAATCTTTAAATTGGAATTTTATCATAATTTTCAACAATTCTTTGTTACATCTTCAAAATATTGGGGAAAGTAAGATTACTTGATCATGTTGGATCTCTTCCTACAATATTTTCATGCATTTGACAATCCCTTTAGTATTTATTAATTCATCTCAAAAAATTAATCCTCTAAGACTCCTAAAACCTCTATATATCAAAGGTTAATTATTGCAATAGACTCAATAAAACCACAACTTATTATGTATCCTCCTTCTCATGTTCCTCAACCACAAACTAAACATGTTCTATTATTGGAGGTCCTTCAAACCAACCTAAACATCTTGGTCACATCTTAAACTTTGCAAGACAACTCAGTCAAAATAATCATATACACCAAAATGTGTCACAGCAACCACATTATCATGTAGTTGCTCACATATATAATACTTTAAATAATAAACAAGCTAAAAAACCATTATTTTTTTCTACCTCAATTTTATTTCCCCAACTTATTCTTCATCTGGCACCCTATCTTCCTCAACATAATAGTGAGTATGATCTCATTAAGCAGCTTTGTGCCACTTCAGCTAAGATCTCCCTATGGGAATTAATACAAACTTCTCCTATATACCATGGCATGATCCAAGAGGCTTTAAAAAATATTGTTGTACCACATTTTTTCAACCAAATGATGTAGCAACTTTGTTATATTGTATGCATGCAACAAATTTAGATATCATATTCCATCCAAATGAGTTAACTTCTCTTGAAATTCAAAACAAATACGATTCTCTCATGATTTTTTTCATCATTAACCAACATGGTATTAGGCACACTCTAATTGATAATAGATTAGGTCTTAAATTTTGTAGCATCTACCTTTTGCATAAGATCCTGGTGTAGATACACCTCTCATTTTACATGATGCTCTATCTATTTATGGCTTTGATAATGTTGGTAGACAGCTATTAGCAACAATAACATTACCAATTAAGGTAGGACCTATGATTTTACCTACCTTTATCCATGTCATTCCTAATCCTCTCTTACATAATCTTCTTCTTGGTAGACTATGGATTCACACCATGGGAGGAGTCTCATCTACTCTTCACCATATATTTAAGTTACATATAATAACAAGGTCTATATGATTAAATTAAATCCAAAATCTTAAATTTGTTTGCAAACCAAAGCTGAACATAAAACTCTTATTCATAAATCTCTTAGTACTTTGATTCCATCTTCAAAAGTGGAACCATTTCCTTCAAATGATAAGTGTATTGATGATTGTGAATCACTTACAACTATTCTCTTTTGTGATGATTGGGATTCGTTATACACCTACCTTCATTGGGGAGAATAAAATATCACTGTCAAAGCCTAACAAACCGAAATATGTTTTTGTAGCATCTACACAATCTTCAGTTCCTCCTCAAACATCTAGTTTCACCACTACAACCACTTATTTTAATTTGAAAATTAATGTTATTTATACATCCAATTTTTATGACACCATTTGACAAGTCGACATCTTCAAAATAAATGGAATCCATTTATGGAAGAGGATTTAAAAAAATTTCTCAATTTGGGTTAATGGTAATGATTGTGGTATATATGAACAAGGTATCAAGGTCCCTCTAGAACTTAACTCACAAGGTTTGACAACCGGTCTTGGATATCGCCCTTTAAATCCCACCAAAGCCCCCCGTAGACCTTCACTCAATGTGAATGTGATATCTTATAATCCTTCTACATTATCACTTAATCTAGTTCAACCTGAAATGATAGAAACAAATTCTACTACTAAAGAACTGTCAGTTAGTGTCTTTCCAACTAATGAATCCTTGGTTGAATTCTTGGGAATTTATGAGAACTTTCCTTGATATCATCACAATCATGGATTTATTTATTGTTTAAATGTTGAGGCATAATTAGTATAATATGTTTGTACATTAGATGATACATCAATTTCTCAAAAAATGCCCCAAAATTTCCTCATCCTCTTAATGTCCCAGACCATGGTATTTCTTTTAGGAAATATTTTTGATGTCTGGATGGACCCATTTAATCTTGAGAAGGTTATCCTAATCAAAAATTTCCTTGACTCTAATGGGAAAAAAACCATTCTACTCTTTTACATGACTTCCCTGAGCTCTTTTCTTTTTCATCTTCTAATATGCCTAGTATTGATCCTAAAGTAGTAACACAACAATTTATTGCATGATGATTCCAAAATCGTAAGACAAAAGATTAAAAAATGATCCCCAAGGTGGAATTAATTATTAAGGTTGAGATAGAGAAGCTTTTACAAGCTATATTTATCCACCCTATTGACTATTCACCTTGGATATTGAACATTGTGGATATTGCTAAACTTGATAATCGTATTTGTATGTGCATTGATTTATGTGATCTCAACAAAGCTTCTTTGAAAGATAATTTCCCATTCCTAACTATTGTGTGGTCTCACAGCATGCCCCAAGACTATAAGGCTTGGGGACCCCAAGTGAAAACTAACACTTATGGCAAGTGTTGGCTAGTTGGAAATATCATCGGAAGTGAAAAGGAAAAGAGAAATCTTTTAGAAAAGAGTACTTTGTATATCAAGTGTTTCGGGTACCGAGTACCAAGAACCGAGCAGTTCAAAATTTGTGGATGTTGGAAGAGCCAAAATTTCTCTAAGTTTTGTTCTTTTTTCCTGTTTTGTGAATCATTCTAGTCTAAGAACTTGTATGCACATAGATCTTAATCAATATCAACGCCAATTTGATAGCTACCTATCTCATGTATCTTTTGTAGCTAGTTTTGTTAGTTCAGCTGATCAATACTTTGTGTTGCGTTGTTTAAGGGTGCATGCAGAACCTACTCAGTGTCCAAACTAAACCCCCTTCTTTAAAAGCAAACACCATTTTATGCCTAGTTGTGAAGCAATTTGGTGAAGTATAAAGTGGTTTTCTTTGATTTGATTATATCTTGGGGCATGCGTGGAGAATAATCAAGAGAAATTTTATTTTTTTAGAATTTTGATGCTTTATTTTAGATTAGATGTTTAAATTTTAGAAAATGTTCCAAAAAATAGATGAATGAATGGAAATTTATTGAAAATCTTTCATTTCTATAAAATTGATGAATGCTTAAATCTAAATCTACTTAAGTGATAGAAAAATTGTTTGATGATCATGAAATATTATTGCAAATCTATTGATTTCATGAGATTATTTTATGATTGAATTGAAAATCTTGTATCTAATGCTTATGATTCTTAATGAAACTGGAGATAATCGTAGACCCCTTGAGATTAACAGGAATGTCACATCATACCCTAAAGTGGACCTAGTATGGTCAAGACCTGATTACCAGAGACTTAGGATTAAACTAATTCCACATCTTCCTATTATACGAATGACCTAGGTTGCCCTAGTTCAGTCTTTCAAGAAGATAATGTTGATGTTCTTTTTATGCACTTCTCAACACACGTGATGCATAGGTGCATCACCTCTCTTGAAATAAAATCTTTCATAATCAAGTTGTGGAACACTATCCCAAGGTCTCTAATGTCAGGTCTTGACAGTGCTTGGAATATCTCAGTTGATTTATGTGATTTGTTGGAATCACAAGGCGAACTTATGGATGAGTCACAACAAAGTGTGGGAAGTTGGGTTTGCAAATGGAGTTCTTAAGATGGGAGAGTTGTTGTGCATTTTTTGCATGTTCAAATAGCAGCCTTGAACTCCATTTCAACATCAGATTTAGATTTATAATGTGCAATGAACCTTACCTATGGTTACTTATTAAAAAAAAAGGAAAAATAATAGGGAAGAGAGAAGGTTCTTGGATCTAAAACTACGAATGAACAGTGATCATGGAGGTTGCTACAGTAGACAAACTCCCTAAACTAGGTTTTCCTTGGCCAAGAGAAACCTACAATTATACAAAACCAGTGCAATCTTCTAAGGACTGCTAATTTTTAGATTGCACATGCACATCATGAACATGCAATTGAACTAAGTTGCAGAAATAAAGGAAGGAAGCCCAGGCTAACTTTGCACAACATCTTTTCATCAACAAGTGCCAAAAGTATGGGCTAGAAATTCATCAAATACTGAAATAGCAATCACCATTACCACTTCCATTCAAGAAACTACAACTAAACTAAAATGGATTTAGAACCATGCACACATATTGAGAAAAATCAAAAGGAAACACCCATAAATCATGCAATTTTTCTTTCTATTGCTGCATATTTCCTTTACATCAGCTCTCCACTCTTTTTCAAATGAGGGGGAGACCCCTATTTATAGTTTTCCAAAGCCTGAATGAATGGCTAGGATTGAATTACATTATGTGGACCAAATTAAATTACATTAGGGCTTCACCTACCCCACAATATTTAGAAATTTAAAATACACATGTTGTCCTTTTCCCTATTTTGTCTTTTAGTGCCCAAGTGTTGTAGAAATTTATCTTGTAGTTGATTTCCCTTTTATTGTAGCTGAAATTGCCAGAAAGATGACCTTTGCTTGATGGACTTGCAACATTCTTCATTGGATCAAACGGGTTTATTGACAATTGGCATCAATGGATTGGTTGCCCCTGATTTGGGGGGACAATCCCTTAAAGATCATCATCATCTGCTGAAAAGTAGGATAGCTCCCTTGTGGTTTCTTCAAGGCCACCCCCTTGCATTTTTTCATTGAATTCCTTGACACAAGCCCTCTTCTAATGTCAGCTCTATTGATGGGTGCCACAAGGAGAGGTGGGCATAAAATGAATGGTGATAGGAGCTATGTGCTTTCCTTGTTCAGCTTTCTCAATGGGTCTCCCTTATGGACCCATGGTAGGCTTCTTGAAATCTGCATACATGAAGTGTCATAAGTGCTTTCATACACAAATCAAGGAAAATGTTAGTCAAATCTTGAAAAATCCTTGTTATATCCATCCATGTTGTTGGAACTATAGAATTTTGAAAAAATCTTGCTGGCCATTCATGCTCATTAGTGTCCCAAGGAGTCCTAAAGTTGTCTTCATATAGCATACTCACCAAGATCTGGATAAATTTATCATATAGTCACATAAATTTTTTCTAACCCTAAAAATTTTGATATATGGAACATATCGGCATAAGATGATGCAAGTTTCACTAATACTGATGCGCATTTCCTCTAGTATATCAGCAAGAAATGGGTTATGTCACGTTGATGAGGACAAAATTTTGGGAGAACACGGGTTCACGATTTCTATCAGCAGGACAATGACTATCGATGTGATGATGTGAGGTCATATCGAAATTATATTTATCCCACCGCTCGTAGCAAAGGAATACGTATCATCCAAATTGGAGTCATCGAAGTGAGATTCCAAAAGACAACTTGAGACCTTTACCAGTCTCGAGGATAAAGTAAAGGAAGGCTTTTTCGGTAAGAAAAATGATGTCAAGAGGAGTTTTGGGAATCTTACCGAATTCCCATGTTAATCTGACAAGGTGGTGCATGACAACACACATAGAGCTAAAATTTTGGGAGAACAATGTGTGTGATTGTCCAAAAAGAGGATGTATCAGTAAGATAAACCTCGGCATGGAGATCTAAGGAAGGTCACAGTGATTGTTATTTCATCAGCTAGACAATTGCTTTATCTCAACGATCTGAGTTGACAAAAGGGGATATCTCAGTGAGACAAGGAACCTTCGGGATGAGGTAGAGAACTATTGACCTGATTCATTAAGTCATTATGATGGGTTTTCTTCGGTAGGAATCATGGTGACATTCAAAAAATTAAAGTGAAACTGTCAAGGAGACTTGTGATGTCGAGGAGCTGCAAGATGTCTTAGCGGATATGTGAACGTTGAATAGAAGGATCGGCCAAAGATTTAAAATATCTTGCCGATATGCTTTGTGATGTGACAGCAAGAATTTTGAAGAGCTTGTTTCATTTGTGTCATAGCCAATACATTAATGGTGCCATGAAAACATAAAATATTTTCCCAATCCTGGTGAATTCAATTAAGGGCATTCTTTCGCGGAATTGACAGCAAGGAAGAGGAGAAGAATGAGTGGAGGATTGGGGTGTTCATTCAAATTGGAATTTTAAGTGAAATATAGTAAGTCTTTCATCCCTTGAATATTGTAATTTCCATATAATGGAAAGCACTGGTCTAGAGAAATCAAAAGGTAGAAAACATGGGGAGAGTAGACAATCAAAAGGAAAAAAGAAGAAAACTGAAAGTCAATTAGAGGGCACCGACTGAAAATTGAACCAGGATCTCATAGACCAGCTACCCGGTTCTGGACCTAAAGCCAGACACTCTGCACAACTTAGGGCTGAAGTGGATAAATTAGATGATAAACGTAAGTTCATTAGAGATATTTGGACCCCAATCACAAGCTATGAACTGTTCAGTTTCCATTACTACCAAAGGAATCATTTTGAGCCAGTATGTAACCCTTGGAGGCTCAATTTAGGTAAACTAGTTTTCCCTAATGTCTTTGTTAATGCCAAATTGGTGAAAATGTTGGCCAGTCATTATAATCCAAAACATAGGGCCATATGTGATCTATCTGGGAATCCATTAATACATGTGTCTGAGAATGCAATAAGCGAGGTCTTCAAATTAGAAGGGATGTGCAATGAGAAAATTGTAAGTGAAGAGCTCGAGAGTGAATTCAGAAGAATGGACACCATTTATAAGGGTTGGAGATTACCCTTACACAAAATTAGGCATGGTGGCAAACCGATTCCAATGGAGGACAATGAGGGACCACCTTTTCATGTGGATCTTTTCGAACCTTATGTGAAATACACCTATTTTTCAGTGGGATAGGTAGGGAATGGAGGTTCCAGAGTATGTGGCAATTGTGCCTATGGTGATAGCAGTAGATATTCAATATCATAACTCTAGGCCTTGGGATTATGCTTCTTATGTATTTAAATAACTCGACGCGGGGCTGATGGAAATAAAAAATGGAGCCTATGTCCTGCACCTCAGAAATTATTCATTATTGATGCACTTGGTGCTATACTTTGCACAGGAATTAGGGTTGTGGCCCCAAGAGCTAAGAGTTTCACAAGTTGATAAAGAAGGCAGGCCATTGCCTATTCAGTCATGGAATGTTGTTTGGGATAGCAGGTTTGCTAATTCCAATTTTGTACACTTTAAAGAATAGTTTGTAAAAACCTTCTATAAGTTATACAATCATCCATGTGATTATTCCTTATCTGATGAGATAAAGAGGTTCCTCAGACCTAGATATTTTAATGGACTAATTGGCCATAATTGGGGGGATTGGTATTGTCTAGAGAACACGACCATGATTAGGGTCTATGAATTTGAAGATGCTCCATTTATCCTTCCTAGAACAGTTCCAGACAGAATTTCCTACTTGGAGATTGTTAGACAAATGGATTTTTCTAGTGTCATGAATTTAAGCTCTTTTGGAAAACAATATTTTATGCCCAGTACGTTGTGCTTTGGTGACTTTACTGTGTTGGAAAAGGAAGGATATAACCTGATTCTTGATAGGTTATTACAATACAATATGAAGAGAGGGCCATTGAGGAAAAAAATTGACCCAGAAGGGTATATCCACTTGGCCAAGCAAAAGATAAACTTTGGAGGATATCATCATGTGCCCTACTAGTTTGATGATATGATAAGAAATTTGGAAGCAGAAGAGGCATAGGTGGTAATTGAGCGACATAATCAAGAGTTGCTAGATATGGAGATGTTATCCTCTAGTGAAAAGGTATCAAGGGCTAACATGTCCCAGGGTTCATCTAATAAGGTATCAAGGATAAGAACTCAGGGCTATACCTACTCTGCCTGAGAAATGAATATTGAGGAAAATGTATGTACAAATGTAAGACATGAAGAATATAAATCTTTTATAGCAGATGATGAGTTTATAAAAAATTCAGAATTCAAAACATTTTTGTATAAGCAAAAAGGTAAGGAAGTAAGAGAACTGGTTGACAACGTGACACCAAGAAATGAAGAGCGATTGTTGAAAATTTTGAAAGATGATGTAGAGAAAGAGATGACAAATATGACCCCTGAGAAAGGGAGAGAAATTTTGGAAAAGGCTGGTGTCATGATTTTCCCAAGATTACACCTCAATTTAGTATTATTTTTTGATAATTTCTTAAAAGACAACAATACTACACATAAGCTCGGCATAGAAAAGGTAACAGATTTATATACAGGATCAAGATATAATCCTGATGAAGAGACATTGATTATTTGGGATTTATACCCACCCCATAAAAGGTCAGTTGTTATTGACACTGAGAAAGCATTTGGACATGCCATGACCTTGAAGGCTAGAGAGGATGATCCAATTGCAATAGCAGAAATTGGATTAATGTGGCAAAATTGAGTAAAGACCAAATACAGGCATTGATCAGAGAAAAGGAAACGTACAAAAAAAAAAATGAAAGAATGTTGAGGGAAAATGAGCATCTAAAATACTTAGTGGATGTTGCAACGGGGCCTAGAAAGATGCTTACTCAGGGTGAAAGTTCACAGGTTCAGGACCATTGGGAAGGATCAAGTGCATATGCTCAAGGGAAAATGGACACACTTACAACACTAATCAAAAAGAGGCAAGCCATTTTAACCACTTGGTTAAATAAACTTTGGGGAAAACACTCATAGTATTTTGATGCAATAAAAGAACATAAAAGAGTGGATGGTAGAATCCAAGAGAAACTTGAGGAAATAAAATAGCGGGATACTCTTGATAATGCAGCAATTGAGGATGCTAATCGTGTTATGGACAAGCATAGAGGTTTCTTTGAGGAGTTACAAGAGGATGCGCAAGAATTGATGGAGGTCGTTGAGAATGGATTTACTACATTCTTTGATGATGGAGGTAAGTTGAAAGAAATGGCCATATGGAAGAGCAAGAGTGAATTAATACTCCAGGAGACTTTAAAAATGGCCACTACGAAGGATACAATGTTGGATGAAGTGTGGAGAAAATGAACGGATGGTGGTGAGGGAGATTGTGATCCACAATGCACTAGGAGATGTGGATACACACGAGCACTGAGACTACATAGATCATATGTCAAAGGTCCATTATGGCTTAACAGAGCTTAGTCAATATTAGTTTTTTTAGTATTTAATATTTAAGACATTTCTGAAGGGATGCATATTTTCATGCGGTTGATGGATATAAATATTCGTTTTTGTAACCAAAACAAGGGATTAGAAGAAGATAGCGAAAAAAGTAGATAGTAAGAAATAAAATATTTTTAGAATGTTTCAAAGGACCATGATGCATGTATGAAGTTTTGAAGGATCAATGAAAGAACTCTGATTTTGTGGTGCCTTTATGGTATCAATTATTTGTTTAATTAATTGAAATATTGTCGATTTGTATCCAAGGTTGATATTTCTTTGTTATTTAAATTGACATATCAAGTATATTTCATTTTATCAATACACATTTGTTGTATTTATGTGGTGTGATTGGTTGGTTCTTTCAAGTAAAGATTAAATCCTTTAAATCATTCACATTCATCTGGAAGTATCATTTGGATCTCTAAGAAGAGATTGGTTATTACATTCTTGCATGTTTATATAGGTTATAAACTAATATCATATGCCAAATAATTAGAATCTTTGCCAGATAGAAGTCATTCATCTAAGGTTTTCACTTGACTCTGTTTTACCCAATAAGGCACTAGTCTTATTTTATCCTTTTAGGTTTCATTCATTTTATTTACATCTCTTAACTAAACATATTAATTTTTACCTTGATATTGCATATACAATTTATACCAAATTAGGATCACATCTCTCCATTTTCAAATTGCCATTGTGGATAGATTGACCAAGTAGGAAACATAGTTTAAATATGTGTCATTCATATAGGTGCACCCGCATAGGTTTAGCATAGCCTTAAGAGTTGAAGGTTCAACTATATTAGCTAGCCAATAACGTTGTGAGAGCTTGGCAACCTCTCGTGGTTCATTCAAACCAACATTTTTGAGACCTAACACATGCATCATCAAAAGATCATAATTTCATATTTGGATCTCATTTGGACCATAAACATGAATGCATGCTCGAGGGGCGGGCGCCAAGGCGAAGGATGAATGAAAGGTGGAAGGAAGGCATACAATGAATGGGGGATAGCAGTCCCCAAGGCCGGGCTCGGAAGCACCAATGGAAGTCAGGAAATGGACGGAAGGCAGAAGGAAGGTGGACAACCATGGAGGGACGGAGTTCTAGAAATGGCAAAACAGGGACGGGCTTCCGGAAATGGCCATGGAGAAGCCAAGCTCTGAAAGTCGGAATGCCTAAGGCGGATGGAAATCCAAAATGGAAAAAGAGGGATGGACTTCCGAAAATGACCATGGAGGGGTCAGGCTCTGAAATAGCCAAGGACAAATTAAGTTTCCAGAACATCCACAGAGGGACGGAGTTCTAGAAACGAAAAAAGAGGGATGGACTTCCAGAAATGGCCACAGAGGGGCTAGGATCTAGATTCTGAAATGCCTAAGGTGGATGAAAGTCCAAAATGGGAAAACATGGATGGATGTCCAAAAAATAGCCATGGAGGGGTTGGGCTCCAGAATAGCCAGGGACGGACGAAGTTCCCAGAACAGTCGCAGAGGGATGGAGTTCCAAAAATGGCAAAAGAGGGACGGACTTCCAAAAAAGGCCACAGAGGGGTTGGGGTCTGAAACAGCCAAGGACAGATGAAGTTCATGGAACATCCATGGAGGGACAGAGTTCCAGAAATGGAAAAAGTGAGGTAGAATTTCGGAAATGGCCACGGAGGGGTTGAGCTCCAGAACAGCAAGGGATGGACAAATTTCCCGGAAGAGTCGCGAAGGGATGGAGTTCCAGAAACAGCCACGTAGGGGTCAAGCTCCAAAAGCTGAAATTCCTAAGGCGGACGAAAGTACAAAATGGAAAAAGAGGGATGGACTTCCAGAAACAGTCGTGGAGGGGCCGGGCTCTGGAATAGCTAGGGATGGACGAAGTTCCCAGAACAGCCGCAAAGGGACGGAGTTCTGAAAATGGCAAAAGAGGGACAAAGTTCCAAAAAAGGCCACGGAGGGACCGGGCTCCAAAAGCCGAAATTCCTAAGGCGGGGGAAGTCTAAAATGGAAAAAGAGGGATAGACTTTCAAAAACCACCACAGAGGGACCAGGCTCCAGAATAGCCAGGGATGGACGAAGTTCTCGGAACAGCCACGGAGGGATGGAGTTCCAGAATGAAAATTTTGCAACTTCCTGAAACTTAACGAAACCTTGGCAGTTCACTTAGGCACCATAAAAACATCCCAAATCCATAGGAAACCCATCCCAAAACTCAAAAATGAAGGAAAAAATGAACCAAGCGAGCGGGAATGAGGCCTGAAGGACGTTGAGGCGACAGGCGAAGGGAAACCCGAAAGGGGAAACTTGAAAGGCGAACACCCTAGCAAGGAAGTGGGAAGTGGGGAGGCGAAGGGCGAAAGGCAAAAGAGGGAAGAGGGAGACTCGAAGGGCAAAGCCTGAAAAACCAAAGACTTAGAAATTTTTTATTTTTAGGGGCAAAGTATGGTCAGCCGAAAATGAGATTTTGAAGGGTGTGTTGACCAACTAGGACACCAAAATGAGGGGAACACAAAATGAGGTGGCAACAAAAAGACTCGGCAAGGAAAAAGAAAGAGAGGGTCCCCATTCCGAACGAGGCGTGTGTGCTATAGGCACAATAGATAGGTTCTTTGTGGTTTGTTTGTGAAGATTTTATCTGCACTGTTGGTGCGAGTAACATCGTCATCAATAGGAATTAGCGATAGAAGGAGGGCCTCAATTTTCATATATATATATTTTCCTTCAGGTTTTGTTTAGGAATCTATATTGGTTATGGGTTTAAGAGTAGCTTGTAAGGTGAGAGCCTAATGCAAGTCAGTATTTCAAAAATGGAAGTTGAAAAACTCCACAAAATCCTTAACCAAAGATTATATCCTTTGATTTTATTCACCTTTGGTAGAGTCACCGAGTGTAGAATTCATGATACAACTGATCATGATGAACTCGATTGTGAAATTTTTTAACTAGGGTAAGTTTGGCTACATATAAAGTGATTATGTTAATGGAAGAAGTTTTAACTGCTAAAAGAAAGGAACCATTAACGGGAAATATTTTGAATTCTAGAAAAGTGTATAACCTTAGTGAAACTGAATATGTTATGAAATTAATTGATACATCAAAACAGTTTGTTAACTGCAATTGTTATGAAGAAAATCTTAAGGTTTTGTAAGAAAATAGGTGAGAATGTCGAGATTCGGAAATATGGCACCAAAAATAAGGAAACAACATTGATGAGTCATCATTATTTTCACACATGGAGAACTTTGGTGAAGAGAAGGAGAGGGAAAAATGAGCAAGAGATGCGTGCTTTCCATTCCAAACTGAAAATTCACAAGCTAAAAAGAGAAATTTTCTTGATTCCATGCAAGATACAGAGTATCAAGTTTTAACTTTTTATTTCTTTGATAACAATATAAATTGTGATATCCCTTGGTCTAACAAAGTTAAAAGTGAAGATAGGGTCGAAGACGTGAAAATATTTGGAGGAGGATAAAATCAAGAAATGGATAAGGTTGTTCATGGATTTTGTTGTGCATATTTTGCACACATGCCCCGCCGTAGGCAGGGACCCTCTTTTTTCGCTCTCGGCGGGCTTCTTTGCTCCCATCTCATTTTGTGTGCCCCTCATTTTGTTGTCCTAGTTGGTCAATGTGCCCTTCAAAGTCTCATTTTTGGCTGACCATATTTTTCCCCTAAAATATAAAAGTGGCTAAGTCTTGCGTTTTTCGGGCTTCGCCCCCCCCCCCTCCCCCCCGCTCGCTCGATTCACTTTTTCCTTCATTCTTTGACTTTGGGGGATTGATTTTCTATGGATTTTGGATGTTTTCGTGGTGCCTAAGTGAACTAACAAGGTTTCATTAAGTTTCAGGAAGTTTTGAAAATTCCAAAACTATGTTTCTGTAACGACTTCCCTTCAACGGCTTTCCTACAGCGGCTTCCCTTCAACGACTTTCCTGCAACGGCTTCCCTTCAACAGCTTTCCTGTAGTGGCTTCCCTTCAATGACTTTCCTGTAGCAGCTTCCCTTCAATGGCTTTCCTACAGTGGCTTCCCTACAACGGCTTCCCCGCAATGGTTTCCCTACAGCGGCTTCCCCACAATGGCTTTCCTGCAGCAGCTTCCCTTCAATGACTTTCCTACAGCGGCTTCCCTTCAATGACTTTCCTACAGTGGCTTCCCTTCAATGGCTTTCCTGTAGCAGCTTCCTCACAATGGCTTCTCCGCAGTGGCTTCCCCCCAACGGCTTTCCTGTAACAGCATTCCTACAGCGGCATTCCGGCCTCATGTTTCTAGAACATACAAGCGCACCTCCAAATCAGAAACAGACTTCGACCCAGATGCTAAAATGGGGTCTTATCCTCACCTAGTTTTTCAAATTCCAAATTTGCATCTGGGAAGTACCATCTGAAGTTCCGTGCTCTCGCGATCGTTTCAAAATAGCATTCCTACAGCGGCATTTCGGGCTCATGTTTTCGGAACGTACTAGTGCACCTCAAAATCAAAAACGGACTTCGACCCAGATGCTAAAATGGGGTATCATCCTCACCTGGCTTTTTAAATTCCAAATTTTCATCCAGAAAGTACCATCCAGAGTTTCATGCTCTCGCGGCTGTTTCAAAACAAAATTCCTATTCAGCGGCATTCCATTCTCATGTTCATACTAGGAACGGACTTCAATCCAGATGCTAAAATGCATCTCTCCTAAAATCAAAAAAGGAGTTCGAAACCAAATGCTAAAATGGGGTCTTATCCTCACTTGTCTTTTAAAATTCCAAATTTGCATCTGGGAAGTACCATCCAAAGTTCCGTGCTCTCACGGCCGTTTCAAAACAGCATTCCTACAACGGCATTCCGGGCTCATGTTTCCGGAACGTACAAGCACACCTCCAAATCAGAAATGGACTTTGACCCAAATGCTAAAATGGGGTCTTATCCTCACCTAGCTTTTCAAATTCCAATTTTTCATCTGGGAAGTACCATCCGGAGTTTCGTGCTCTCGCAACCGTTTCAAAACAGCATTCCCGCAGCGACATTTTGGCCTTATGTTTCCAGAACATACAAGCGCACCTCCAAATCAAAAACGAACTTCGACCCAGATGTTAAAATGGGGTTTTATCCTCCCTTAGCTTTTCAAATTCCAAATTTTCATTTGGGAAGTACCATCCAGAGTTCCATGCTCTCGCGGCCATTTCAAAGCAGCATTCCTACAGCGGCATTCCAGGCTCATGTTTTCGGAACGTACAAGTGCACCTCCAAATCAAAAATGGACTTTGATCCAAATGCTAAAATGGGGTCTTATCCTCACCTGGATTTTCAAATTCCAAATTTTCATGCGGAAAGTACCATCCGGAGTTATGTGCTCTCGCGGTCGTTTCAAAACAGCATTCCTACAACGGCATTTCGGCCTTGTGTTTCTAGAACGTACCAGCGCATCTCAAAATCAAAAATGGACTTCGACCCAGATGCTAAAATGGGGTCTTATCCTCCCTTGGCTTTTCAAATTCCAAATTTGCATGAGGGAAGTACCATCCGGAGTTCCGTGCTCTCGCAGCCGTTTCAAAACAGCATTCCTACAGCGGCATTTCGGCCTTGTGTTTTCGGAACGTACAAGCGCACCTCCAAATCAGAAATGGACTTCGACCCAGATGCTAAAATGGGGTCTTATCCTCCCTTGGCTTTTCAAATTCCAAATTTTCATCCGGGAAGTACCATCCGAAGTTCCATGCTCTCGCGGTCGTTTCAAAACAGCATTTCGGCCTCTCATTTCTGGTTTCAAGAAGCCTACCATGGGTCCGTCGATAGAACCATTTGATCCAATAAATAATGCTACAATTCCATTAGGAAGAAGGCATCTTTCAGGCAGTTTTAGCTACGGTAAAAGGGAAATCAGTTAGAAGACAAAACTGCTACAGTTACTGACCACTACAGGACAAAATAGGGAAAAGACAAAAATGTATTTTAAATTACTGAATATTTTGGGGTAGGTGAAACCCTAATGTAATTGAATCTGGGCCACACAATGTAACTCAATCCTAGCCATTCATTTGGGCTTTGAAAACTATAAATAGGGGTCTTCCCCTCATTTGTATGTGTTGGAGAGTTGTTGTAAAAACATTCTGCAGTAATAGAAAGTAGCATTGCATGATCTATGGGTGTTACCTTTTGAGTTTGTTCATTATATGTGCATGGTTCTAGCTTCCAATTTAGTTTTAGTTGTAGTTTCTTGAATGGAAGTGGTAATGGTGATTTTTGTTACAGTATTTGATGAATTTCTAGCCCATACTTTTAGCACTTGTTGATGACAAGCTGCTGTGTAAAGTTAGCCTGGGCTTCTTTATTTGATTGCTGCAACCTAGTTCACTTGCATGTTCATGATGTGTGTATGCAAACTAAAAATCTACAATCCTTAGAAAATTGCATTGGTTTTGTATAACTATAGGATCCTCTTGGCCAAGCAAAACTCAGTTTAGGGAGTTTGTCTACTGTAGCAGCCTCCATGATCACTGTTCATTTGTAGTTTAAGATCCAGGAACCTTTTCTCTTCCCTGCCCTTTTTCCTTTTTTTTAATAAGTAACCTTAGGAAAGGTTCATTGCACATTGTAAAGCTAAATCTGATGTTGAAATGGAGTTCCAGACTGCTATTTGAACCTATAGCAAACACTCAGCAACTTTCCCATTTTAAGAACTCCATTTGCAGATCCAACTTCCCCACTTTGTAACTCATTCGTAAGTCCACCTTGTGATTCCAGTAAATCACATAAACAACTGAAATATTCCAAGCACTATCAAGACCTGACATCTAAGAGACCTTGGGATAGTGTTCTGCAATTGTGGAAGATTGTCTTTCAAGAGAGGTGATGCACCTATGCATCGCCTGTGTTGTGAAGTGCATAAAAACACCATCAATAGATTTGAACAGAGTAAAAAATAAAACCATGAACTGAGACTGAAGGAAGGTAGAGTATTGATGAATCAATGAAAGTGTGTGCAATAAACCTTTAATGAGTTTGTTTTCATACATATGAGCCAATTTATTGGTAAGTACGCCTTTGAATTTATGTTTTTTAAATGCAAAAAATTAAAGTGATTCATTGTTATAGTAGGACATTTGAGATTTATTCTAGTCAATTCAAGGATAAACCTATTGTAATTCATACCAAAACAACAGCGAAAATAGTTATTGAGATTAAAATAAATTGATTTTTTAGGGTTAGTCATTTGTTAGAATAAAGTTCTGATTAGTTAGGGTTAGTTTATGATTTTGTATGGTTTCTTTTCTTTTATTTTCTTGTTCTTTTTCTTTTTTGTTTTTTTTGTTTTGGCCGTTTGCATTGGAAATTTGTTCTTAACTTATCATACACATGAGAGTTAATTCAAACATTTTGTAACATTGTGTTGTGAAATGTAAAATGATAAAACCATGCATAGTAGATACACGCTTTAAATGTATGACAAAGTTATATATGTGTGTGTGTGTGTATCGTATATATACATGGAAGTACCAAAATTCTTGTGGTAAAAGATCAAAAAAAGAAAAAAGAGGGATTTGAACTACAAAGAAAGGTGGTTATTCAGTCAATAGTCAATATGGGATGCCTCATCCATCAGAGCTCAATATCCTATGTAGGAAATTTCCCAGTGAACTTCAAATTCAGGAGTATGGAGGTTAGTCAAGAATGGTCAAAGTGGAACTACTTCCCCGTGTTCCAGGAACCGAGGAATATCATCCATGGAAGGGATTCTGATGGTCGGATGTGCAACAAACAGGGCAGTATCCAGATTCTCCAAATATTCAGGTTGCACAATCATATTTGCATCTAAATGAACATCTTCAATAGAAAGCCCAATGTCCAAGACCGATGCTACAAAGTGAGAAGCCAAGTTGGAATAAAATTGGTAGTAAGCTTTGGATTCTACATATTTCCCCAAGGACTAAGCACAAGTTTGGCACAATGAAGTTGGTAGTGCAAATAAAGAAAATATTATGAAGACTTTGAGTAATGATGTAACTCATAAAAACATTCTGGCGGCGAGAGAAGGTCAAGGAAATTGGAGTATCCATGACCTAGAAGCAAGCAAGCACTAGCAAATCATAAATGCAAAATGGTAATTGAAAGAAAGAAAAGGTGTGAATAATTTGAGAGAAATGTGGAATTTACAAAAAAACATGAGGAATTTGCAGTACATGGTTGCCTAGATCGAAGTTTTGTAAATTTTAAATGAGGTGGAAACCAGATGAGTTCTCTAGAGTAGAATGTTAAATCAAATTAATTTTTACACACAATTGGTGACAATTTGCTTCAAATTTGGCCAATACAAAGATTATGAATCAAGCAAGTTAAATATTTTTAAATTAATGATGGTCATTTCAATGTGTTTTTATTAAGCTATATTAATCATTAAGGTTCCCATGTGTGCAAAGTGGAAAGGAAAATGAAGCCAATAAGGAAGCTCATGTCATCACCTAGGAAATTTGAAAGAAATGATATAGGCGCATTGAGGCATGTGAATTTAATGCAGAGTTGTGTGATCATGTTTAAGTGTCATCATGACATTTTGATCCATTAATGTGGTGCAGCATTGTCAAATTTAAATCGCTAGCCGAGTATTAGTAGTTGCCATAAAATTTTGATTGGAATGGTGGTAACTAATGGTTCTAAATTTAGATTTAACTTTGGTGATTAAGTTATTTCCTGCTAAGTTATAATTTATGCATATATTCTAACATATAGCAAGTTGTAGTTAATTGGGATTTGGCATAAAAGTGGTAAAATTTAGCCGGGGATACACACCAATAAGGAATTATTGAATGAGTTTTTGGGAAGTAGTGAAAAGAAGAAGGGATTTGCATTGAATGAAAAATCAAAAGGTAACCTTCACTACCACTGTAATTCCCAACCTAATAGTGGGCTTCATTGCTTGCAAGTTGAAATGAGCTATTAATAAAATATAAAAATAAAAAATGAGCTATCAATGAAATATCAAAAGAGATATGTTAGGATCAAATATGCTCTGATACCATGTTAGAATTGGCTATGGATGCCAAGATCTATGGACCAAATGGAAAGCACAAGAAGAGAGAAAATAATATGACAAGAATAAACTATATTCAATGTCAATTATAATGGAATGATTCAATGTGTTTTTACAATGAGAGACCCCTTGGTTATATAGCCAAGGTGAGAACATAGGAGTGCATAAGATTATGACAAGTGTCATAATCTTATGACATGAGACAACAATGAAAATCTATCACTCCACCTAAAGTGGAAAGGTGATAATGTGATAACCACCACAAATAGTGGATCTACCACAAAAGTGGAACCCTAATCACATGATATGTCCATGAAAGGTGGAGGTGATAGAGTGATAACATGATAAGTCCACCAAAGGTGGAAATTCTCCAACAACTCCTATGTGGTCCCTAAGTAAACTTAACTAAGGTGTAATTATGACCTAGGACAATGTACAAAAAATTTAATTACACCAACACCCCCCCTTAAGTGCAACTTAGGGAGAATGTACACAAATGGAAACAATGCAAGATGGGTCCCGACAACTAGGCCATGTTAGGTACCCATGTACAAATGCAATGCAATCTCTCACAAATGGAGAAAAGGAGAAAACCCAGTGGGACAAAACTCCTCCCCAAAAGAGAGATGAAATACAAAATGGAAATGCTCTCAATGATGCATGAGAAGGTAAAAACCCCATGTGAGGAAAAAGACCCCCCCATAAGAGAGAAGTAGAAGAGAGACAAGGCAGCCCCCCCTCAATGTTGAGTCTCCTGCAATGATGGTAGAAGCTCGACATTGAATGCTGAAGATGATCCAATCTCGCCGAACAACGTTCCTCCCCTTAGGAAGAAACAAAACCAAGGATGTATACAGAATGCATGATGTCTCTGAAGCATGCTCAAGTGTCTCCATGTCGATGTCGAAAGCTGACACACTCCAAACAGGCATTCTAGGCCACACTGCTGAAGAGTACAATCCAACATCTAGTAGAGAAGAATGTAGAACATGATCCAAAGAGAAAGATATCCCCTCTAAAGAAAAAGAAGCCTCCTCCAAATGCTGTCCAAAAGTATCCACACTCACACCAAACTGCAAAGAATGATCATGTAGAGAATGAACAAGAGGGTTAGAATGTTCCCTCACAACAACTGAAGAAGGAGCATCTTCATCAAAGAGAAGATGAATGTCTTCAATTATGTCCCCCAAATCTGCAAGATGAGACTCCACAAACAAGTCTGAAATACCTGTCAAGAAGCCATCCAAAGTAGCCATATCTGGAAGACAATGTATATCCTGCTGCACTGAATCACAAGGAACCAAAACTGTGGAATCACAAGCATCATCAAATGCAACAATAAATGGAGGAGATGAAATGCATGGCTCAAGTACTGGATCTGATGTTAGAACTCCCAAGTTCAAGTAGCCAAATGTCTCCTCATGGTTTACACTAGAAGTGTGATCAACAGCTGAAGGAACAATGTCACCATCAGAAGCAAAATCTGCAAAGGTATACAACCGAGATGAATGATCAACCACCCTAGTAGCAATGATCTCTCTACTCTCCAAGTCTTGAATGATGACTGAATCAGGTGTGAACTCCACAATTCTCCCATCTCCACCATGTGTAATCTGATATATGGAAAGAAGATTGTTCGTCAAATGAGGAACACACAAAACATCCTGAAAAGAGTTGTCCCCAAAACTAATAGATCCCTTCCCTATTATACTCATGTATGTATTGTTTCCCATCAAGATAGGAGACATAGAACAAGGCTGAAATGAAGAGAAAATAGATTGTGAAGATGCCATATGATGTGATGCTCCTGAATCTAGAAGACATCTACCTGATCCTAGACTTGAATAAGCACAAAGAGCTTGTCCTTTACTACTTGATGTGGATTCCAAATGAACTTTTCCCTTAGACTATTTTGAAGAAGAAGAAGAAGAAGATTCAAACATTCTAGAAGGCAAATCAATTTGATTTCTTTTGAGAAGATTTTTCAACTCATCAATATCCTTCTTATAACAATAATGTTCTTCATGTCCATCCTTCTTGCAATATGCACAAAAAGACCTCTTCTTCTTAGATGATTCTTCTTTTGAATGAGTGGATTCTGATTCTTCATGTGGCTTGTTCTTTTTCATCTTTTGCTTCTTATCAAGATTCCCTGATTCTTTTTGTACCTTTGACTCACTAGAAACCAATGCATGTGGCTTGGAAGACTTGATTAGACCCATGTTCATTAACTTAGCTTCCTCTTGGATTAGGAGATTTGCAAAGTCATCAAACTTAGGATCAACATATGATGCTCCCATAGAAAGTCGATGGGTATGAAAGCCAAAAACAAATACTGAATACTCAGGACCAAGCTTGGATAACACATTCAGAATCAACTGTAAATCCTCTTTTTCAATACTGCATTCTTTCAACTATGTTCTTAATTGCTTTATTTTGGAGATGTAGTCTTGGATGTGGTCAAAACTTTTAGGATCAAGATTCATCAAATCATTATCAATCTGATATCCCCTAATCTTATCTGTTTTACCATACAAGTTTTTAAAAGTCTCCCATACTTATTTAGCTATTTTACATGAATCAATATGAAATTGTAAATCAAATGAGACTAGTGAACATAAGCATCCAAGTGTTTTCTCATGATTAATCTCCCATCTTGCCAATTCATTAGCATTAGTAGGTTGAAAAATGGTTTCCTTTAGATAGCCTATTAGACCTTTTCCCATGAGATAGTTCCATACTGATTTTCTCCATGTAGCATAATTATGTGGAGTTAGGAGTTCAATTTGAGATTTCCCCATTGCAAGAACACAAACCAAGCAAAAGAATGCAACCAATCACTGCAAGATTACCCCCCCAAATCACTCAATCATGAAGCCCCCCCAAGCAATATCTGATTTGGCACTTTATACTTAGTGCGTTTACAATTGCCACTGCCAAAAACAGCAAAGTGGACTTTGATCTTGGTACATGCAGATGCCAAAATAGGCCACAAACTCATAGTAAAAAATTATAGTAGATGAGATAAATCTGATCACACCACTAGAAATTACAGGAAAAATCATGCACTTTCAAAAAAAACGGCACTCAAAAATGTTACCGTAGGAGCAAGTTATGAGCTCCCGAAGTGCCCAAAATGAGGACGAAGCAGCAACACCTATGAGAATCTGCAATTTCTGGAAAAACCAGAAGCCAAAACCAAAAAATGATTGCACCACTATGTAGAGCACGAAAAATTAGCCCAAATCAAAAAAAATTGCTCGAAAAAAGGAGCCAAAATGACCGAGATATGAGCTTCAAAGTCGACTGCAAAATCAAAAAGCTCCAATGGTGAAGGGGGAGAAAATTTCAAATGCTGATTGCTGACATGCTGATGTCATCAATATTAAATTTGATGGCCTGCGGCCCGTCAAAGGAAAATCAGTCCAAATCATTGATATTGCTATTGCCGGATCTTTTATTCCGCCGAAGGAATCTGTGGTGTGTAGGTACGGAGGGGGACAAGCCACCATGTGGTTGGCTAGCGGGGCCACTGGTAGGTACCCTGGCGCGGTAGCGGTACTCTGCCCGTGTATAGAGAGTCGCAAATATTGAAAAGTCATAGGTTGTTTTAATGATAATTTTTTGAAAATTTTTATTTTTAAAAAATTTTTTTTACAAAATGAAATTTTTCATAAAAAATTTCAAAAAAATTCCGAAAATTTTATATTTTTTTTTTTTGAAAATAAATCGTACCGACTGTAATAATGACACCCTGGGGGTCATACGGCTCTTCGGGCAAAAAAATTTTGCCTCACCAAATGACTTGCTCCGATTTGGATGATTGGACAGTCGATCTTAAGGGTTTTTGGCCCTTCTGGACGCGATGGCAAGGGTTGGATTTGACCCAAAATGCTCCAAAAATGCAGCTACCTTCTGGATCTGGCAACCACAATGCAGCTTCAAACCCTCTTAGATTTGGCCTCGTATGTCCGATTTGGATGAAACAAAAGGCAAAATCGACTTTCTCAAACCTTCCGGACGCAATGGTGAGCTTAGATTTACACCAGCAAGCTCTGATATAAACCTGCAATAAAAAGCCAAAAATGGAACCTCCCCAAATCTGGTACCTCTCTTCAGAAAAAGACTCTCCAATGGCACCCAACCCACTCTGATACCATGTTAGAATTGGCTATGGATGCCAAGATCTATGGACCAAATGGAAAGCACAAAGAAGAGAGAAAATAATATGACAAGAATAAACTGTATTCAATGTCAATGATAATGGAATGATTCAATGTGTTTTTACAATGAGAGACCCCTTGGTTATATAGCCAAGGTGAGAACATAGGAGTGCATAAGATTATGACAAGTGTCGTAATCTTATGACATGAAACAACAATGAAAAGCTATCACTCCACCTAAAGTGGAAAGGTGATAATGTGATAACCACCACAAATAGTGGATCTACCACAAAAGGTGGAACCCTAATCACATGATATGTCCATGAAAGGTGGAGGTGATAGAGTGATAACATGATAAGTCCACCAAAGGTGGAAATTCTCCAACAACTCCTATGTGGTCCCTAAGTAAACTTAACTAAGGTGTAATTATGACCTAGGACAAGGTACAAAACATTTAATTACACTAACAAGATACACAAAAAAAAACCCAACTCTTTAGGCTATCCAAATATCTCTACCGGGGCTATAGATGCCTGGCTAGTAGTAGAGTTATGTTTGGGGAAATTAGAGAGATAACCTTGTTGGGGTTGTGGATGCTTGACTGGCAGAAAGGCTCTATCCTTGGTTGGCTTTGGAGGATTACCAATTTATGTAGTTCAATGTCATTGAACTGATTTTTTTACATTAAGTTCCAAAAACTGGAATTAATCAGAGGACATGAGAATATTTGTGATGGAATTTTATTATTTTTATGCAAGAATCTAGGTAAAGGTAAAGAGCTATTATTTTAAAATATGTATAAATTGTAATTTACGACTGGTGATTTAATCCCAAGTTTTGGTTTAAATTTGGTTTTATTGGTTACAAGTTGTGTGATCTCATAACACACCCCAAGACTATAAGGCTTGGGGACCCCAAGTGAAAACTAACGCTTATGGTAGGTTTTGGATAGTTGGAAAGATCACCAGAAGTGAAAAGGCAAAGAGAAATCTCTTAGAAAATATTACTTCGTATTTCAAGTGTTCCTGGTACTAGGTACCGAGAATGGAAGTTCAGAATTTTTGGATGCCGAAAGAGCCAAAACTTCTCTAAGTTTTGTTCTTTTTTCCTATTTTCTAAATCATTCCAATCTAAAAACTTGTATGCACATAGGGCTTAACTAATATTGAAGCAAATTTGATAGCTACCTATCTCATGTATCTTTTGTAGCTGGTTTTGTTAGTTCAATTGAACAAGACTATGTGTTGCATTGTTTAAGGGTGCATGCAGAACCTACTCAGTGTCCAATCTAAGCCCCTTTATTTGAAAGGTCGCATCATTTTATGCCTAGATGTGAAGAAATCTAGTGAAGTATAAAGTGGTTTTCTTTCATTTGATTATATCTTGGGGCATGCATGGAGAATAATCGGGAGAAATTTTATTTTTCAGTAATTTAATGCTTTATTTTTTATTAGATATTTAAATTTTAGAAAATGTTTCAAAAAATAGATGAATGAATGGAAATTTATTGAAAATATTTCATTTCTATGAAATTTTTGAATTCTTCAAGCTAAATCTACTTAAGTGACAGCAAAATTATTTGATGATCATGAAATATTATTGCAAATCTGTTGATTTCATGAGATTATTTTATGATTGAATTGAAAATATTGTATCTAATGCTTATGATTCTTAATGAAACCAGAGATAACTATAGACCCCTTGATTTAGGAGCATCCTTAGTTCTTGGAAATATTTCATCAACCAAAATAATATTTTCATTCAGTTTTGTTCTTGTTTTGTTCTTGTTCTTGTTCAAGTTGGTAGATCTATTATTTCTTCGTGTTTTCTCACTAGACCTCATGGATCTATAGTTTCATCATGAACATGTTCAATTATCTTATTCCAAGATTTCAGCTCGATTGGATATTTTTCCATCAATTTATCACTTTGGCTATTTTTGGAACTAGCCTTGGAATAATTTCCAAACCTAACGGCTAGTTTGATCAATCGTAGATCCTTCTCGTTGCTTGTGGATCCTCACGATGCATTTCAAATTTTTTTGTGGAGTGTCCCCAACCTTCATTTTAGGTTCACACTTCATCATATATATCTACCATGGAAGAAATTCAAATTTGAGGCCGACCTATTCTTGCACATGTTACATTTCCTTCATCAAAGATTGTAATGATATTTGGCCGACGTGGATGTTTCTTGATCCACGGATATGATATAAATCTTGTAATATATCACTAGGATGGTAGTGAAAAAATATCAAGTAGACTAAGGAGAATATAGAGTTCGATATGTAGTATTTTTTCTCACATGTATGAGCATTGTACTTTGAGCATGTTATATCAGGCTTGTGAGCCAAATCTGTAAGCCTAGATGTGGTCGACTATATGTAATTGAATTTTCTGATAATAAGCATGTTTATATCTGCATTTTCCTCCATATTATGTTTTTTCTTTTGTTGTGTCTCTTTTTGCATGGTCTGGATTGTTCTCTTTGAGGACCCTCCTATCATAGCAGCACCAGATTTGTATCATATCCAAGTTCGTTCCTTGTGAGATTTGTTAGAGTTTGTGAATTCCTAGTGAAGATTTTTTGTGGGGTGGCAAATTGAGGATCTGACCTACAACTATAGAGGACATGTGTAAAGATGGTGGGAAGAAGAAATGGTAGAGGAAATGGAGCGCGTAGAAATGCAAACCCAAATGTAATGGAAATATTGAGGGGAATCACTGCTAGATTGGAAGCAATTGAAATGGCCCAAAGGATAGATCGAATAGTTGATGATGTGAGTGGTGAGGAAGTATAAGAACAATTAGAAGTTGCAAGAGAAGAGAAACTTGGCCTTCATCAGGGTGAAGATAGGTTCATAAGAGCCCTAACCAGAGTGAACACTAAGCCACATCTCAATCCACTAGATTTTAATGGTAAGTTGGATTCAGATGAATTGCTTGACTCGATAACAGAGATGGAAAAATACTTTGATTTTGAAGGTACCACAAATGACAAGAAGGTGAAATTTTCTTGTACAAAGTTGAAAGGACGTGCATCCCTTTTGTGGGAACATTTGTAGGCAAATAGGCAAAGAAAAGGAAAGGAGAAGATAAGATGTCGAGATCATATGGTGAATAAGTTGAAGATAAATTTTATGCCTATCGAATATTAGATCAATTTGTTCTGAAAAATTGCAAAATTTGAAGCAGAAAGAATCAACTGTGACAAAGTATACTAAAGAGTTTTACAAGTTGAATATTATATTTGGACATTCAAAAGATGATACTGAACAAGTAGCTAGATATATGAATGGTTTGAGGTCATCTATACAAGATGAGATCAGTTTGATTAAGTTATTGAGTGTGGAGGAGGCATATCAATGTGCCTTTAAAGAAGAAGAGAAGTTGAACAAAATACATGAGAAGAGACAGAGAGGAAGAGGTGGAATATTTTAGAGAGGAAGAATTTTTATTTGAGGAATAGGATATTTTACAGATCTGGATAAATATAAAGAAGTCAGTAAGTATGATAATTCATACTATAGATGTGATGGAAACTCTCACCAAAGAGGAGGATATGGTGGTTACAGAAATGGAGGTTATAGAAAAGATAATAGAGGAAAGGAGAAAAGAGTATTCAAAAGAACTTGTTACAAGTGTGGAGGAGAAGGACATAAAGCATTTGAATGTAATCAAGAAAGGACAAGCAGGAAGGAAGAGAACAATAGGAGAGAAGCTTTACTAAGGAGGATCATGATGGATCACCTAATAAACTGGAAGAAGGAGAAGTATTGGTGAATAGAAGAGTATTGTGTCAAAGTGAGATGGGGTAGGAACCGTTGCAGAGGAAGAATTTGTTCTGAACCAAATGCAAGGTAGTTGGTAAATGTTGCAAAGTGATCATTGACAGTGGAAGCTCAGAGAACCTAGCTTCTAAAGAAATCGTGACCAAATTGAAGTTAGAAATATTGAAACACCCGAAGCCCTATTTGATAGCATGGATTCAAGATGAACATAAGATACTAGTAAGTGAACAATGTTTGGTAAAATTGAAGATAGGAAATTACCATGATGATGTTTTATGTGATATCATGCCTATGGATGTATGCCATATTTTGTTGGGAATGCCTTGGTAGTATGATAGATATTCTATTCATTATGGAAAGAATAACATATATACTATTGTTGTTAATGGGATGAAGTAGACTTTGTTGCCATTAGAGGATATTCCTAAAATTGAGGTTTGTACGACTGCTAGAATTTGTTTGGTTGATGGAAGGAGATTTCTTGTTGGACTAAGACAAGAGAACATGTGCTATGCCTTGGTTCCTAAGAGGGTTGAAGACTTGAAGCATGTAGAAGGACAACCAACATAGATAAAGGAGTTGATGACAAAATATGAAGCTACCATCTCAGATAATGTACCTGATGGATTTCCACCTGTGAGGAGTATTAGTCATTGTATGGATCTTATTCCTGGAGCTAGTTTTCCTAATAAATAATCACACTAGATGACACCGATAGAGAATGAATAATTGAATATACAAGTGCAAGAATTGTTGAGAAAATGTTTGATCAAAGAAATATTAAGTCCTTGTGCAGTACCTGTTGTGTTAGAATTGAAGAAAGATGGAGAATGGAGGATGTGTATAGACTCTAGAGCCATAAACAAGATCATGGTGAAGTATAGATTTCCTTTACCCCGGATGGATGACATTATGGACTGTTTGAATGGAGCTAAGTACTTTACAAAGATATATTTGAAGAGTGGATATCATCATATCAGAATCAAAGAAGGGGATGAGTGGAAAACAGCATTCAAGACAAATTAAGTATTGTATGAGTGGTTGCTAATGCCTTTTGGGTTAACAAATGCACTAAGTACTTTCATAATGTTGATGAATGAGGTATTGAAGAAATTCTTGGGTAAGTTTGTGATTGTCCATTTGGATGACATCTTGGTTTTCAGTAAAACTAGATAAGATCATTTGTTGCATATAAGACAAGTTTTGTAGAGATTGAGAGAAGGGAAATTGTTGATAAACATTAATAAGTGTAGTTTCATGAAGGAAGAGTTAGTATATCTCGGATTTATGATATCTATGAATGGATTGAAGATGTATCCTAAGAAGGTAAGAGCTATTTTTGAATGGCCTACACCAAAAATTATTGGAGAGGTAAGATCGTTTCATGGATTGGCTAGTTTCTATTGAAAGATCATTAGGAATTTTAGTTCTATTTGCAGTCCTATGACAAAAATAATGAGAGGAGATAGGAAGGATTTTAGGTGAACATCTAGAGCAAACAAAAATTTTGAGTTGTTGAAGCAGAAGGTGATTGAGTAGCCTATGTTGGATTTACCAGATTTCAATAAGGTATTTCAAGTAGACTGTGATGCAAGTGGAAAAGCAATTGGAGCAGTACTAAGTCAAGAAGGAAGACCAGTGGCTTATTTCAGTGAAAAGCTGAATGATTCAAGGAAAAGGTATTCAATGTATGATCAGGAGTTCTAGGTCATAGCTCAATCTTTGAAGAAGTGGAGACATTACTTGTTGTCTAAGGAGTTTTTGTTGTATACAGATCATCGGGCTTTGCAATATTTGAACAATCAAGGTAAGTTGAATCATAAACACATGATATGGGTAGAGTTCTTGTAGAGTTATACTTTTGTTTTGAAACATAGGAGTGGAAATTCAAATAGATTTGTTGACGCTTTGAGTAGGAGAAGGAATTTATCAGAATACATGAAAGTGGAGGTATTAGGCTTTGAGTAATTGAAGAACTTGTATGAGGAAGAGTCGGATTTTTCAAAATCTTGGAGAGCTTGTACAGAACCCGCTTTGGAGGATAGAAGTCAGTGGTTGGATTATTTCATCAAGAGGATATGTTGTTGAGAGGAAATCAATTTTGTATACCTCGGAGTTCAATGAGGGACAACTTGGTAAAAGAAAAATATAGTGGAGGATTGGTAGGACACTTTGGAATTGATAAGGTAGTAGTATTGGTAAGTGAGAACTAATTTTGGCCACAGATTCATAAGGATGTTAGGAAATTTATGCAAAGTTGTATATTTTGTCAAGTTGCAAAAGGGATTAGTCAGAATGTTGGATTGTATAAACCTTTGACGGTACCAAAAAGACCTTGGGAGGATGTCAGCATGGATTTCATACTTGGTTTGCCTAAGACATGGAGAGGTAATGATTTTGTATTTGTGGTGGTGGAAATTTTTTCTAAGATGACACATTTCATACCTTGTAAGAAGACAACAGATGCAGTACATGTAGCAGATTTTTTTTCAGTGAAGCAGTTAGATTGCATGGATTACCTAGGACTATTGTTTCAGACAAAGATACAAAGTTTGTTGGTTATTTTTGGAGGACACTTTGGAAGAAGTTGAAAAAATATTTGAAGTTCAGTTCTACTTTTCACCCATAGATAGATGGATAGACAGAGGTAGTAAATAGGATTTTGGGAAATTTATTGAGATGTTTGGTTGGAGAGAAGACCGGAAGTTGCGATTTAGTCCTTGCTCAAGCAAAGTTTTCCTACAATAATTCAATGAGCAGGAGTACTGGAAAGGCACCTTTTGAGATTTTTATTGGAGTTCATCCTAGAGGTATATCAGAGTTGTGAGACATCAGTAAGGAATACAAAAGGAGTGCAGAAGTAGAGGAATTTGTAGAACATATGAAGAAAGTGCATACTCAAGTGAAGCAACAGTTGGAAAATATGAACCAGAAGTATAAGGAGCGAGCAAATGGAAAGAGGAGACATAAGGAGTTCAAAGTTGGAGATGAAGTGATGGTATATTTGAGGAAGGAAATATTTCCATTTGGAACATACAATAAGCTGAAGATGAGGAAGTTTGGACCTTATAGGATTTTGAGGAAATTTGATTCAGGGAAATCATATGAAGTAAAGTTACTAGATGACATGGGTATATTGCCTATATTCAAAATTGCAGATCTAAATCAGTACCATGAAGCAAAATTCAATGAAGATAGTAAAGAAAAATTGGAAGAACAGCTTCCTAAAAAACAATCAGATGAGATAGAAGAGATTTTGGATGTCAGAGATGGAAGGAAAACTTGTGGAAGACAATACAAAGAATATCTTGTGAAATGGAAGGGTAGACTAGTGGAGGATTCTTCTTCGATTTCTCAAGTTGAGGTAGGCTGTATTGGTTTCCCTTTGGCCCCAAAAAATTGAGGGACTCAATTTTCATTAACCTCAGATGTCTGATGCAATAGCATCCTTGGTTCTTAGCAATCTTTCATCAACCAAAAAAATATTTTCATTCAGTTTTGTTCTTGTTTTGTTCTTGTTCTTGTTCAAGTTGGTAGATCCAATGTTTCTTCATGTTTCCTCACCAGACCTCATGGATCTATCATTTCATCATGGACATGTTCAATTGTCTTATTCCAAGTTTTCAGCTCGATTGGATCTTTTTCTAGCAAGTTATCGCTTTCAGATTAAGTGACAATTTTTTGAACTAGCCTCAAAATAATTTCAAAACCTAATGACTAGATTGATCGATCATGGATCCTTCTCATTGCTCTTGGATCCTCATGGTGTGTTTTTAATTGTTCTGTGGAGTGTCCCCAATCTTGATTTTAGGTCCACACTTCATCATATGCATCCACTGTGGAAGAAATTCAAATTTGAGGCTAACATGTTTTTGCACACATTATGTTTCCTTCATCGAAGATTATAATGATCGTTGACCGACGCAGATGTTTCTTGACGCGTGAATATGATATAAAGCTTGTAATAGATCATTAGGATGGTAGTGAAAAAAGATCAAGTAGACTAAGGATAATATAGAGTTCGATCTATAGGATTTTTGCTCACATGTATGAGTGTTGTACTTTGAGCATGTTATATTAGGCCTGTGAGCCAAATCTGTAAGCCTAGATATGGCCAACTATATGTAATTGAATTTTTTTATAATAAGCATGTTTATATATGCATTTTCCTCCATATTATGTGTTTCTTTTGTTGTGTGACTCTTGTTGCATAGTTTGGATTGTTCTCTTTGAGGACCCCCTTCCGTGGTTGCACCACCCCTTGAGATTAACAGCAATTTCACATCATACCCTGAAGTGAACCTAGTATGGTCAAGACCTGATTACCAGAGACTTGGGATTAAGCTAAGTCAACCTCTTCCTATTATATGGATTCCCTAGGTTTCCCTGGTTCAGTCTTTCAAGAAGATAGGTTCTTTGCAGTTTGTCTATGAATATTTTATCTGCACTGTTGGTGTGAGTAACATTGTCATCAACACTAACATTGATATGATCGTTGACTCTACTATTGTGCATGCTTTACTTTTTTTTATGGCTGGATTTTTGATAATATAATCAAGTTTTTATCAATCCTCAAGATCAATATAAAACAAATTTTATTATACCGTGGGGAACATTTTGTTGGGTGGTCATGTCATTTGGACTAAAAAATATTGGAGCAACATACCAACATGCTATGACACTAATTTTTCATTATATTCATAACATCTTAGAGGAATATGTTGATGATATCCTTGCTAAGGAAATCTCACATCAAAATCCTTTGTCAAATCTTTGAGTGAATTCATAAATATAACATGTGTTTAAACCCTCATAAAAAAAAATTGGTGTGGGTAGTAGTAAATTATTAGGGTTTATCATTTCACATTTAGGTATTGAGGTGGATACAAATAAAAATGATGCTATAATCAATATGCCACCTTTGAAAAAAAATTCTCAACTTCATAGTTTACAAGGGAAGATTTAGGCTATTCACCAGTTTGTCTCATAACTAATGGATCAAATTCTCCCTTCACTCAACTTCTTAAAAAATACTCTCATTTTCGTTGAAATGAAGATTATCAAAAATATTTTATGATTTATAATAATATTTGGCTAATCCTCCCTTTTACAACCAGTCACCTAAGTACGCCCTTTCCTTCTTTATACATTTTCTTCATCTAATGATCTTGTAGCATTATTGGCACAACATGATGACAATGGTGAATAATTTCATGTTATTATATAAGTTACACTTTACTCGAATATGATGTTCGATACACTAAAAATGAGAAACAATATTTATCTCTTGTGTTTGCAACACATAAATTATGATATTATCTTTTAAATGCTAAAATCCATTTCATTATAAAATTTGATCCATTAAAACACCTCTTTTCAAAAATTGATTTATCAGGATGCCTTGCTAAATGGGTGATGTTAATGAAATTTGACCTTAAATCTGTTTCTCAAAAAGAAATTAAGGGTCAATAATTGACTGACCATTTAGCTAACACTCCTTGACCACTAGCTTTACCAAATCAAAAATCATCCCAATGATCATGTCCTTTCACTAGAAGTTGATAAGACATGGATTTATTCTTTGATGGTTCTAGGTGTAGAACTAGCTCTGGTGTCGGTTTTATACTAATACCCCCTTGAAGAAAGCCAATTCCTCTATCTTACCATCTCAATTTCTTATGCACTAACAACATCATAGAATACGAAGCTCTTATTTTTTATTTGTGTGAGACGTTGTCTCTTAATATTCAACATCTTCAAATTTATGGAGACTTGCAATTAATTATAAGACAAATCAATGGATCTTATCAAGCAAGACAAGATAAATTATCTCAATATCATGAGTTAGTCTTATCAATATTAGAATGCTTTACTTCTTACACTATTGGCAATATCTCTTAGAAATATAATGGACATGTGGATGTAATAGAAAGTGTTTCCTCCCTTATATCCTTTGACGATTCATTCATGGATTTCCTATTTACCATTCATAATCTCTTTTCCCATCAATTTTTAAAAGTCTATTGACATCACTTTTTGTTACAACATTGGTTCAAATGAATGGTACTCCCATATATTTCAATATTTGTTTGACAATACCTTTCCTAACCCTTCATCTAAAAATATTTGAGCTTGCATTCAAAAAATTGTAGCACAATATATCATTTTATCTAACATGCTATATCGAAGAGGATATAATGGTCTTCTTCTTCATTGTCTTAAAAAATCAGAGATCCCCATTGCCCTTAAGGAAGACCATTCAAGTGCTTATGGAGGACACTTTGGTGGTCGATATTTGGTTCAAAAATGGCTTTGTATAGGTTACTATTGGAAAAGTATGGAACAAGATTATTTTTCCTTTGTCAAAAAAGTGCCTTCAATGTCAACAACATAACAATTTGATTCAAGCTTCTACCTAGGAACTTCATGCTCAAGTCTCCCCTTGGTCATTTTTTGAATGGGGCTTGGATCTAACTAGTGAAATTTCCCCTCTTTCTTCCCAAGTACACACTTATATTATCATGGCTACTAATTACTTCATGAAATAGGTTGAAGTGGTTCCACTTCAATCCACGATGACTGAAGTTATTTATCTCTTTATCCTTGATAATATTGTTGCACAATTCAGTCTTCCTTTCACTTTGGTTTGAGATAATGATGCATCATTTAAGAACAAAGAAGTGAAGAATTTTTTCAAAAAAAATCACATTCAACATCGCTTCTAAACACAATATTATCCTCAATCAAATGGTCAATAAAAAGATTCTAACAAAATAATTGAACAAATTCTAATAAAGACTCTCAAAAAATATGGTAAATATTGGAAAATTCAACTCTTCTATATATTATGGGCTTACCAAATAAGTTTTTGTATGGCTATGGGTACCACCTTGTACAACCTTATGTATGATGCTAATGAAATCATGCCTTTGGAGCTATAAATCCCTTCATTACAAATTTCTCTCAATGGAATTTTAGATGAAAGTTCCTATAAATAGCAATGGCTTCAACAACTTTATATGCTCAATGAACAGTGCATACACACTCTAAAACATCTCCAATCTTGTAAAAAAATTATTCAATGAAACTATAATGAACAGTTCATCCATCGTTCATTTAAGATCGAAGACTTGGTGCTTCACAAAAACCAACACAATGTGAACATTGAGTCAAGTGAAAAAGGAAAGTTTATTCCAAATTGTCTAGGACCTTACATCATCACGGAATTTTACAGATCAAGTACATATAGGATTTCTACAATGGATGGTATGTCTCTCAAAGAACCTATTAATGTTATGCATTTATGTAGATTTGATGCTTAAATTATTCTCATTTTACTTTTGTATTATGTGCTATTGTTAAAGAAAGTATGTTAGATAGTTAATACTCTTATCTATTTAATTGTGTGTTGCTTCATGTTAGGAATAAGGTGTCTCAACCTTGGATAATTCCTATTCTTATTATTTGTTTTGTAAAATGTATTTCTTGCAAATAATGTAATTAAGTGTGAGTGTACATGTCTAGTTTGCATGTTGATGTGTCACTCCACTTAATGTGTTGGCATCTTGAATTGTGTGTAAGGAGATCATGGCTGAAATGGTTATGACGGATTCCTATGACACGTAAGAGCTATGTCTGGAAGATTCAATGACAGGTGAAGACATGTGTCAACTAATAAATTTTAGTACTGTACACTCTTCCACGATAGTGGGGTTCGGGGCATCGCCCCGAAAAAAATTTTCGGGTTCCTATTTTTTCGGAGAATGGTAAAACCCTAATACAGTTATCTTCGGAAGTTGCCCTAAAAAGGGAAGCGCATGATATAAGCATTTTTAGGGGGTTGCGAAGATGTGTGATGTGAGTGTATTGTTGGAACGTTTTGATGCTGCCGCATTTTGTCTTCAAGTGTTGAAAATCTCCTGAAAGAACTTGCATTGCAAGTGTGTTGTAACCGTTGTGTTGAAGATAATACATTGTGCAGGTTTTGGAGTGCTGGGGTTTTTTACCGAAAGGTTTTCCCCAGGGTAAATCATTTTGTCATTCTTCATTTTCTGTATGTATGGTATATTGCTGCAATATCTTTGTTAAGTAGATTAACGAATCTGAAATTGTAAGGGTTTAAAACGAATTTGCACCATACTTTCCTTAAGAGATTAGTGTAGGAAGCTGTTTCCGCATCTGAGTTTCCTATCACTTCATTCATTACAAACATTTATGTGTCTTGAATTTTTGAGTGATTTTCTTTATAACGATAATTACTTTTTTTCTAGCATACAATTTAGTAATTTGTGTACCATGTTAATTAGATCATTATTGAATTTAATTATATTGTTTAATTATATATTAGGTGCATTTAATTCAACATTTGTTCTCTAAGAAATTATGTGTCATATTTAATTAAATAATTATACTGATTTGTTTAGTTAGATCACATAGCCATATAACCAATACATGTATCAATATGATCATTTTTTGTATTTATGAAATGACCTCATTAGGTTATTTAGTCAAATCACAATTATATCTAATTTACCATACATGTTAATTACTACACATAATCAAATATTTGTTTCATTTAATTTAACAATACATCACATTATTTCAATCAAATCACATATAGAATAAAACCATCTCATAAACACATATATCTCAAATCAAAATACTCATATATATAGTATCCATATACATCCAAATACAAAAACCCTAAAAAAATGTGTGTAATACATAATCATGTCATCAACCTACATGTCAATGGCTATCAAATCCCTCAAGTCCTGGTGGTGGTGGACGGCATGAAATAATAGAATGTGAGTATCTCCTAGATCTAATCTATGCTTGTACACCCCTAGGCTTACCTCTAAGCTCTATTTCCATCTCCCATCGTCCATGTACTATTGTCATAGTTGATCTCTCTCAACTTGCACCCTTTCTACCTTTTTTTGTAGGATAATCACCTAAGAGCTATCATCAAAAGATGATTCTCTTTCTCTCATCTCTTGAAGATCATCTAGTGTTTGATCTCTCTCCACTCTCATCTCCTCATATGCAGTTATCAATCACACCATTGGCTCAAATATATTTTCTTGTCTCCCTACAATCTATTATGGCATATAGTTGATCTACACCAACTAGTGAAATTTTACATCAAGGACTACCTCGACCATCACTCAACTAATATTCAATAGAATCCTATGTACCAAATACAAATAATCAAAACAATCATTGAACCAGCTATCTCATCACAATGTAGATCAAAACAAAAACCAAACACATCTAATATTATACCAAATCATAAAAAAAAAAATATCTCACCTGGATCATTGACTCGTTAGTAAGGATTTGTGGGATGTAGGAGCATCTAGGGTGTAAGAGCAATATTGCATCAACCAAAAATATTTTTTTATTTTATTTTCAATAAGGGTTGATTTAGCGTGAGTTTTTTGAGTATGGAGTATGTAGGATTCCTGATCCTTGCCTTGGAATTCATGAAAGAGTCAAAATATTCTACACCGCAGTACCACAAAGGTTTAATCTAGTGCTAGTGATATGGCAGTATAGAACCTACAACCCTATGCTAGTCAATGAAGGTAGTCTATGGTATGGCAGTATAGAACTCACAACCCCGTGACAGTCTATGAGGGGGGTTTGCAATATGGTGGTATATAACCCACAATCTCATGACAGCCAATTGAGGGGGGTTGTAGTATAGTGGTAACCCATGACACACAATGGTCATTTGGATGGACTATGATGAAGCAGTATCATGTAGTACAATGGTAACTAGAAAAGTGATGAAGGTTAAGTGCAACACCGCGAATGTTCAAGTTGGTGTCGATGGTATTGCGGTAAAGAAACTGGTTAAGTTATGACATCTGTAGATCGATGGAGATAGATGGATGAGTAAGGTGGTGACACATGGCATAATGTTATTTGTTGATTCCACATCGTTGTTGTGAATCAATGCTATCATTGGCCAAACTATGTCAAACATGAATCCGATGGTTGGATGATGATTTCCTAGCACAAATGAATAGAATTAAAGTCACCAATAACTAGGTAACTACCTGTGAGATCTCGTTGCTTATTGGATAGAAATTTTAGTGCTAAGGCAACATAGGGAAAGAGTGATGAAGATATAATCTGACTCAAAAGGGAAATTAGGGTAGCAAGAAGAGAGCCAGAAGATAGTGAGAAAGAGAAGCAATGCTAGGAAGGAATTTTGATTACTTGTTGGCGAAGGTAGAGCCGAGAGTGAATGCTCTGATCTACAATTTTGGAAAATGACTATAATAAGATAGTCGATAAAATAAGGTTCAATGTTGTAATTTTTGTTTCATTCCAAAGATAATAAAATAGATCATTTTCTTCTTGCATTTCAATTGTGTTGTTTTTTGTTGTGGCTATGAGATAATTTTTTTAAGGGTACCCTTCATCAAGTAGTATCAGAGCAAGTTGTCCTGATTCTGTAAATAGATCATCTAATGTGAGGTAATTTGTGGAAATACCTATGAGTGTGGGTTGAGATCAAAATTCCTCCTAGACTTTCCCAGCATGGTAGAGGTAGAGGCAGAGGCGATGGAGGAAGAGATCCTCCTAGAGATAAAATTAGAGCCCTCAAAAGGTAGTTGGAAACCTTGTAGGAAGAGGTTCACAAGAGAGAAGTGCATCAAGAAAGAGATGACATTGAAGATGAAACCAATGAGGAAGTGGAAGAGGAATAATAGGATCAAATGGATCCTAGAGAAATTAGATTGTTGAGAGAGATATCAAACATTGGGAAGAGACCCAAAATGGAGGTTTCAATTTTTAGTGGAAGCCTAAATCTTGAAGAGTTGATCGATTGGATCAACAATATGGAGGAATTTTTTGAGTTTGAGGAGATTGAAGACCCTCACAAAGTGAGGTTTGCAAAGACAAAGTTAAAAGGGCATGCAAGCATATGGTGGAAAGAGACCCATCTTGAAAGAGGAAGACAAGGGAAAGATAAAATTTCCAAATGGGATAAATGGTGGCCAAGATGAAAAGGAAATTTGTTCCTATAGATTATGAGTTAGAGCTACTCAAAAATATGTAGAGTCTGATACAAGGAATGAGGATGGTGAAAGAATACATGGAAGAATTTCACAAGGTCTTGATTTGGCTATGGCATTTTGAAGTGAATAAGGAGAAAGTAGCACATTATATTAATGGTTTGAGACCTAGCATACAAGAAGAATTGGCATTGGTGAGAATCACTACCATTGAGGATGCTTATCAATTTTTCTTAAAAGTTGAAGAACAACTAAACAAAATATTTGAAGGCAAGCAGAGAGGTGGAGGTCATGGTAGAAGAGCTGGTAGATGGTCATATAGAGGCCAAAGTGAGGATCAAAAAAAGGGAAAAGGATCTAGTAGTACTAGCCTGCACTAGAAAGGAGATAACTCATATCACCCTCATGATCAGAATAATAGAGATCAAAGAAGAAGAGGAAGATCTGGATGAGGACTGGGAAGAGGAGGCTTCCATGGAATCTGTTTTCAATGTGGAGGACATAGATCCTTTGAGTGTAATCAACATCAAGGAAGGATAAATAGAAGACCAGAAGGTAATGCTTGAGTTTCCCATGTAGATGAATATGCTTAGTCTTCACATTCTAAAGGTGTTGAAAGGGGTGAGTCCCTTGTTGTCAAAAGAGCCTTGTTCAATGAGGAGAAGGAACTTGACAAAAGAAAGAACCTATTTGGCACTCAATTTAAGTGTGAAGGTAAAGTTTTAAATTTTATCATTGATGGAGGTAGTATAGACAATATTGTGTCAAAGAAAATGGTCACTAAGTTACAATTGGAAAGGAGAAGGCATCCAAATCCATATCGGATTGCATGGTTGTAGAAGGACCAAAGGGGTTTGTTCACTAAGCAATATTTGATAAATTTTAAGATTGGTAATGTAGAAGCTAACTACATTTTAAAGAAACACATGCAAGACATAGGGAAAATTAGATAGGTTTACACATTTCAATTTTCTAAAGGAAAATTAACAATTGCAAGTGTGAATCAAGTGCATGTGTGATCAAAAAGACCTCACTTGATTCGCTTTTGTCATATCTTTCATCACCCCTATGATCAAGAAGGCCATGATCTAGATCCTACCTATGATCTAGATCCTACCTATGATCAAGAAGGCCATGATGATCCTTTTAGCCAACTCTATGCATTCCATGGTCAAGATCCTATCACTTCACCTATCCATGAGCAAGAAACCTCCATTGCTCTTATAGACCCCCTACCTAGTCATATCCATGATCTTGCATTATCCACTTGTCATGATGAGACACATGCCTCCACTTGATTCACTTTTGTCATACCTTTCATCACCCCTAGGGGATTTTCAAATAGCCAACACTTTGATTCACCCATTTCAACCTATTGATCAGAAACCCACATATTGCTTAGTGAACAAACTCACAAATTTTAAGCTAACTACATTTGGCTTCTTCTGATTTAGTTAGGATTAAAAGTTTATTTTAGTGCCTATAACCATAATACAAGATATCTTAATGTGCGTCATCTATTTTAGTTTTATATCTTAATGTGCGTCATAGACACTAAAATAAACTTTTAATCCTAGCCACACATATCACAAATTTGAATTTTAATCTTGGCCATCGAATCAAATCAGCCTTCTCCTATAAATCAAGCCTTTCACAGGTCATTTGGGGGAATCTTCTTCTAGCATCCTACTTTGCCAAAATTCCTCTCAATCTTTTCATCTATCTATCTATTTTCTTCTATCATATCCATCTTATCGTTATGCTGCAAAAATGAGCAATCAACATATCAAATCATTCAAACCTTCAAAATCATGCATTCTCATGCAGGTGGAGAAGAGCAATGGAGATAAATCAAATCTAGTGTGGAGATCGGTTTGCTTTGATTTCTTGTTTTGATTTTCATGCTAGTGTGTGCTCTATTGTGCTTGTTAGGGTTTTCATATCTTGTTATTCTAGTTTTATATCTGATTTTCCCTAACTTACATTTGGTGAACCCAACGTGAATCCTTGGATCTAAATTTCTTTTTTGCAGGTTTTATTAACTTTTTATTGCAGATCTGCCAGTTTTTAGACAAAACCTCAAGTTTTTACAAATTTCATCATATCTTCCAAACGGCTATACATTTTTATACAATATTTTTGCAGATGCTTATAAATCATCTCAAGTGGCTACAGTAAAAAAATTGAGGGTTTATCACGATTTTTGCAGGAGTTATCATGATGTTATATTTTTTCATAAAATTATCTTTCTGGACGCAAATGAACTAATTTTTCAAAAATGTTGACATTTTTAGAAATCTCTTGCAATTTTAATAGGTGTTTGTTTTTTACAGATTTGATTTTGATGTTAAATGAAGTTCTAAATAAGCCAATTTTTAGTTTTTGTATGTTTTTCACAAATCCGCGTTTTTGAGTGCAAAACAGAGAATTTTTCTAACTTCTTTACATTTCTGGAAAGCTCTCAAAAAATTAATAAAGGTTCCTTCTTTGAGTTTTTATTGTTCAGATCAATAACATCTTCAAATAATCGAATCTAATTTGGTTATGATAAAAACGTGTATCTGAAATTGAAATTTCTTGATGAACTTTTTATTTTGGCTGCATTCTAATATCATTTTTCTATTTTGCAGGTGATCATAAGGAGCTATAGTAGCAGCAATACCATTCACACACATCAAATTGGAAAGCGAAAACTTTCAGGTGCACTCATTCTATTATCTTTATCACTCATTTGATCAATCAATTTTGTTTGCAAAACACTTGAATTTGGAACTTTAAAATGAACATCTTGTTTACAATCACATTTTGAAATTGGGCTTAAAAAGAATCATTGTCTTTCATCACACATTTTGGCTTTGGGTTAAAAAAATAAGAAGTGTTTGAACTGTTTTACACACATTTCAATTTTCTAAAAGGAAATTAACAATTGTGAGTGTGAATCAAGTGCATGTGTGATCAAAAACACCTCACTTGGTTCGCTTTTGTCATACCTTTCATAGGAGGCCTTCTAGGGGATTTCATCACCCCTAAGGACGACCTCAATCAAAGTGTGAATCGAAAGACACACTTCTTTGGGAGTTAAAATCTTGTCACTCTTGGCTAAGCCCCAAAGAACTTTATGCCTTTGGGAAGTGAAGGTGAAGGGTGGGTTACCCCTTTCTCCTGGCTGTGTGGCAGGATTTATCTTTCAAATTATCCTTAGTCAACCTCGTGCATCCTAGCTTAAGACTTGATTGGCCATACCTACTTGACTTGTTCTAGGACTTGTTGATGTGTCTTCTTCAAGTGTGTGCTTAATCATCACATTCATAATTTCAAACTCAAACTTGCTTATGTGTCTTGCGTGTGTAATTCATGTGTGTACATGTGTAATCATTTGTTTGAAAATTGCCATATCAAGCTATAAACACCAACACATAAACATATCATTCTAATCATCCTAATCATCCTTTTTTCTAATCATATTCAAATCAATTTCATCCTAATCAATTCAAGTCATTCAATCTAATCATTTCATCTTCATCATCACCCTAATCCTAGTCAAACACTTGCTAAAATGGTCCTAATCCTTAACAATTCTAGTCACAAGCCCAAGGTCATACTTCGAGGAGCCCCTTCACCTAATCATGAAGATAATCCAAAACCATATATCCTCCAAGGTGGGTCAAACTTTGCTCCTAGTGATGATGAGAACTTTGTAGATCTTAGTGATGATGAGAACTTTGTAGATCCTAGTGATGATGAAAACTTTTTTCAAATCTTAGGTCACCTTAATGATACTTTTGACAAGGGAAATACCACCATAAGTTTGGAATCATACACCATTCCATCTACTAATCCTCCATCACCATCTAATAAAATTCCTATCTCAAAGCACACTAGTCTTACACCAACACCACCATCCAACTTCTCAAGCTCTAATCCATCAACCAAAGAATCCTTTAACAATTTTCTCCAAAGACTACTAGCACGGAATATACCATCCCCATGTCAATCACCCATTAATGAGCTTACCAATGAACCTTTGAATGTCATGCCTATTCTTCCAACTCCATCGTGTGGTCCACAACCTATTGATCATAAAAATCATACCAAGCCTCTTCTAGAGCCTTCCACTTCCATTTCCACTCAAATCCAAGAGCTATGTCAAGAGCATTATCCTAAGCATGAGGAAACATTAACCTCTCATTTTAATCATGATCTAGGCCCTTCTAATGATCCCACTCATAACAGACTTGTTCATATTCATGATGAAGTTTCCCTCTATGATATAGATCCTACCTATAATCAAGAAGGCCATGATGACCCTCTCAGCCAACTCTATGCATTCCATGGTCAAGAGCCTATCACTTCACCTATCCATGATCAAGAAACCTCCATTTCTCCTATAGACCCCCTACCTAGTCCTATCCATGATCCCGCATTATCCACTTGTCATGATGAGACACATGCCTCCCAAGTAAATATAGAAGATCAAACCAATAGTGTGGGTCTAAATGAACATAATCAAGATCCTAATGATCCTTCCACATCCACTATAAACCCCATTTCAAATCCACCAACATGTCTTATTGGTCTATCCATCTTTATTCATGAATGTTCCTCCTTAGAACAACAAAAACCTTTATCCACTTCACCTTCTTCATCTAATAATGAACTCAAGTCTAGTGTCCAAAACACACCTAGTCCCATTGTCCATCGTATGCTTCAAAACATGAACTACCAAGGTAAAGGTTTAGGCCTTCATGAACAAAGTATTTTGGAGCCAATCCATGTCAAGGTCCCTCCACACTCTTATGGCCTTGGATATACACCCCAAGGACACCAATCTAAAGATGTTGGTACTTCCTCCATCCATCATAAGTTCTCTTTCCACCATAAATCCTATCATATGCCAAAAGCATATGTTGCCATCCCTCATCCATCATCCTACAAATGCCAAAAGCATGTGACCGTACATCTTCCACCATCAAATTTGCCACCATTGCTTCCAACTCCTAATATCCATCCATCTAATTTACCTCCACTACTCCCAACACCTAATATCCCCATTATCCAATCTCCTTATCCACCTATCCATAAATCCTCTAAAAATCTTAATCATGACCAATCAATGCACACATTGTCTAAACATGAAGCTTCCACTCATTCCACCATACCCATGGGATTCAAAAGCAAAAAAATCGATGCCTCTATCTATAAAGGAAAAAATATGAAGGGTCCTCATGCCCTAGGACACAAAAGCAAAGAATCAAAGAAAAATCCATCCAAAAAGAAATATAATCCCATACCTTCAAAAGAAAAGTCTAAAAACAAAATGGTTTGGGTACCTAAGAAAAAAGAAAACAAGTCAAACGAGGCATCTACATCACAAAAATCCCAACCATCCACTTCCACCTCATATTCCCACTCTATTCAAGAATCTCATATTTCATCCCACAAGCAAAATAAAAGTCATAAAAATACTAAGTCTATGTGGGTACCTAAAGCACTTCATCACCCATCTCCTAAGAAAACATCTCCATTGCTTCCTACACCCCCTCCACATCAAAAACTTCAACGTTTATCACAATGTGTGCAACCATTGGTCATGGTTCCCTTCAATTTCACAACAATTCCACATACCTCCATCTCCTCACCCTTCACTCATTATCCTACATATCTCCCCCATCACCTTCCTATGGTCCATGCTTTTGGCTAAGCCTCCCATCCATCTTCCCTAGATAATCCACATCATAATCCACCAATCCCTCCATAATCCACATCATAATCCATCATCTACCTACTCCATCTCCCTTTCATGTCATCCCTTACCAACATCTATGAGCATAATGACATTTGACATGGCCCATGAGATGACATCCATCTCTATTGGGACTATCACCTTTCATGGAACTAGACACTTGAGTCCCTCCTATCCATATTCCCCTTCTTTTATCTAAAAAATTGAAAAAAAAAAGTCAAAAAAGAAAAGAAAAAAGAGAAAAAAAAGAGTAAAGAGAAATCCCTTCATCCAATGGTGAAAACCTGGTAAACAGGCGCCCTGGATAAGTACCATGATGAAAACCTGGCAAACAGGCATCATGTGTAGGTTGATCTTCTATGTCACTTACACTTGGGGGCACTTTGTCTCATCTGCACTATCTATCCTATCATGCCATTTCTTATCATATCATTTCCATCCTACCTACCATCTTTATCCATCATACCCATATACTTATCATATTGAGTCCATTCATCCTCTCTTCCTCTTTTTGATCTTGATAAAAATATGGGGCAAAATGTTGAAACATGCTTTGGATATCTTTTGATATACCTCATCCTTCCAAACAAGCCTATCATTATCCTAGTGTCATAAGCTTTGTCATGAAGAATCCTAAGTATTGTACCTAGAATGGGGCATGTTATTCCTATGCGACATAGTCTTTGGAGATCACATCCTTGCCCTCTTATGATGCATACATCCATTTCATTCATTATGACCTATCCTTTGTATCCATCCATATATCATGAGCCTTTTGTCCCTTATCCTATCACCCACCCTTTCATCCATCAATCTCCATCTATCTCCTTGCACCTAGACTTGGTTTTCCCTTGTCATTGGTATCTAGAAAAAAGGCTACCCAAATTGTCATCCATTGACATCTCAAAACATTTCAAAAATCCAAAAAAATCACATAGGCCAAAAATCCAAAAAAAATCAAATATTCCAAAAATCCAAAAAAATCAAAACATTTCAAAAATCTAAAAAATCAAAATATTTCAAAAATCCAAGCAATAAAATCAAACCAAATCACTTCAACGCATCAATTCAACTTCTTCAAATCAATTTTTTCATCAAATTATCTAATCACATCACTTCTTCTAATCAAATCCATTCTTCTAATCAATCACATCACTTCTTCTAATCAAACCCATTCTTCTAATCAATCTAATCATTATCATTAAATCAAATCATTTCTTCATCAATCCAATCAATCAAAATCATTCCAAGTAAATTATTCCTCAATTTTATTCAAAAATCATCATCCAAATCTTCAAATCAAGCAACTTCAATCCTTCCAAGCAATAATCCAAATACAAGTCAATCCTTAATCCATACCAACAAAGCTAATCAATCTTGCCAAATTATCCAATCACATCCTTTGGTCTTGATCCTAATCTTGTTGTAAACCCAATCAATCAGTCAATCATCCTTGTGTTGATCTAGGGATATATCGTTCCCCGCAATGACAACACTATCATCATCATCAATCAATCAATCAATTATCCTTGTGTTGATCTAGGGATATATCATTCCCCACAATGACAACACTATCATCATCATTATTCAATCAATTAATCATTGGTTTACAACTTGACAAGGGCAATACCTTGTTTATTTTTGTATCATTTGTGCATGCTTGCTTGCTTGCTTGCTTGTGTGTTTTATCATTTCAATTTGCATTTGCATCAAATTTGAATCACTCCTAGCTAATATTCATATCTTGTATCTAGACAAGGTTGTATTATGTTGGGGCACAAGACACGTCATCACCTTGGTCCTTATACCTTGGTGCATAACGTCTAGTGCTATATCAAATATATGATTGCTCACCTTATTGCAGCATAACGTGTCATTTTTCTTTTTCATCTACTTCTTATATTGTATCATTCATCTTATCCCTCCTTTATCATTTCATTCATTTTGAGAGAATATCCATGTTTATGCAACCTGCCTATCCTCTCGAGGGGGCATCATCATCATTATCGTATCCTATATCATCATCCCATTTCTTCATATCTTTTGCATCATCATATTCCTCTATCATCCCTTTCCTTCATTCATCATACTCCTCACTTCTTCAAGTGGTTGGGGCATCATATTTATTTTCATCTATCCATACCTTATCTTCTTTGAAATGATGTTACTCGACATAAATCTCACCATCTCGAACATCATCTCAAAGAGAGGCAAAATGTAGACACCTAAAATTGTCCATGTCATAATATTACCTAGTCGATACATGACCTTGTAAAACATCTTGTAATATTTTACCCTAGGTCATTACATTATCCCATTTATTCCACTTAATCACCTTCCTAATTAATTAAATAAATTCCCCCTTCACATGTCTCAAAATAATTCAAATTAAATATTTGAATTAATCTCTCACTTCTTGTCACGTTGCAACATGTGTCACATGATTACAACTCTTCACATGCATAAATAATTTAAATAATTTTATTATTTAAATTATGAGATTCCCACTCACATCCTATTTTTACCCTCATTCATTGTGTGTCATAAGCATCTTTTCTTCTAAAATAAATAAAAGAATCTCCATTATTTCCTCACATTCTAATTTGAGTGTCATGTCATAAGCCACTTAATGTGCGTCATAGACACTAAAATGAACTTTTAATCCTAGCCACACATATCACAAATTTGACTTTTAATCTTGGCCATCGAATCAAATCAGCCTTCTCCTATAAATCAAGCCTTTCATAGGTCATTTGGGGGAATCTTCTTCTAGCATCCCTACTCTACCAAAATTCCTCTCAATCTTTTCATCTATCTATCTATTTTCTTCTATCATATCCATCTTATCGTTATGCTACAAAAATGAGCAATCAACATATCAAATCATTCAAACCTTCAAAATCATGCATTCTCATGCAGGTGGAGAAGAGCAATGGAGATAAATCAAATCTAGCATGGAGATCGGTTTGCTTTGCTTTTTTGTGTTTTGATTTTCATGCTAGCGTGTGCTCTATTGTGCTTGTTAGGGTTTTCATATCTTGTTATTCTAGTTTTATATCTGATTTTCCCTAACTTACAGGTAACTATAAGGATGAGGTTTTGTGTAAAATCATACCTATGGATGTTTGTCGCATGTTGTTAGGCTGACCATGGAAATTTTATTGGTGAGTGACACATGATGAACATGCTAACACTTATTCATTGACAAAGGATGGTGTTTGACATAAGCTAGAACCCCTAAAGAAGATAGAAGAAAAGGTATGCAGTAGTGCAAGAATTTTCTTAGTTGATGGAAGAAAGTTCCTAGAAGGTATGATACATGAGCATATGTGTTTTGCATTAATTCATAGAGCTGAAAAGGAAGATAATAGTGATGTACCCGTAGAGGTTCAAGATTTGTTGAATGAGTTTCAAGGTATTGTTTCTGATAACATACCTGAAGGTTTTCCTCCACTAAGGAAGATCAACCATCAGATGGACATGATTCCTAGAGCCAATTTTCCAAATAATGCATCCCATCAAATGTTTCCAACATAAAATAAAGATTTGAATAGACAAGTGCAATAGATGATGTGAAAAGTATTGATCAAGGAGATTTTGAGTCCATGTGCAGTACCTACAGTATTAGCATCTAAGAAGGATGGGGAATGGTAGATGTGTACAGATTCCAAATCCATCAATAAGATCACTATCAAGTATAGGTTTCCCTTTCCAAGGATGGATGACATCATGCATTTTTTGAGTGGAGCTGAGAACTTCACGAAGATAGATATGAAGAGTGGTTACCACTAGGTCTGAATTAGAGAAGGAGATGAATGGGAGACAACCTTCAAAACTAAAGAAGGTTTTTATGAGTGGTTATTCATGCCTTTTGGGCTAGCCAATGCACTGATCACATTCATGTGGCTCATGAACAAGGTATTGAAATAATTTTTGGGTAAATTTGTTTTTTATTTGGATGATATTTTAATTTTCAGCAAGACATTAGAGGAGCACTTGATGCATATAAGAAATTTTTTTGAGAAGCTGAGAAAGAAGTTGTTAATCAATTTCAAGAAGTGAAGTTTTGCGAAGAGAGAATTGTTGTACCTAGGATTTGTTATCTCAGCAGAGGGTCTTAAGATGGATCTAGAGAAGGTGAAAGCTATCATTTAATGGCCTACACCAAGGAGTGCTATAGAGGTCAGATATTTTCATGTCTTAGCTTTTATAGAAATTTTATCAAAGGCTTTAGTAATACTTGTGCACCTCTAACTGAAACATTAAGAGGGGACAAAAAAGAATTTAAGTGGACTACAAGAGCAACGAAGAGTTTTGAGATGTTGAAGAAGAAATTTATTGAGCAACCTGTTTTGGCACTTCCAGATTTCAACAAGGTAAATCAAGTAGATTGTGATGCTAGTGGCAATCCCATTAGAGATTTTTTGAGTCAAGAAGGTAAACCCGTTGCCTATTTTAGTGAAAATTTGAATGATGAAAATAAGAAATATTCTATTTATGATCAGGAATTTATGCTATAGTTCAGGCTTTGAAGAAATGGAGACACTATTTTTTCCAAAAGAATTTGTTTTATTTACTGATCATCAGGCTTTACAATATTTAAATAGTCAAGGGAAGTTGAATCAAAGGCATTTGAAATGGTTTGAATTTCTACAAAGTTATATATTTGTTTTGAAGCATACGAGTGGAAGATCTAATAGAGTTGCAGATGCCTTAAGTATGAGGCCAAATTTGTTAATAGAAATTCAAATTGAAGTTGTTGGGTTCAATGAATTCAAGATTTTGTATCCTGAGGATCCTGATTTTGCAAAGGCTTGGAAAGCTTGCATAAAGCATATCACTCTGGATAGGGCGAGATGGTTATATTTTACAATCCAATATGGTATGTTCTTTTGAGGGAATAAGTTATCAATTCCAAGGAGTTCCATGAGCGAGAACTTGATCAAGGAGAAACATAGTGTAAGATAATCTAGACACTTCAATCGAGATAAGACCATTTCCATTGTTGGTGAACATTACTATTGGTCATAGTTGCAGCAGGATGTGAAGAATTTTGTGTAGGGTTGCAGAGTATGTCAAATGGAAAAAGGAAGAAATCAGAATACTAGATTGTATCAGCCATTACCTATATTGGAAGGCAATGGGAGGACATTAGCATGGATTTTTTTCTTGGATTACCAAGGACAAAGAGAGGGTTTGGCTCTATATTTGTGGTGGTGGACATATTTTCAAAAATGGCTCACTTCATTATGTGTCATAAGACCAAAGATTTTCTTCATATTGCAGAATTATTTTTCATAGAGGTGGTGAGACTAGATGGTCTACCCAAGAGCATAGTTTCAGACCAAGATACCAAGTTCATTGGGTATTTCTGGAGGACATTGTGGAAGAAGATGAATAATAATTTGAAGTTTAGTTATGCACATCATCCATAGACATATGGACAAGAAAAGGTGGTGAATAGGAGTTTGGGTAACTTGTTGAGATGCTTAGTAGGGGACAAACCCAAGGGATGGGATTTGATTTTACCATAGGCAAAAAATTCTAATAACATTTTTTTCAATAGGAGAACTGGTAAATCACCAATCCACATTGTGTATAGGAGTAGTCCTAGAACTGCTTCTGAATTGAGAAAGATGCATAAGGGAGATAAGAGTAGTGTCGAGGCTGAAGATTTTGTGGAACACGTGAAAATTTTACATGAAGATGTGAAGAAACACATCAATAATATGAATTTATAGTATAAGGCTAAGGAAGATCAGAAAATAAGGTATAAGGAGTTCCAAGTAAGTTATGAATTCATGGTTCATTTTTTAAAGGAGAGGTTTCCAGTTGGCACATACAAGTTAAATATGAAGAATTTTGGGCCATGCAAGATCCTGAAGAAGCATGATTCAAAAAAATTTTATGAGGTAGAGTTCCCAAGTGATATTCATATTTCACCTATGTTAATATTGTTGATTTGATAAAGTATCATGCATGGGATAAGGAGAATGAATTGATAGAGGCAAAGTGGAGCATTCCAGCACCTACTGCAAGAGATAGAAGAAGTTTGGATAGTCGTGTGGGTAGAAACAGGCAATATAGAGAGTACTTGGTGAAATAGAGAGGAAGGAATGTTGAAGATTCATCATGGTTGTCTAAGTCTAAGGTTAACTATCTTGGTTTCCCTATAGCTCCCAAGAATTGACAAAGTCACTTTTCAAATTACCCCAGGTGTCTGATGCAGGAACATCCAGGGTGTAAGAGAAATCTTGCATCAACTAAAAATATTTTTGTTGTTTCTTTTTAATAAGGGTTGATTTGGCTTGAGTTTTCTAAGTATAGAGTATGCAGGGTTCCCAATCCTGGCCCTAGAATCCGTAAAAGAGCCAAAATCTTTTGCACCATAGTACCATAGAGGTTTAAGCTAGTGCTAGTAGTATGGGGGTACAGAACCCACAACCCCACAATAGTCAATGAAGGGAGTTACTGGTATGGTGGTATAGAACCCACAACCCCATGGCAGTCCATGAGGGGGTTCTGTGATATGGAAGTATAGAACCCATAATCCTGTGATAGCCCATTCAGGGGGGCTGCATTATAGCAGTAGCTCGTGAAACTATGATGGTCATTTGGATGGACTATGGTGGAGCGGTATCATGTGGTATGGTGGTAATGGGCAAAGTGATGAAGGTTAAGTGCAACACCACAACTATTCAAGTTGGTGTCAATGGTATTGCGGTAAATAAATTGGTTAAGTTATGATTTGAGTAGATCGATGGAAATAGATGGATGTGTAAGGTGGTGACATGTGGCATGATGTAATTTTTTGATTGCACATCTTTTTTTTGAATCAATGTGATCATTGGCCAAATTATTTCAAACATGAAGCCGATGGTTGGAAGATGATTTCCTAGTATGAATGAATAGAATGGAAGTCACTGATAACTAGGCAACTTCCTAGGGATCTCATTGCTTATTGGATAGCAATGGTGGTACTAAGGAAATGCAAGGGAAGAGTGATGAAGATATAATCTGACCCAAGAGGGAGAGTAGGGTAGTGAGAGGAGAGCTAGATGCTAGCGAGAAAGGGAAGCAAGGTTGAGAAGGAATGTTGATTACTTGTTGGTGAAGGTAGAGTCGCGAGTGAATGATTTGATCTACAATTTTGGTAGATGACTGTAATAAGAAATCCCATATAATAAGGTTGAATGTTGTAATTTTTGTTTCATTCCAAAGATAATAAAATAGCTCATTTTCTTCCTACATTTTAGTTGTGTTATTTTGTGTTGCGGTCATGAGATCGTGTCAATAAGGGGGGTACCCTTCATCATTATGGGTGTGGTAACTATAGCTACACTTGTACTTTTTTGTGAGGTTAGAGTCATAGTAGCATCCATTCTTCTTGTCTCCCCAGACTCATGGACACTTAGTCTCTCAACTATTGTAGGTAGTGTTTGTGATACACGAGGATAAGACCTAGGCCTCTCCTGGAGGGCATATTCAACCTCCTCCTGCTCTCCCAAGTACCATCTTTTTGTTGCAATCAAATTATCCTCCTCATCATCATCTATATCCTCCTCAAACTCCCCATTCAACCATTTTCATGGCCTTTGGTCGCTAGTAGGATGGAATGCAATAAATACAAGAGTTGGACAAGCGGTGCTCAATCATGTCGTATATGAAATACTCACTCCCACATCATCTACCTCAGATACGGGACGTGTGTCTCACTCCTCAACATAAAATTCACTTAAATAAATGTCCATGATGGTTGGTTGAGCCACGTCTCTAGGTCTAGCAACACTATGAGCTGATTGGATATATGTCAATCGATCAACAAGGACTCCCTAAAAATGATTGAACTGTTAGGTCACTCAATCATAATAAAAATTTATAACAATATTACTCATATTGACCAACAAAAATTCAATCCTGTCACATCCTCACTAGCTATCGAGGCTGACCTGAATAAGCTTGTAGTCTCCTATATGGTCTCCATGTCACATCCATAGCTCTTAATCTATCAAATACCACTAGCCAATACAACAAATCTCCAAACTGCCATGGTCTCCTCAAGGGGTAAATTTATTCTTGAGGAAAATTCCATGCTTTCTCTATTGGATACCCAGAAATTTGTGTACCTGTGATGTGCTTGAATTCCCAAACCTAGAGGAGGGTGCAAGTCATCAAACTATGTGACTCATAATGGACATAATGGCCTAGATGATGGTGTTTGAATAATGAAGAAGAAGCCTTCCAGTGTGTTGTCATTGATTCCAACATCAATTGCTTGCAGTTTCTATCCATCTGGTAAACTATGTTTCTATTATTTTGATCTGATAATTTGGTCCAAAATTACTCACAATGGAAAATCACTCCATGAGATATTAATATGTTTTTAAGGACTACTAATTGCATCTCTAGACAATTTTTCAGTGATTTTGGTTGAATGATATGGAAGATATAGATGATGGAAGTTCGGCTTACAATATTCTGCTCATTATTTGTGCAAAATAGTATGGATCTTTTAGCTGACATAGTTAAGTGGTATATGCTTCATGGATGATTTAAAGAGATCCTTATTAAGTCTAGGCCAACTTAATTTATGTTTTCAATGTTTGGTTTTGAAGAAAATAAGTTTTGGGTTGAGTCGGAAACCTACGTTTGAATTAAGTGTGTGTACATCTAATTAAGTTGACCTAATTGATGTATGAAGATGTAATTGCACATATATATGAAACATTTTTGTATTGAGTAGAGTAGAGAGTGTATGATATGCAACAAGTGATGAGAATTAATGTGTGACTATGTGATATTGTGCAAAGTTGTATGTATTTGTTGTGAACCTATAAAACAGTGTAGGATTTTATATTTCGGAGCTTAATTGGAACTAAACTCAACACATAGAAGGTTTATTCCATCAGTTCATCTTTTTGGAAGTGAGCCACACTTCTTTTTTTAACTATTTTAGGTTGTGATCCTTTCAAGGATAGTGTGTCCTGGCAGTGTACTCTACAATATCTTATGATCATTTATAATATATTATGAGCTAATCCTCACCGTGATTTTTCCCATTTTGTGTTTTCCATGTAAAAATCCTAGTGTTCATGTGTCATGTGATGTTATGATTCCTTTCATGTTTTTGTTTATAGTTGCAGCTAGATATATTTTAATTATTGAATGGTTAGCAATTAAATGGTTTAGTATAATACTGATTCACCCCCCACTCAATAATTTAGGTGTTCAACAATTGGTATCAGAGATTGGTTCCTTTGGAAAAGTTGAACAGCTTAAGGAATATCTTGAAGTTTGATCACATGGCTGACAAAAAGTATCTTGTTCCTCTAGAAGAGATCTCTACAACTAAAGAACTCTATGTTTCTCTTGATGATCTAGAGAGAATTGAAAATGAGAAAGAAATTCTAAGGGAAAACTTGAAAGAAGCAAATGAATGCATCGAGAAACTCAAATAACAAATCAAGAAATTCAAAGAAATGAATAGAGAATTCAGTGATCAGTTGAAGAAAGCAAACGAAGACATCACCATACTAAAGGTGCAAGTATAAGTAAATAAAATAATTGAAGAATGTCAGAAAGCTGAAATTTAGAGCAAGATCAATGAATGTACAAAGCTTGAAAAAGAAGTGGTGACCCTAAGGTCTGACTTGGAGAAAGAAAGAGCTCATGAAGACAAATTCAAAACAAGTACTACAATTCTTGGTGATTTCATTTCATTTCATAAACCCTCTTAGGATAAAGGTGGTTTAGGACTTGAAGAAGGAAAATTTTCAAAGGCTAGTCATACACCTAGCATAGTTGACAATCAAGGGAAGACTCAAGGAAATAATAGACAGATCAAGAATCAAAGAAGCAGTACTAGAAGAACTCCCATCCGACAACCAAATGATCAAAGGTACCCATCTTTTAATGGTGTTTTTTTTTCATGTAATAAATTTTGTCATAGGGCAATAGAATATAGAAGTAGAATGAATCAGAATGTTGGATTCTTTGTTGGACAATATTTTTCCTGCATGAAAATATGACATAGATTTGTTGATTGTAGAAGTCAGATAATGATGATGAATAGATTTAATACTGGTAGAATGATCCAATCTTTTCAAGGCTATTGATATGCATGTTATTCTTTCAGACATAAATCTAAATAGTGTAGATCAAGGATAAATATAAATCAATTTGGTCAAAGAAATGTTGTATGCTACACTTGCAAAAAACTAGGACATATTTCAAAAAAAATTAGAAGCAAGAATGGGAAGAAACCTAGTCCCAAACAAAGGAATAAACCTAAAGTGGATCCTACTAAAGTCAAAAAGGAAATGGAGAAAATCTAGAAGAAAAAGTAAGAACCTAAGAATAAGGATGAATCAAATGCATCTGTACATGTATCCGATGCAGATACTTCTTCTAAAAAACTGATGAAGGAGCATCCCCAATTATAAGAAATATTGCATCAACCAAAAATATTACATTCATGTTCTTTCTTGCATTTTCGGACCCAGTCTCAACCCATCTTGTGGATTTATGGAAACATTTTCATGTTTGGGCGGATGCTTGCATGTTTCATCCAATTCAAGGTTTGGAACCTCTTCGGCCGATAAGGACACCCTTTTCTAAAACTAGAAACTGATATATATATGCATTTTGTAGTTGCATTAGATCATCATTCATGATAGGGATGATTAGTACATTCATATTCGATAGTTGTAGATCATAAATAAAGGGTTTTGACCCGCATATAAGTCTGGGCTTAATGTTGAATCATTCTATATTTTGTAAGCTGAAAGGAAATGCATGTTTCTAATAATAAATTGATCAATCATTCATATATAATCATTCATGTGTGATTATTATTTTAATGTATTGATCTTTCATTGTGTTAACTCTTGTTGGAAGGCTGGACAGTCCTAATTCTGGACCCTCCATCCTTGGCTATACCAAATGGTATCAGAGCAAGTTTGTGAACTCTGGGAGAAAAGAGTGAATTTGAGAAAAGTCATTCCATAAGATCTTTGTGTGGAAAAATCACCGACTTGAGGTAGCCTACTTATTTTTATCAACTGATCACAGATAGTGAGGCAGTTGCAAACTTGTAGCCAGATCGCCGACTTGAGGCAGTTGCACCAGATCCTAGGAAGAGATGTCATCGAGGATAATTCATACTAATGTTAATGTTGTTGGAAAGATAGATGAACTGATGGAAATTATGTGAACAATGAAAGTAAGATTAGATGCTTTTGAAGAAGATATAAGGAAAGGCTTAAACCCTAGACCTAATGATGAAAGTGATGATGACGAAATTCAAGTAACAGACCAAGTTGAAGAGACTACATAAGAGGAAAAATCAGATTAGGTAAAGATGTTGAAGGCTCTTTCAAAAATAAGCAAGTGACCTAGAATAGAGATTTTGAATTATATTGATAACCTAAACCCTAAAGAGTTGATTGACTGGATAAACTATATTGAAGAATACCTTAAGTATGAGGAAATTGAAGACCCGAAAGAGAGATTTGTGAAAAATAAGTTGAAGGGACATGCTACGATCTGGTGGAAGGAAGTTCAATTGGAAAGAAATCAAAAGGGAAAAGAAAAGATCATGAAATAGAATAGAATGGTGACAAAATTGAAGAACCAGTTTATAAACATGGACTATGAGATGGAGTTGCTGAAGAGATTGCAAAACATGAGACAGAAGGAGAAGACTCTGAAATGATACACTGAAGAATTTCATAGGATCATTATCAGAACCGGACATAGCAAAGAAAGCAAGGATAAACATTCAAGAAAAGTTGAGTCTGGTGAGGATGAATTCAGTAGAGGAAGCATATCAATTTGCATTCAAAGTAGAAGAAAAAATAAATAAAATACATGAACAAAGAGAGAGAGGAAGATGAGGTAGATTTCAGAAAGGAGGTCACATCCCGGAGAAGAAAATTCATATGGGGAACTAAAAAAGTGCAGAGATTCATACCACAAGGAAGAGAAGGATTCTAGTTCATACCAAAAAGGGAGAGATGACAAAATTTCTTACCAAAATCATAGAGGAGGCTACAATTCTTACCATAATGATGGATACCAGAGAGATGAGAAAGGATATGACAAGAGAATTTTCAGAGAAACCTGTTTTAAATGTGGAGGAGGATATAGAACATTTGAGTGTTGTCAAGAAAGTAAGAAGATTCAAAACCATGCAAGAACCGAATATGCAGAGGAGGAACCAAAGGGAACACAAATTTTTGGAGGAAGTCCTAAGAAAGGAGAATCACTATTCATGAGGAGAGCATTGTTCCACAAGAAGGAAGAACCTAAAGAAGCACTGTAGACAAAAAGTTTGTTCTAGACCAGATGTAAATTAGGAGGTAAGTGCTGCAAAGTTATCATTGATAGTGGTAGTATAGATAATCTATTTTATGAGGAAATGGTGAAAAACTTGAATTTGGAAAGGAGAAAACATCTAAAACCTTATAGGATATCCTGGATTCAAGATGAGCACAAGATCCTAGAAAGTGAGCAATACCTAGTGAAATTTAAAATAGGGTCATATCATGATGAAGTATTGTGTGATATTATGCCAATGGATGTATGTCATATGTTGTTGGGTATACCTTGGTAGTATGATAATAAATCTATACATGATGGAAGGAGGAATACCTATACGATAACATCAAATGGAAAGAGAATCACCTTGAAACCTTTGGAAGATGAACCTAAAACAGAAGTATGTGGTACAGCTAGAATCAATCTGGTAGATGGAAGGAAATTTTTGGATGGACTAAGGCATCACAACATGTTTTTTTCTTTCATTTTGAGGAAGCATGGAAGCTTGGATGAAGAAGAACCACCAGAGAAGGAAGTCATTAATTTACTAACAGAGTACCAAGATCTTGTATTAGAGAATGTGCCAGAAGGATTACCACCGATCTAGAGTATTAGTCATCATATGGATCTTATTCCTAGAGAAATTTTTCTAAACAAGGATTCATACTAGATTACATCAGTAGAGAACTCAGAGTTGAACAGATAGATACGGGAGCTATTAAAGAAGGGATTGATAAGAGAAATTATGAGCCCATGTGTGGTACTAGATGTACTTGCACCTAAGAAATATGGAGAATGGAGGATGTGTACATATTCGAGAGCTATAAACAAGATCACAGTGAAGTATAAAATCTCATTGCCTAGGATGGATGACATCATGGATAGTTTGAGTGGAACAAAGTATTTTACCAATATAGACCTAAATATTAGATACCATTAGATCAGGATCAGAGAGGGAGATGATGGAAGACTTCTTTCAAGAAAAATGAGGGATTGTATGAGTGGTTGGTCATGGCATTTGGACTAACTAATGCACATAGTACATTTATGAGGTTGATGAATGAGGTCTTGAAGAAATTCTTGGGTAAGTTTGTCATTGGTTATCTAGATGATATTCTAATTTTTAGTAAGACTAAGGAAGAACATTTGGAGCACATCTGGAGCACATCTGGAAAGTATTTCAAAGAGTAAGGGAAGATGAGCTGTTGATAAAAATCAAGAAGTGTAGTTTCATGAAGGAGGAGCTAGCATACTTGGGATTTTTGATATCTACAGAAGGAATGAAGATGACCTTGAGAAGGTTAGAGCAATATTTGAATGGACTATGTCTGTGAATGTTAGAGAGGTTAGATCATTTCATGGATTGGAAACTTTTTACTTGAAGTTCATTAGAAATTTTAGTAGTATTTGTGCACCTATGATAGAGACAATGAAAGGTGAATAGAAGGAATTTAAGTGGACATCAAGAGCACAAAAGAGTTTTGATTTGTTGAAACAAAAGGTAATAGAACAACCTTTGTTGGAATTACTAGACTTTGATAAAGTATTTCAAGTAGATTGTGATGCTAGTGGAAGTGAAATAGGAGTTGTGTTGAGTCAGGAAGGGAGACCAGTAGCTTACTTCAGTGAGAAATTAAATGATGCCAGAAGAAGATATTCAGTTTATGATCAAGAGTTCCATGCAATAATACAATCCTTGAAGAAGTGGATACATTACTTTTTATCTAAGGAATTTGTGTTGTATACAAATCATTAAGCTCTACAATATTTGAATAGTCAAGGAAAGTTGAACAAGAGACACATGAGATGGGTAAAATTCTTGTAGAGTTACATATTTTTGTTGAAGCATCAGAGTGGGAAATCAAACAAGGTTGCGGATGAATTAAGTAGGAGGAGGAGTTTGCTGATAGAAATGAAAGCTGAAGTATTGGGTTTTGAAGAACTAGAGCATATGTATGAGGAAGACATTGATTTTGCTGAGGAACGGAAAGCTTGCAAAGAACTAGTAGAAATTGATAGGAGCAAATGGTTGAAGTATTTCATTCAAGAAGGTATTTTATTCAAGAACAATCATTTGTGTATCCCTATAAGTTCAATGAGGGAGAATATGATCAAGGAAAAGAATTGCGTAGGATTGGCAAGACATTTTTGGATTGATAAAATTGTAGCATTGGTGAGTGAGAACTATTTTTGGCCACAGTTGTACAAGGATTTCAGGAAGTATGTTTAGAGTTCTAGGATTTGTCAAGTTGCAAAAGTAAATAGTCAAAACATTGGGATGTATACACCATTCACAGTACCACAGAGACCATGGGAAGATATCAGCATGGATTTTGTGTTGGGATTACCTAAGACACCGAGAGGATTTGACTCTATATTTGTGGTTGTGGACAGATTTTCTGAGATGGCACATTTCATACCTTGTAAGAAGACTAATGATGGAGTACATTTTACTGACCTATTTTTCAAGGATATTGTAATACTACATGGACTACCGAAGAGCATAGTATCAAATAGGGACACTAAGTTCATTGGTTATTTCTGGAAGACATTCTGGAAGAAGATGAAGACAAATTTGAAGTATAGTTCAGCATTTCACACATAGATAGATGGATAGATAGAAGTGGTAAACATGAGTTTTGGGAACTTGTTGAGGTGTTTGACTGAAGGCAAGGCAGGAAATTGGGACTTGATACTACTGCAAGCATAGTTTGCATACAACAATTCACTAAAAAGGGGCACTAGAAAGATACCATTCGAGATTGTGATAGGACAACAACCCAAAGGAGTAGCAGAATTGAGAGACATTAGTGTGGAGAATAAAAGGAGTGAAAAGACTGAAGAATTTGTAGAACTCATGGATATAATACATACTCAAGTTAGGGAGCATCTAGAAAATATGAACAAGACCTATAAGGAGAAGGCAGATGAGAAGAGGAGACATAAGGAATTTGTAAGAGAGGAAGTAATGGTATATCTGAGGAAAGAGAGATTTCAATTCGAGACATATAAAAGGCTAAAGATGAAGAATTTTGGACCTTGTAAGATCATTAGGATGTTTGATTCTGAAAATTCATATGAAGTGGAGCTATTGGAGGAATTTGGAATATCACCTATATGCAATACTGCAGACCTATATCAATATCATGAAGGAGAGTCACTAGAGGACAGAGAATTTGGATTACCAAACCAGATAGCACACCATCCAGAGGAGATTAGGGAAGTTTTGGATAGTAGAATTGGATGTAGTAATAGAGAAATGAAATACAAGGAATATCTAGTCAGATGAAAAGGAAGACCGAAGGAGGATTCATCATGGATTTCTCAGGCTGAGGCAGACCACATTGGTTTTCCCCTAGCCCCCAAAAAGTAGGAGGCTCACTTTTCTTCAACCTCGAGTGTCTGATGCAGGAGAATCTCTAGTTGTAAACAATCTTGCATCGACCAAAAATAATGCATTCATGTTCTTTCTTGCATTTTCGGACCCAGTCTTGACCTATCTTGCAGATCTTTGGAAAAAATTCCATGTTTGGGCCGATGCTTGCACATTTCATCCAATTCGAGGTTTGGAACCTCTTGGCCCAATGCATACACCATTTTCTAGAGCTATGAACTAATGTACATATGCATTGTGTAGTTGCATTAGATCATCATTCATGATATGGACTTTTAGGACATTTGCATTTAGTTGTAGATCATAAATAAAGGGTTTCAACCCGCATGTAAGTCTGGGATTAGAGTCGAATCATTATGTATTTTGTAAGCTGAAAGGCAAGGCATGTTGCTAGTAAGAAAATGATCAATAATTCATGTGTGATTATTATTCTACATTCTCGATCTTTGGTTGTGTTTACTCTTGCTGCAAGGCTAGACAGTCCTAATTTTGGACCCTCCATCCTTGACTACACCAAATGTTATTAGAGCGAGTTTGTGAACTTTGGGAGAAAAGATCAAATTTGAGCAAAGTAATTCCATAAGATATTTGTGTGGATAGATCACCAACTTGAGGTAGTCTACTTGTGTTTTTCAACCGATCGCCAACAGTGAGGAAGTTGCAAACCTATAGCTACATCGCCAACTTAAGGCAATTGCACTAGATCCTAGGAAAATATGTCACCGAGGAGAATTCATACTACTATTAATGTTGTTGGAAAGATGGATGAAATTATGGAAATGATGTGAACAATGAAATTAAGATTATATTTTTTTGAAGAAGATAGAAGGAAAGGCTTAACCCGTAGACCTAATGATAAAAGTGGTGATGAGGAAGTTCAAGCTACAGACCAAGCTTAAGAGACTACATAAGAGGAAGAATCAAATTAGGTAAAGATGTTGAAGGCTATTTCAAAAATAGGGAAGTGACTTAGAATGGAGATTGTGAATTATACCAGTAACCTAAACCCTAAAGATTTGATTGATTGGATAAATTAAATTGAAGAATACTTTGAGTATGAGGAAATTGAAGACCCGAAGAGAGTGATATTTGCGAAAACTAAGTTGAAGGGACATGTTGTGATTTGGTAGAAGGAACTTCAATTAGAAATAAACCGAAAGGGAAAACAAAAAGATTGTGAAATGGGATAGAATGGTGACAAAATTGAAGAACCATTTTATATCCACGGACTATGAGTTGGAGCTGCTGAAGAGATTGCAAAACCTGAGACAGAAGGAGAAGACTCTGAAAGAATACACTAAAGAATTCCATAGGATCATTATCAGAACCAGACATAGCAAATAAAGCAAGGAGAAAGTGGCAAGATATATGAATGGGCTAAGGATGAACATTCAAGGGAGTTGATTCCAGTGAGGATGAATTCAGTATAGGAAGCATATCAGTTTGCATTAAAAGTAGAGGAAAAACTAAATAAAAGACATGAACAAAGACAGAGAGGAAGAGGAGGTAGATTTCACAAAGGAAGGTCACATCTCAGAGAAGAAAATCCATATGGGGAACTAAACAAGGGCAGAGATTCATACCGCAAGGAAGAGAAGGATTTCAATTCAGATAAGAAAGGGAGAGATGACATAATTTTTTACCGCAATCAAAAAGGAGACTACAATTCTTACTGTAATGATGGATACCAGAGAGATGAGAAAGGATATGACAAGAGAATTTTTGGAGGAACCTATTTTAAATGTGGAGGAGAAGGAAATAGAGAATTTGAGTTTCGTCAAGAAAGTAAGAAGATTGAAAACCATGCAAGAACTGGATATGTAGAGGAGGAACTAGAGGGAACACCAAGTTTCGGAGGAAGTCCTGGGAAAGGAGAATCACTATTCATGAGGAGAGAATTGTTCCAAAAGGAGGAGGAACCTAAAGAAGCATCGCATAGGAAAATTTTCTTCTAGACCAAATGTAAAGTAGGAGGTAAGTGTTGCAAAGTTATCATTGATAGTGGTAGTATAGATAATCCAGTTTCTGAGGAAATGGTGACAAAGTTGAATTTGGAAAGGAGAAAACATTTGAAACCTTATAGGATAGCCTAGATTCAAGATGAGAACAAGATCCTAGTAAGTGATAAATACCTAGTGAAATTTAAAATAGGGTCATATCATGATGAAGTGTTGTGTGATATTATGTTGATGGATGTATGTCATATGTTGTTGGGTAGACCTTGGCAATATGATAAGAAAGCTATACATGATGGAAAGAGGAATACCTATACAATAACATCAAATGGAAAGAGAATCACCTTGAAACCTTTGGAAGATGAACCTAAAACTAAAGTATGTGGTACAACTAGAATTGATCTGATAGATGGAAGGAAATTTTTGGATGGATTAAGGCATGAAAACATGTGTTTTTCTTTGATTCCAAGGAAGCATGGAAGCCCAAATGAAGAAGCACCACTAGAGAAGGAATTCACTAAATTAATAATAGAGTACCAAGATCTTCTACCAAAGAATGTGCCAAAAGGATTACCACCGATTCGGAGTATCAGTCATCATATGGATCTTATTCCTGGAGCAAGTTTTCCAATCAAGGCTACACATCGAATGACACTAGCTAATAATACAGAGCTGAACAAACAAATACAGGAGTTGTTGAAGAAGGTATTGATTAGAGAAATTATGAGCCCATGTGTGGTACCAGCTATACTTGCAGCTAAGAAATATGGATAATAGAGGATGTGTACATATTCGAGAGATATCAACAAGATCGCAGTGAAATATAGATTCCCATTGCCTAGGATGGATGACATCATGGATAGTTTGAGTGGAGAAAAGTATTTTACCAAGATAGACCTGAAGAGTGGATATCATCAGATCAAGATCAGAGAGGGAGATGAATGGAATATTTCTTTCAAGACAAATGAGGGAGTGTATGAGTGGTTGGTCATGACATTTGGACTAACTAATGCACATAGTACATTTATGAGGCTAATGAATGAGGTTTTGAATAAATTCTTGGGTAATTTTATCATTGTTTATCTAGATGATATTATGATTTTCAGTAAGACTAAGAAAGAACATTTGGAACACATCTGGAAATTATTTGAGAGGTTAAGGGAAGAAGAGTTGTTGATAAACATCAAGAAGTGTAGTTTCATGAAGGAGGAGCTAGTATAATTGGGATTTGTGATATATGCAAAAGGATTGAAAATGGACCTTGAGAAGGTTAGAGAAATAGTTGAATGGACTACACCTATGAATGTCATAGAGGTTAGATCATTTTATGGATTGGCAACTTTTTACGGGAAGTTCATCAAAAAAATTAGTAGTATTTGCACACCTATGACAGAGACAATGAGAGATGACCAGAAGGAATTTAAGTGGACATCAAGAGCATGAAAGAGTTTTGATTTGTTGAAACAAAAGGTAACAGAACAACCTGTGTTGGAATTACAAGACTTTGATAAAGTATTTCAAGTAGATTGTGATGCTAGTGGAAGTACAATAGGAGTTGTGTTGAGTCAGGAAGGGAGACCATTAGCTTACTTTAGTGAGAAATTAAATGATGTCAGCAGAAGATATTCAGTCTATCATCGGGAGTTCTATGCAATAATACAAGCCTTGAAGAAGTGGAGACATTACTTTTTATCTAAGGAATTTGTGTTGTATACAGATCATCAAGCTCTACAATATTTGAATAGTCAAGGAAAGTTGAACCAGAGACACATGAGATGGGTAGAATTATTTTAGAGTTACACATTTGTGTTGAAGCATTAGAGTGGAAAATCAAACAATGTTGTAGATGTATTAAGCAGGAGGAGAATTTTGTTGACAGAAATGAGAGCTGAAGTATTGGGTTTTGAAGAACTAAAGTATATGTATGAGGAAGACATTGATTTTGTTGAGGCATGGAAAGCTTGCAAAGAACCAGTATAAATTGATAGGATAAAATGGTTGGAGTATTTCATTCAAGAAGTTATGTTATTCAAGAAAAATTAGTTGTGTATCCCTAAAATTTCAATGAGGGAGAATCTGATCAAGGCAAGGCATTGCAGAGGATTGGCAAGACATTTTTGGATTGATAATATTGTAGCATTGGTGAGTGAGAACTATTTTTGGCCACAGTTATACAAGGATTTCAAGAAGTATGTTCAGAATTGTAGGATTTGTCAAGTTGCAAAAGGAAATAGTCAGAACATTGGGATGTATACACCATTGATAGTACCGAAGAGACCATGGGAAGATGTCATCATGGATTTTGTGTTGGGATTACCTAAGACACCGAGAGGATTTGACTCTGTATTTATGGTTGTGGACAGATTTTCTAAGATGGAACATTTCATACCTTGTAAGAAGACCAGTGATGTACATGTTGTGGACCTATTTTTCAAGGATATTGTAAGACTACATGGACTACCGAAGAGCATAGTATCAGACAGGGACACTACGTTCATTGGCTATTTTTGGAAGACATTATGGAAGAAGATGAAGATAGATTTGAAGTATAGTTCAGCATTTCACCCACAGATAGAAGTGGAAAACATGAGTTTGGGGAACTTATTGAGGTGTTTGACTGAAGGCAAGGCAATAAATTTGTACTTGATACTACCGCAAGTATAATTTGCATTAAACAATTCAATAAAATGGAGCACTGGAAAGAAACCATTTAAGATTGTGATAGGACAACAACCCAAAGGAGTAGCAGAATTGAGATACATTAGTGTGGAGAATAAAATGAGTGCAGAGCCCGAAGAATTGTAAAAATTCATGGATACAATACATACTCAAGTCAGGGAGCATCTGGAAAAGATGAACAAGACCTATAAGGAGAATGCAGATGAGAAGAGGAGACATAAGGAATTTGTAGTAGGAGAGGAAGTAATGGTATATCTGAGGAAAGAGAGATTTCCAGTCGGGACATATAACAAGTTGAAGATGAAGAAGTTTGGACCTTGTAATATCATCAAGAAGTTTGATTTTGTAAATGCATATGAAGTGGAGCTACTAGAGTAATTTGGCATATCACCCATATTCAATATTGCAGACCTATATCAGTATCATGAAAGAGATTCACTGGAGGATAGAGAATTTGGATTACCGAACTAGATAGTGAACCATCTGGAGGAGATTGAGGAATTTTTGGATAGAATAATTGGACATAGTACCAAAGGAAGGAAATACAAGGAATATCTAGTCAAATGGAAAGGAAGACTGGAGGAGGATTCATCATAGATTTCTCAAGTTGAGGCAGACTACATTGGTTTTCCCCTAGCCCTCAAAAATTGAGAGGCTCACTTTTCTTCAACCTCGTGTGTCTGATGAAGGAGCATCCCCAATTGTAAGCAATCTTTCATCAACCAAAAATATTGCATTCATGTTCTTTCTTTCATTTAAGGACCCCATCTTGACCTATCTTGCGGATCTCTAGAAACATTTTCACGTTTGGGTTGACACTTGCACGTTTCATCAAATTCGAGGTTTGGAACCTCTTGGGACGATGCGGACACCCTTTTCTGGAGCTGGGAACCAATATATATGCATTGTGTAGTTGCACTAGATCATCATTCATGATAGGGATTATTAGGACATTCGCATTCAATAGTTGTAGATCATAAATAAAGGGTTTTGACCCACATGTAAGTTTGGGCTTAGCATTGAATCATTCTGTATTTTTTAAGCTGAAAGGCAAGGCATGTTTCCAGTAAGCAATTGATCAATCATTTATATATAATCATTCATGTGTGATTATTATTCTCTTTTCTTGATCTTTCATTGTCGAGTTAAATCACCTTTACACATTCAGAAGGACGCAGACTGAGTTGAAGCAAGTTGAAGGCAATTCAGAGTATCCAACATCAAACCCTAGTTCCCATCAAAGCTTGAAAAAGGTATTTACAATTATCTATACTTTGTGGGTTTGAATTTGAAGCAATTTCCATAAGAATATACAAGAAAATGTTTGAAAATTCCCACTACCACTATTGTTGAGACTTCTGAGAGACCCTGGCCAAAATTCAAAAGATTTTCCTAAAAGGTTTATGAAATGGACCCCATGGGTGCGTTTTAACATATTCTGAGTAATGTCTTGCCCTTTAAGGCCCACTAAGGATACCAAAACCTACATTCATGAAAAACTAGAAGAATTTGACCATCAAGTGCTTAGGTATCAATGATTAAAGGAGCTAACTAGAAATGATTCCACTATGAAACCAGAATACGAAAACTTTGTACGAATGAGGCTAGATGTATGGAATTTTTTCCCAAACTTTTGTGGTGAGATGTTTACAAAGTTTGTAAGGATGGCACTTAGTAGAGTGCATGACAAATTTGTATGGACAAGTGTAGGTGGAGTAATTACCAAGGAAGTGATTAAATCTATGATTGGTCTCTGTGACACAGGACCTATACTAGTACTAAAAGTAGTAAAGAATGATGTATTCATGAAACTAACTAGTGCTACATATGATGGAAGAGAACTAATAACCAAGCCCATTACAAACCCTATTGTGAGATATGTTACAGTCTGGATTGGTTAAAAAATCTACTTTGCCAATAGAGGCAACTCGGTGTCTGCAACTACAATTTATATTGCATATGACATGGTGGTTAATGGAAGGGATTATGATTTGTGTGAGTTGCTCTAGCAGCAACTTATGGATAACCTAAACCAAACTAAGACAATGAAATATCCTTTCAAGTTTGGAACATTGGTAGTTTATTGGTTACTTTATGCTGGAAGAATGAAGAACAACATCTATTTGTGTAGACTTTGTGTTGTCATTGATGTCACCATGTTAATTGAGTCATCATTTTGATATGGTACTCTGAACCTGTATGAAGAACCACTTTCCATCCTCTGGTATTTTGGTTTGCAATCCTCTACTAATGATTATCATTGTGTGCAGTCTCGAGAAATGGTTTATGGATGTTGGAAGCTTGTAATTTCATAATCTTGCATGCTCATGTGCTCATATGGTGAGTTGGCATTATTCTATTGATTGCATTTTGTTATTAGGTCTATCCCCAGCTGATCTAATGAATAATTGATATTGTAATGGATTAATTTGTGCTGCGGATATATGTGTGACCTATCTTTGGTCCATGCTGACATATTGTAGTGTGCTACATGCTTGGATTATTTTTGGAGAATTTTTGTACTAACTTGGAGCTGACAGTTAGTCTTTTTTGGTGAAAAAAAGATTGTATCTAATTAGGCTGGCCTAATTGATGCTTGCAAATGTATCAGCTATATATATTGGATTGTTTTGATATTTTTGAAGAAAATTGAATGTGAAGTATGGTGTGAATGTGAAGTGAAGTGTGTTAAGTCAATTTATTGAGCTTCAAATCAACTGAATCAACACTTGTTAGGTGTACTTTTACCAGTTCATTCTAGTCGTGAAGCCACTTATGTATTGTAATCCTTTTATATCTGGCAGTGAGCCTTTTGTATTCAATTTTGGAACTACATTATATTATGAGTTAATTCTCACCATGTTTTTTCCTTTATTGGGTTTTCAATGTAAATCTAGTGTCTCTTGTGTTGATGTTGCTCTTTGTTATTTGCATTTCATGTTCATACTCAATAACAGATTAAAGTGGATGTGGAGTTGACAAGTGTTTAAAATTTGTGATTGAATTTTTTGACAACTGATTCACCCCCCCCTCCCCCCTCTCAGTTTTCTTGCACCTTTCAACAATTGGTATCAAAGCTTGGTTCCTTCAGAGAATCCTAACAACTTGAGTAAGATCCTGAAGATTGAACAAATAGATGATAAAGAAGAGCTTCGGGCTACTCTTGAAGATCTTGGAAAGGCTGAAAATGAAAATAGAGATTTGAAAGAAAATATTGATGAGGTAAATGAATGTGTCTAGAAATTGAAAGATAAATTGAAGAAATTCAAAGAAAGACATAGAGAAGTGAGTGAGCAATTGAAACAAGAAAGTTAAGATGTTATCGGATTGAAGGTGCTAGTGGAGGAAAAGAAAAAAATTGAAGAATGTATGAATACAGTGGTGCAAAGCAAGTTTGATGAATGCTCAAGGCTTGAACAAGAAGTGGTAAACCTAAAAGTAGATTTGGAGAAAGAAAAGCTTTGTGAAGATAGTTTCAAGATAGGCTCCATCAAGCTTGATGAATTGATTGTAGGGTAGATACCTTCTAAAGACAAAGGTGGTTTGGGAAATGAAGCCGGTGAAAACTCTAAGAATGTGCAGACCTCAAATCCAGTTGACAACCAAAAGACTCAAGATAAAGGGAAGTAGAAAATAAATCCAAGAAACTTTTCTAGAAGACCGCCTATTAGATAGCTAAATGCTCAAAGGTACACATATTTCAATGGTGTTTTCCTTTCATGTAATAAATTTGGTCATAGGGCAATTGAGTGCAGAAGTAAGATGAATCAATTTTTTGGTTCCTTCTCTACACAATGTTTTGCATGCAAGAAATTTGGACATAGAGCTATTGAATGTAGATCTCAAGTGAGGATGATCAATCGGGTGATGATGAATAGGTTAAATGGAGGTAGAATGAATCAATCTTTTGTTGGCTACCACTCTGCATGCAAAAAGTTTGGACACAAAGAAAATCAGTGCAAATCAAGTTTTAGTGGAGGTCAAACAAATCAGAGAAATTTTGTCTGCTACAATTGCAACAAAACGGGACATATTTCAAGAGTTTGTAGAAGTAAAAATGGAAAGCACTCTGCTCTGGTAAAGAAGAATGAACCAGTGAAGATAACTGACAAGAATCAGGTTAAGTAAGAAATGAACAAGATATAGAGGAAGAAAGAAGATCCAGAGACGGCAGATGTGTCTGTGCCCTCATCCGATGGAGACAATTCGTCTGGGAATTAGACCTAGAATGGTCTTAGGGGGAGTATTAACAAAAAATTGTTCAAACCCCCTAGATATATGGCATGTTAGATGTTGCAACAAGGATATGTTGTAAAGAATGAATAGGCAGAGGTTATGAAAAAGAAACTAGAAGAAAATGTGTAGGAATAATCATATGTGGAGCAAATTAGGGTTTCTCAGTGTAGTGAATAAAGTTTTTTTTATCATCTTTTTGAAACCTACCACATTTAATTCGAATTAGGGCAGCGTGATGGTGTATAAAGCAAAATTCATAAGTCATTTTTTATCACTTGTGTAATTGAAGAGTTTGAAGAACGATTTGGAGCAATCTTGAAGCGATCCTAAAGTGATTTGGAGTGATTCTAAGGCAATCTAGAGAAATCATTATGAATAATTAAGAACAAAAGATGGAATTTTTCAAAATCATCTCTCTCAATTTATAAAAAAAAGAGGGGGAAAGAATATTTTTTGTTGAGCAAGAAATATTTTGAAGAATATAAGCGTGATGATGGAATATATTGATAGAGGATCAAGTGGTGATATTCCACTAAGGCTGAAGGGAGTTGAGTTGGAAGAGTTTGATCTTTGAAAGATGAAGGAAATGGAACTAGGGTTGAAGATAAATGAATTGAAAAATGTACATACTCTGGGTATGGATTTATGGGGAGAATTTTCTTGGTTTGCAGACAAAGAATCTATCTTATTCCTATTAAGTCAATTCAAGGATGGTAGCATTATTTTGGACAAATCCTATATGATCACGAAGGAGGAAATTGAAGCTACTACTGGTTTGTGTAGTGTTGGTGACCTCCCTAGGAAGAAAATAGTGAAATAAAGAGACGTGGAGGAAATTACTGGCATCAACAAAGACCCCCAAGCTCTACTGATAAATACCACTGTCAATCCTATAGTATGGTATGTCACCTATGGCATCACTTATAAATTCTATTTCATAAATTGTGAAGGTTATACTTCGGCTATTGTTGTATATCTTGCACATAAAATGGTGAAGGAAAACAAGAAGTTTGATTTGTGTAGCCTAATTATGGAAAACCTAATTGAGAATCTCTAGATGTCTTTGGTTGAGGGTTATCCTTTCTAGTTTGGGTCTCTACTTATTATTTTTGTATTTTACTTTTTGAGTTCGCTACCAGTAAGAGAGAATGTTAAGTGGGAATCTGGCATCCCTATCAGAAAGAAAGTTTATAGGTATTTGGAATATATGGAAGATAAAGCAAGTGCATGCAAAATCTATTTCTCATCCCTGTAGATGAATCTATGCTTCAGTGTGCCAGTGTCTAGTAATTTTGAAGAGGGTTCCTCTTCTAGTAAGAAAGAGTTGGAAGTTCTTATTGGTGGTTCCCCTCCAAAATCTAAAAGGAGAAAAATTATCACAAAAGATGTCATCATTATCTCAAAAGAAAAGGAGAATGAAGAAGAGTCCCTACCTGAATTTGATTCCTTCGGTCCTGAAGACATTCAGATGATGTTAGATAAAGGTGATATTAAGAAGGTTGGTGAAATGTGGCATGCATTCTCTCTAATCAAAAGACTTAAAATTGATTATGTGTTGATTGATTATTTTCTTAGAAAGGGTATTACAGTTTCAGATGTGTCTAACTCATTACTGGATGATCTAGTAGAAGTTATTGAAGAAAGAATATTGTTGAAAGGACCTAAAGGACATAAGTTCAAAGCTATGATTGAGAGAAGATGTGTCAAATCCAAAAAAATATTATCCAAACATATTGATGAGAAAAGATAATGTGTTAAGGATATGTATGACATCTACAAGTATTATCTTTGGTGGCTTGCAGTTGTTGATAATTTTAGAAGAATAATTGAAGCTATTGAATCTAAGATAAATAATATTTGAAATATTTTTCATTTCTTCAAAGAAAAAAATGGAAAATAAAGAATAAGATTTGGTGAATTGCAAGTAGAGTTGTTGATTGCTTAGAGACAAAGGGAAGAGTTGGTTAAAACTTTCTGGCTAGTTAAAGAAATTTTTGAGGTTTGGTTGGATCATCTCTCTAGAATAATTTTTGATGTAGAATATTGTGAATGACAATCTCTATCTTTGGACCATACATCCTCATTTGCGTTGTTCTTTTATTGGATAGTGTGATCCCTAAATTTTTATCCTATTCTAAAGATGCAAAACAACTATTATGCACTAATGGAAGAACACAAAAGGTACGCCTCAAGATTAGCCTAAGAAATGATAACACAAAGAAAGATAGAAAAATAATGATTATAAATGATTATACCTTTGTGTTGTTGAATCCCTTGGTTGGCCCTTGATTTTTGGAAACTTGTGTGCTCCTTGGATGGCTATGGAGATGGCTAGATGTAAGATGAAAAATATGATAAAATGCAAATTCTAATAGCTAAATGACTTGATAAGATGAAGGAAAATTCTTGCAAGTTGAATAATCAAATTGGTAGCATAAGGGTGCAAATGGCTAAGTGTTAAATTACAAAATGGTACGAGTTTGGTATCAAATGCATGAGGTCCCTAAATGAGAGAAAAAAGAGGGTATTTATAGAGGAATTTGAATTCTCTATGGAATTCAATGGTTGAGATTAAACCAACAAGGCCAAGATGGAGGGATATGGTGAGTTCAGGACTCACAAGCCCTCACATCATGACATGTGGAATGTGAGATGGCCTAGGATGAAATGGTGTGGAAGTGAGGTGGAAGGAAGGTACATGATGTGGAGGAAGGACAAGTACCTTGTAAGTACCTTGATGTGACCACTCAATGATCGCATGAGGAAGAATAAATTCTTTGGAGGAATAAAAGTGAATTTAAAATTCACAATGATTGGAAGAATCTAGTGGATAAGACAAGGTTCCCAAAAAGGTGGGAATTTTCCACATGTGAGTGATGTGACAAATCAAATATTCTAGAATTCCTTGGCACATGTGAAGTGACAAGTCAAAGGTTCTAGCAATTTTATGGGAAGAGAAGATTCCTTGGAGGAATAAAAGTGAATTAAAAATTCACATGGGGAAGAGAGGAGCCTTGGATGAATAAAAAAGAATTAAAAATTTCTTGGGGGATGGGGAGAGTTGACCAAGGTACTGATTAGGCTTAACTGATCAATAATTAGAAGATAATTAGTGGTTAATAATGATTAGAAGTCAACTTGCAAAAGTTGGAGGATGTGACACATCCTAATCAAGGATTAGGCATGTGCACATCCCTAATGAAGAGATTAAGAGGTTGATTAAGATTAAGTGAAAGTGATGTGACATGTGAAGAATTAAATAAATGTCATATTTATTTATTTCATTTGATGAGAGGGGAATTAAAGGGGTAAGGTATCTAATTATTTAACTAGATACCTTAGGGATTAGAATAAATTTAGAGGTATTAATTAAATAATAGTGATATTAATTAATTAATGCGGATAAGGGGATATTTAGACGAAAAAGGGGTAAATTTGGACAAATGAAGTGTCCAAATTTAGGTGTCTACAGATAGTATGAGTTCTAGAATAGGTTCCATAGTGTTTTCTTGGAAGAGGATTCTTCTTATCATAAGAGAAAGGTACAAGAAATATTTTCATGTAAAAAGCGTTATTTTCACTTGAATGTTTGAAATGGGGAGTTACAATTTCTTTGTATATACATTGTCACCATGTACATACATTTACATCCTATTTTTTGGTAAACCTTTGTCCTTGATGTCAAAGGGGGAGAGATTATCATGTAGAAAGGGGAGTGTGAAGTGAAAAGAATGAAGAACTGTGTGAAGGTGTGTGGAGGGTTATACATTCTTTTGGCACATGTTTCCATAAATGACAAAGGGGGAGATTGTTGGAAGAATGAAGAAGACCATCTAGTTGTGTAGACTTTGTGTTGTCATTGATGTCACCATGTTGATTGAGTCATCAATTTGATATGGTACTCTGAATCGGTATGAAGAACTAGTTTACATCCTCTGGTATTTTGGACTGCAATCCTCCGCTGATGATTATCGTTGTGTGCAGTCTTAGGAAATGGTTTATGGATTTTTGAAGCTTGTAATTTTAGAATCTTGTGTGCTCATGTGCTCATATGGCGAGTTGGCATTATTTTTTTGATTGCATTTTGTTATTAGGTCTATCCCTGGCCAACCTAATGAATAGATGATATTGTAATGGATTAATTTGTGTTGTGGATATATGTGTGACCTATCTTTGGTCCATTCTAACATATTGTAGTGTGCTAGACACTTGGATAATTTTTGGAGAAGTTTTGTACTAACTTGGAGTCAATAGCTAGTCCTTTTTGGTGAATAAATATTGCATCTCATTAGGTCGACCTAATTGAGGCTTGTGGATGTATCACCTATATATATTGGATTTTTTTGAGATTGTTGAAGTGAATTGAATGTGAAGCGAAGTGTGCTAAAATGATGAAGTGTGTTAAGTCAGTTTATTGAGCTTCAAAGGAACTGAATCAGCACTTGTTATGTGTAATATTACCAGTTCATTTTCGTTGTGAAGCCACTTTTGTATTGTAATCCTTTTGTATCTGGAAATGAGCCTTTTGTATACAGTTTTGGAACTACATTATATTGTGAGTTAATCCTCACCATGGTTTTTCCCTTATTGGGTTTTCCACATAAATCTGGTGTCTCTTGTGTTGATGTTGCTCTCTATTATTTGCATTTCATGTTCATACTCAATAACAGATTAAAGTGGATGTGGAGTTGACAAGTGTTTAAAATTTGTGATTGAAATTTGTGACTGATTCACCCCCCGCCCCCTCTCATTTGTCTTGTGCCTTTCAAAACTTTACTTTCTAAGAGAGCTACCTGCAAGGAAAAATATTATATGGAATCACAACAGATCGGTGGAACATCAAATTTTTGAACATCTACACAGGCTTGGAGATTTAAAAGAATATAATGATGCTCTAACTACATTATTCACAATTTTTTAGAATAATATGTATGAGAGAGATAGAGTTCCAAGGAGCTTAGTAAAGAAATATGCATAGGATATAACCTTTCTAGTGTCTATTGATGAATGTATTATAGATGCAGTAGAACCTAGGGCTCTATGGATAGAGCCTCTATGATATGAGGTTGATGAAAAAATATTTGAGGAACTGATTGAAATATTATTTAATAGTCCTAAGGATCCCACTCTACCCCATCATGGTACTTATGAAGAGAAGTATACCAAAGTGCATTTAGAGACTTCATCACCTCAAAGGGATAAAATATTAAATAAAAATTTGGAGGCATTCTTTCAAATCCATTCATTGTCTAAGGATTATTTTGAAAGGTTAAAAGAACTTGTAGAAGAGAAAAGGACCAAATCGGTTGAAGTTCCCTCCAGAACTAGGAGATCAGGAAGAGTACCTTCATCCTCTTCCTTTGTAGTACCAACAACACTTGGTGTAGCGATAGCAGTGAAAGATAAGAAGGCATAGCATAGTACTCCTATAGAAATTAATATAACTATATCCCTTCGACCCAGCACCAAAGCCTCTAAGAAAATAAATATACCCCTTGTTGTACCATCTACCGCACCCAAAAAAAAGAGTAAAACAAAAGGCAAGTAGGAAAAGGAACTTGAGTGATGTTGTGCAAGAAAAGATAGACCTTGGATTGAAAGAGGAAAGCTAGTTGAAAAGGAACTTCAGAAGTAGTGTCTCCACCAGCAATGAATAAGTTGAAACTCGAGAAAATGTTGATATCTCATTTGATGAAGAGACAATAGATGAAATGGAAGCTTTCAAAATTCGTGTACATGAGAAGGGTGAAGAAGGCACATTAGAACCTATGGAGTTTTGGGAAAATGTGTCTCAGCCTTGCAATTATATAAAATTTATTGATAAGATGTATGTTGGCATGTGGTGATTGATCATGCAAATATTGTACACTAGTAACAAGATATGGGGTTCGGGGCAATGCCCCGAAAAAAAAATCATTGGTACATCAATTTTTTTCCATTAGCACGTCAAATGAAAAACAACCTTGTAAACCCCACTTCTAGAAGGTTCCAAAAAGCTTGTTATAAGTGGGTGGGATGTATGTAGATGGGGGTGTATTCTGAGATTCTAATAGTGGTCAAGTTATCTCTTGATCTTTGGTGGTGATACTCATGTGAAAAGCTTTCTTTGCAAGTATATTGTAAGCTTTTGATTTCTGAATAATATATTGGGTGGCTTTTGGAGTGTGTGGTTTTTCTCCCATAAGGATTTTTCCCATGTAAATCATTGTGTTGTGGTATGCATGATATTTGTGTTTTTTTTTTTTTTTTTGTAACTGTTAAAGATCTGTAAAAAATTTGCATTATTCTCCTCACAAGGTTTGTGTAGGAAGTTGTTCTTCTACCTTAGCTTCCTTACATGGAGAACATGCCCAACTCTTCTTCAGTAAGAGAAAACTCTCCTTTGAAGATGGAGTCTTTAGTAAATAATATGATAGATTTTGAGGACTTACTAGCTACTGCTAAATTTTTTGATGAAGTTAATGAAGAGGATAAGAAAACAATTATAAATGCTTTCATTCAATACATGGTTATTTTTAATGAGACTATGGAATCTATAAGGAAGAAGGTGACTAAAAATGTGTGGGAAGCATTAGTACATAGAAGGCATGAAGCTATAACTATTGACAAAAATTCAAATCTAATGATTTAAACACATATGGATCCTCCTTATCTGAGGAAGATGTTGCTACCTTGCTAAAATAATGTTCCCAGTTGTTCAGAGTTAAACAGAGAATCACTCTTTTAATGACTAGAGAGAAAGACAGTACTAAAAGGTTAAGGCAAGAAACTTATCATACAATAAGGGAATTGGCAAAGAATTATGGGATGAAAACTATCATAATCCAATTTTATTGCATATTTATTATAATATGGTAAATGGAATTATTGAAGAGATTCAATGTATATTAAATGGAAATTTTGAAATTTTTGAAATAGATTGAAAGAAGTTGATTGATGCTGACTATGCGATCTTTTGAAATTATCTTATATGTTATCAATAATTGAACATTACTGATAAATTTTGCAAGTGCAAGTATGTGTAGTTGCAGGGTGACAGGTTGAAGGATGAGAAGAATGGTTGAAGTAGGATTGTTTAGCCATATTGATCGTTAACCCAGATGGAATCTTGGTGCACACACCACAAATGACATGATGACTTGAATTTAACGAGTCTTACATATATAGAAGAACGTAATTGTTTGATTAGAATTGTCCCAGTGATTGCAAATGAATGGCTTGTAGAAAAAGAAGACCTATGATTTTAAATTTAAATTATTTACCTAAATTATGTGTTTTAAGAATTTGGAAGAAAATGAAAGTATGTATTTTAAAAGAATGATTAAAAAGGTTAAGAATTTCATTATATGAAATCAAGTAAAAAAGCCCCTCTTTGTTCATATATATAGTGATTCTCAAAATAAAATAAAATCTCTTTATTGAATAAATTTTGGCATATGAAACACATAACCTCTTCGGATAAATAATATATATATGAGTAAGTATATATATGTATGAATACATATATATATAAAAATTGAAGAATAATTATAATCGAATGTAAATGAGATTTAATGTCATAAAAATTTATATATATATATATATACATATACATATTTAAATTCCTTATCAATTAAATTTGATAACCGATATTTCCCATATCGAATTGTTTGAATTCAAATTTAAAAAATGAGTAAATCCTTGAAGATCGTGGTCTACCTAAAAAATTAAGGCAATATTTGTATCAGGAGAGTGGAGCAGCAATAATCAATGTTGTTTACCATTCAAAAATAGCCCTTAGTGGAGGGAAAAAAATATGGAAAAAAAGTTGCTAATCTGAAATATATCATCAACACCATCTCCCAGTGAAGAGGTTGTTCGACAAAAACACAGTGGGAAAAAATTGAAGAAACCCTTGATTACAGAGGTACTTGGTGTTCTTTTCATTAAGAATGATTAATTTTCATTTCATTTAATAGAAATTATATCTTCTATGCTTGATCAAATCACTATCATGGCAATTTTCTTGTTTGAATAAAGCTTTATCATTAATATTCTAGTGCATCTTATACGGGTTGTATATTTTATAGCATGGATCTGTTATTTCTATGCCTGGTTTGGAGAATGCATGTGACACCCATGACTCGAATAGTCGACTGTGATTTACCATGTAAGACTTGTGTCATTAGTTTTGTGCATAGGATGTATGTATAATGAATAGTGAGCTCTTCACAAAGCTATCGAGAGAACTCGATAGGCCTGTGAATGGAGTGTTATGTGTATATGTTATCACCACTGTCTTAAGGGGTACATCGAATCCTTGATTGTAAGGAATTTGATTTACTTTTTTATTTGAATATTATTGATATATATTGATGGTCGCCAGAAAATTGAAACCATCCCTTTGATCCTGGCATCAAATGGTGATCCTCATGTTCTTGTTGTATTGTCGCCAAGAACGACTTGGCGGGCTTATGATGCCAACACTATAATGTGGGTTTCTCTTATTTCTTGTGTTCTATTAAGAACCTCGTTTTGAAGATGAGACAATATTATTCTTGTTGCATAGTCCTTAATAGGAAAAGGTTGAATGGTGTATCTATTCGCTTAACTTGTTTCATGTGTGGTAGTGTTGTCTATCGTTCACCACGAATGATTCCCAGCATTCCTTGGAAGAATACCTTTAGGTCAGGGGTAGGTGTTAAGGCTATGGCCTCGGCCACCTTGAATTAAGCCATAGACTTCGACTTGAGGCATTCTTGAATGACAAAAATACAATATGATAACAGTGAATAAGGTTTTCAACCTGAGCTTTAAAATATTTTATTTCTTGATTTTGAACCCTTTTTTTTTAAATCTTTGTTGATAAAATGGATAACATGTTGTATGGGTTCATTTAAATACTTTTCAAAATTAAGATCAGCTTCATTGGGTTATCTTTTATGTGGAATTTTATGTTCAAATGGTTAATCTTGGAATGTCAAGGCAAGGAAAACCTGGAGTTGTAACTATAAACTATTGAAACAACATTGTACTAATGTAAACATTGAATGTTTTGTTGCGAACAACATTGTTTCATTATGGACTGTGAGCGTTTACTTTAAAACAGCAATGTTTTTAATTATTTAGCTGAAAATAGTATTTTTCTATTATAAACATCGAATGCTTGACATGAAATAGCATCGTTCTATAACTGTTTAGTTGGAAACAACTTAGTTTTCTATCTATTTAGTTTTAACCAGCGATGTTATGTCATAAATAGTATGTGATAATTTATGAACAGTGTTATTTCGTTATTAATTGTGATTATTTAGTTGTAAACAGCATCAATAAATGTGTGAATTACATTAGAACAGTTTGTTATCATAGCATGGTTGAAACAAATGATAGAAGAGTATGTAGGAAAATTATTCAAATAGATTTGTTCTTAAGATTCTTATTTCATGTAAATTGATAAACAACATGATATGTATAATGAATCTTATTTTGAATGATAGAAAATTGATCTATTGGTTTAAAATTCAGAATGTATGCACAAATTCATAACTTACTTAGGCACATACTTGTGACATACCTTCTTTAGTTACCTCTATTTATTTATTCTTAAATGAATACTTAGGTACGATGAAAATAATCTTGTGACATGTGCTTTCAATGAATGGATAATGTTTGATCAATTTTCATTATATTTATTTATGAATTATAAATTGATTAGAATAGCAACACCTAGTAGACTAGAGCACCTAAGGGGAGATGCTTCTAGTGGGTAGTTAGTTGTTATGTGATAACTTGATTATTGAAATTTACCTTCTAGGGCAGGTGTTGAGATGGAGTTCAGAGAGTATAGGTTTGCTTTACCAAAACCTATTGTTTGTTGTTGTTGCAACATATTTACATACTTGGCCAAGAAATATAGTTCATTTATATGTATGAACTTTGTGATATCACTCTTTGTCATTCCTAGCATATATCATGCATTTTATTTTCTAACTTGTAGATATAAATTGCATGTTCATGTATGGGAATGCACCAAATTCCACCTTGCAGATTATTCTCTTGCTAAATTTTTCATGCAGGGTTAGGTACTCTTCAAGTCAGAAGAATTTTGGGGAAGTGTAAGCTTCGTGGCTAGGCGGTAAAGCACTTCAACCATTTTCTTGTCCACCAGTGGAGGCGAGCATCAAGAGGAACCTTACATGTACATGACTTGTTAAGTATATGATGTGACCATGATGTAATAATTGATGTACTTGATGTAAAGTTGTACAATATAATGACTATGTTTCCTTATGAGCCAAGTCAAACCTGATATTGTGATTTGACTTTTGAATTGAATATATGAATCTCGACTCATTTTAAATGGACATGTGTTGCTATGATTGACTATAGCTACTAGTCATGTCTTTTTAATTTGAAATATATTCATGTGTCATTTACAATAATGGTTAGAAACCCTAAATCAGACATGCAAACCTAAACACCTTCTACATAAGAGAAAATCAGATAAAAGCAAAGCTTTGCATGAAATGTCCAAATTGATAATATTCAGAATTAAGAAATTACAATAAGAGAATTGCTTTATAAAAGAAATGTATGCAACACTAATGTTGACCTAAAAAAGGCTCAACTAAATAAAGCTTACTTATTAATTAAGTAAACTAATTATTACCTAAGAAAAACCTAAGTAAAGTTATGCAAGTGCAATTAAATATTAATTACACTAACACCCCCCTGCCCCCCCCATAAGTGCAACTTAGGGAGGCTAAAAAAGAATGCACCTAAAAACTAATATGAATGCAAGAAAGCATGAATGGGTCTCGGCAACTAGGCCTGATCAGGTACCCATGTAAAATGCAATAATGAGGTAGAGAAGGAAAACCCAGTGGGACAACCCCCCCTACAATGAGATGACTGCTGCAAAGAAGCACTGGAAGAACTCTGTAGAGTATCACTGGAACCAAAATCTGGAAAACAAGGAAAGATACTTATTTCTACTACTAAAACAGGATGAGAGTCGCTAATTCACTCAAGGAATCATGATAAAAGCAATAGCAGACCTGATGCCATAGAACACTAGAACACTCCAAACTAGAACAACCCTGGAATCCATAAAGCAACAGTAGATGAAATGAATGATGATAGAATTTGGAAGTCATGTATCTCGATGCTGATGTCAAAATAAGACTAAAACTCTTCCATGGCAAAAATTACCATAAATACTCTAGAACATTAACCACAAATGTAGTGGCCCTCAAACTGAGATGGATCCGATGCGGATCATTAACCATAGGCTCTCAATCTAAAGTGTGAACCGATATGAATCTGATATGTGTCAAGCTAAGACAAAAAAATGTGGCCAAAAGAAACTAAGAAACTAGAATACAACCCATGTGAGTTGCCATCAAAAACTTATGAAGATCAAAGTGCATACACACTCTAATCAGATTATTATGCAAGAAACCCCCCCGATGGAACTTTATATCAATTCATTTATCACAATACCCAATGATTGAAAAAAGAGATAATTCTTAAACATGCATAAACATAAAATAAAAAAAGACCTCAAATATGTGTAGAGGACTGAACCAGATTTCCAATGCCGCAAGAATGGCGAAAAAAGGATCACCGAGTCAAAAGATATGCCCTTCGGAGTGAAAAACACAAGTTCTGAGTTCAAAGACCTGCAAAATAAAACTTGAGCATAACCAGATAAAATAACCTACACCAACAAAATAGGCTTGGAACTAGCTTTTCAACGATATCTCATTTGCAAAAAACCAACTCTGTACGCAAAAGTTATGCCCGATTTGGTGAAAGTGCTCCAAAATAACCAATAAGGCTTGCAGGCAACCCAGGGGGCTAAAACATTTTCGGCCCCTGGTCCTGTGCGCAACCAGGGGCTAGTAGATAGGGGGCTCAAGCGAAGCCCCTGGTCCTCCATACGACCGCTGCACGTGCTGAGGTCGGCGCCAGGGGGCTGGGGCGTAGCCCCTGGTCTCCCATAGGACCAGAGTCGGCGCTAACTGAGCCCGTGGGGGCTGGAAGAGGTCGACGATGCTAGGTGGGGGAGCCACCGGCGGCAATGGTTGGCCGATGGCCACCAGGTGGTGAGATCCATTTGAATGGTAGGCACTAGCACAGAAACCAAAATGCATGGTTTTTTATTATTTTTTGCATTTTTTTTCAAAAATCGTGCCTCGGAGTGCATGTTGGGGAGGTCGTACGGCCTTCCTAGAAAACAAAATTTGCCTTCTGGATCAAGTGTTCAGAAATCAACCAAACAATAGGCATCCTTAGGGTTTTTGGCCACTGCGAACGCAATGGTGACCTCCATTCATGCTCAAAATGCTCTGAAAAATCAGCTACCTCCAAAGCTTCCAAAAAATCAGCAAACATGAAACCCTCACAGATCTGGCAAATCATGACCAAAATCTGCAAAATGAAAGCCAAACCTGGCTTTTTCCAGTGGTCTGAATCTAATGGTGGTGCCCGATCTGATCTAAGACACTACATAAATAAACTCAAGGCATGATAACCTTGAGGAACCTCGAACGAACTCTGCAATGGTTTTCTCCAGAATTTGAGAAGGGTTTGCATGTCAAGGCTCTAATACCATGTTAGAAACCCTAGATCAGACATGCAAACCTAAACACCTTCTATAGAAGAGAAAATCAGATAAAAGCAAAGCTTTACATGAAATGTGCAAATTGATAATATTCAGAATTAAGAAATTACAATAAGAGAATTGCTTTATAAAAGCAATGTATGCAACCCTAATGTTGACCTAAAAAAGGCTCAACTAAATAAAGCTTACTTATTAATTAAGTAAACTAATTATTACCTAAGCAAAACCTAAGTAAAGTTATGCAAGTGCAATTAAATATTAATTACACTAACAATAATATTAATTAAGTAATAATTTTGGAACGAGTTATTACGTTTGGTATCAGAGCTTAGGGTTCAACTCTAGGCCTTTTGGTTTTGCCATAGTCTTGATTAGGGGTAGTTGACCCTTGACAAAATTTAGTTATCCTAAGAATTGACTAAAATAAGATTGAATGTAGGTATGGGAAGGTCAAAAATCACATAATTGGAATAAATTGGTTAACCGAACATAAGGCTATAGTGAGCTATGATGATAAGGTAAATTTTCTGGATGATTATGGAAACCCAATCAAGATTTGTGGAATGTAGAGACCCTTGGAGCTTAGATTTCTATGGTGCAGCTCAAGAAGGCTCATTAAAAGGGATGTGCAATTTATGTTGTGCACGTCAGTAACCCTGATGCAAGGAACCCTATTTGGACAACTACCTTATTCTCAAGGATTTCCAAGATATATTCCCTAAAGAACTTATGGAGTTGCCTCTGAATCTAGAATTCGAATTTTCTATCCACCTTGTCCCAGGAGTTGAGCCTCAATCCAAGGCACCCTATCAGATGACCACTACTAAACTCTATGATTTGAAGCCTCATTTAATGGAATTGTTGAACAAAGGGCTTATAAGACCTAGTGTTTCTCCTTGGGGTTACCGGTTGTCTTTGTGAAAAAGAAGGATGGAACCTTGTGTCTGTGTATAGATTTTTTGGATGTTGAACAAGGTGACCATCAAGAACTGATATCCACTCCCGAGGATTGATTATTTATTTGACCAAATGAAGGGAGTGATAGTGTTCTCCAAAATTGATCTCAGGTCAAGGTACCATCATTTGAAAATTAATGAAGAAGATATTCTGAAGACTCCATTTAGAACTCGATATGGACATTATGAGATCATCGTGGTACCTTTTGGTTTGACTAATGCACCTACAACTTTTATGAACCTCATGAATAGTGTATTCAGAGACTACTTGGATGACTTCATTTTGATCTTCATTGATGACATCCCAGTCTACTCAAAGTCTATCAAAGAGCATGAAAGGCATATGAGGATAGTCTTTCAGCAACTGAGAGAAAGGAAACTTTTTGGGAAGTTGTCCAAGTGTTCATCTTATTAGGAGAGGGTGCACTATTTAGGCCATATTATTTTAGCTGAAGGAGTCTCTATAGACCCTAAAAATATCAAGGCAATTGTGGAATGGTCGGTGCCTCAAAATGTGTCAAACGTTTGTAGCTTCATGGGCCTCATAGGATATTATAGTAATTTTGTGCAAGGGTTTTCCCATATTGCATCTCCTATTACGTCACTCCAAAGAAAGGGAATGAGTTTTGAATGGACCAAGAAATGCAAGTAGGCATTCCAACTTCTGAAGGAGAGGCTTAGGACAACACTAATGTTGAACATTCCTAATCATAATGGAAGATTCACAGTAATCACAGATGCTTCAGGAGAGGGATTGGGAGCAATATTAATGCAAGACGGACAAGTGGTAGCATATGAATAAGGAAGCTTAAGCAACACGAGGTGAACTACGCGCCTCATGATTTAGAATTTTCTGCAATAGTTCATGCCTTATAGATGTGGAGGCATTATCTCTTGGTGAAGCCATTCAAAACTCAAGATAGGCCATTTGGGATTGAGATATATTTTCACTCAACCAAACCTTAATGCACAGAAGAGAAGGTGGTTGGAATTCCTTAGTGAGTATGACTTTGGAATTGAATACATAAAAGGAAAAGAGAACAAAGTGGTTGATGCTCTTAGTAGACGATGAAATCTGGTAGCCATGGTCTCAACAAGGTCTAACTTGAGACAATAGGTGATTCAACATCTGCTAGGGAATGAGAACTATGAGAGAGTGAAGAGCACCCTAGTAGAGAACCCATCAGATCACCGGTTCGATGGGTATGAGATTGAACCAGATGGTATTTTGAGATACCAGAAAAGGATGTATGTTCCAGACTCTAGAGAGTTAAGGAAGTTTTTCTTAGAGGAGGTTCATAATGCACCTTATTCCAGACACCCCGGAGTATCCAAGATGATCATAGAGCTAAAGGCTCTATATTTTTTCACTAAACTCAGGAAGGATGTAGTGGAGTACGTAGCCAGATGCTTAGAGTGCTAGCAATTCAAGTATGAGCATGCACATCTAGTCGAGCTACTATATGCACATGACATGTACCCAAGTATAAATGGCAGGTGATTAGTATGGATTTTGTACAGGGCTTGTCATTGAGCAAGAACAAGAATAATGTTATCTTGGTCATGATTGATAAGTTGACTAAGGTTACGCACTTCATTCCAGGAAACCTTAAAGATGGATCGATGACCCTGTCCAATAAATTTGTCTAGGAGATGTTTTGTTTGCATGGAGTTCTAGAGGCTATCATTTCTGATAGGGACACTTGGATGACCTCAATATTTTGTATGACCCTGAATGTTGCTTTGGGAACCAAACTAAATTTCATCTCGGCTTATCATCCTCAAATAGATGGGAAGACAAAGAGGATGAATCAGGTAGTGGAAGACCTCCTCCAAATGTATTGTATGGACCAATAGTATAGGTGGGAAGAATATTTTCCATTGGTAGATTTTTCTTACAAAAAATACTATCACACATCCCTAGGCATGGCACCATTTCAAACTCTTTATGGGTGAAAGTGTCATACTCCCATCAGTTGAGATAAATTGGAGGACAGGATCATAGTAGGACCTGAAATGCTTAAGGAAATGGAAGAACAAATGAGAGTCATCAAGAGCATACTCAAGGAGGCGGAAGACCGACAGAAGAGTTATGCCGACAAGAACAGAACTCCTAGGCAGTACGCAATCAAGGATAATTTTTTCTTGAGAGTTAAACCTCATAAAAGTTTTATTGCTTTTGGAAAGTCTTCCAAGTTGGCCTCGAGATATGTGGGACCATTTTAAGTCTTGGAAGTGATTAACCCAGATTATTATAGACTAGCTCTACCGTTGACTTCATAATGTGTTTCATGTTTATTTACTTAAGCCATATCATCCTAATGAAGATCATGTGCTTCATTGGAAATCCTTGCAGGTAAATGATCCAGGAGTGGTGCTAGTGGATCCCATTAGAATCCTAGATAGATGCAACGTTAAGTTGTAGAGAAGAGATATTGCTCAGCTTAAGGTCTAGTGGGACCAGTATTCTGAAGATAGTCCTACTTGGGAGGATGCAAAAGAAATAGAATGCTCCTTTCCACATTTTCTTTCTTGAGAAAGAGACTTTAATGATTTTTCTTGAAAATTTTGGATTGAAATATTATGATGTGATGTTGAAATAGACATATATTCTTTAATTTGATGTGATGTTGAAAGACATGTATAATTTGATGTGATGTTCAAATAGACATATATGCTTTAATTTGATTTGATAATGAAATAGAAACATATAATTTGATGTGATGTTGAAATAGACATATATGCTTAAATTTCACATGATGTTAATTTTTTTATTTACTAGACATTGGGACGATGTCTCTTCCAAGAGGGGAAGGATGTCATAACCCAGTTTTATTGCATATTTATTATAATATGGTAAATGGAATTATTGAATAAATTCAATATATATTAAATGGATTTTTTTTAAATTTTGAAATAGATTGAAAAAAGTTGACCGATGTTGTCTATGCGATCTTTTAAAATTATCTTAATGTTATCAAGAAGTAAACATTGCTGATAAATTTTGCAAGTGCAAGTGTGTGTAATTGTAGGGTGACAGGTTGAAGGATGAGAGCACGGTTGAAGTAGGATTTTTTAGCTGGATCGAACGGTAAGCCAGATGGAATCTGGGTGCACACACCAAAAATGGCATATTGATGACTTGCATTTAAAGCTTCTTGCATATATAGAAGAATGTAATTGCATGATTTAAATTGTCCCAGTGATTGCAAATGATTGACTTGTAGAAAAAGAAGACCCATAATTTTAAATTTAAATTGTTTACCTAAATTCGGTGTTTTGAGAATTTGGAACAAAATGAAAGTATGTATTTTAAAAGAATGATTAAAAAGGTTAAGAATTTCATTATATAAAATCAAGTAAAAATCCCCTCTTTGTTCATATATATAGTGATGCTCAAAATAAAATAAAATCTCTTTATTTGATTAAATGTTGGCATATGGAACACATAAACCTCTTCAAATAAATAATCTATATATATATATATATATATAAACCGAAGAATAATCATAATTGAATGTGAATGAGATTGAATTTCATACAAATATATATATATATATACATATTTAAATTCCTTATCAATTAAATTTCATAACCGGTATTGCCCATATTGGACTATTTGAATTCAAATGAAAATCATGAGGAAATCCCCGAAGATCATGATCTACCTAAAAAATTAAGGAAATATTTGAATCAGGAGAGTGGGGCGGCAATAATCAATGTCACTTACCATTCGAAAATAGCCCTTAGTGGAGGGAAGAGAAAATGGGAAAAAAGTTGCTAATCTGAAACATATCATCGGCACCATCTCCCAATTGAAGAGGTTGTTTGACAAAAACACAGTGGGAAAAATCCAAAGAAATCATTGATTACAAAGGTACTTGGTGTTCTTTTCATTAAGAATGATTTCTTTTCATTTCGTTTAATAGAAAATTTTTCTTCTATGCTTGATCAAATCGTTGTCATGGTGATTTTCTTGTTTGAATAAAGCTTTATCATTGAGATTCTAGTGCATTTTATACGAGTTGTAAATTTTATAGCATGGTTCTATTGTTCCTATGCCTAGTTTGGTGAATGCATGTGACGCCCGCAGCTTGAATGGCCAACTATGATTTACCATGTAAGACTTTTTTCATCAATTTTGTGCATAGGATGCATGTATAATGAATAGTGAGCTCTTCACAAAGCTATCGGGAGAACCCGATAGACCTATGAATGGAGCGTTATGTGTATATGTTGTCACCACCCTCTTAAGGGGTATGTTGAATCCTCCATTTAAATGTTATTGATATATACTGATGGTCGCTAATAGATAAAATCCATCCCTTTGATCCTGGCATCGAATGACGATCCTAGTGTTCTTGTTGTACTATCGCCAAGAGTGACTTGGTGGGATTATTATGCCAACACTATAATGTGGGTTTCTCTTATTTATTATGTTCTATTAAGAACCTTGTTTTGAATCCGAGACAATATGATTCTTGTTGTCTAGTCCTTAATAGGCAAAGGTCGAATGGTGTATTTGTTCCCTTACTTTCTTGCATGTGTGGTAGCATTGTCTATCATTCACCACGAACGATTCCCAACATTCCTTGGAAGGATACCTCTAGGACAAGGGTAGGTGTTAAGGCTACGGCCTCGACCACCTTGAATTAAGCCATAGACTTCGACTATGAGTCATTCTTGAACGAAAAAATATAGTATGATAACAATGAATAAGGGTTTCAACCCGAGCTTTAAAATGTTTTATTTCTTGATTCTGAACCTTATTTTTAAAAAAATATTTGTTGATAAAACTGATAGCCTGTCGTATGGGTTCATTTAAATACTTTTCAAAATTAAGAGAAGCTTAATTGGGTTATCTTTTATGTGTAATTTTATGTTCAAATGGTTAAGCTTGGAATGTCAAGGCAAGGAAAACTTGGAGCTGTAACTATAAATTATTGAAACAGCATTGTACTAATGTAAACAGTGAATGTTTTGTTGTGAACGGCATCATTTATGGACTGTGAACATTTACTTTCAAATAGAAATTTCTATAATTGTTTAGCTAAAAACAGCATTGTTCTATTATAAACATTGAATCCTTGACATGAAACAGCATCGTTTTGTAACTGTTTAGTTTGAAATAGCTTAGTTTTTTTATCTATTTAGTTTTAACCAGCAATGTTCTATCATAAACAGTATGTGATCATTTATGGATAGCATTATTTTGGCATTAACTGTGATTATTTAGCTATAAACAACATTAGTAAATGTGTGAATTACATTAGAACAGTTTGTTATCATAGCATGGTTGAAACAAATGATAGAACAGTATGTAGGAAACCTGTTCAAATAGATTTGTTCTTAAGATTCTTATTTCATGTAAATTGATAAACAACATGATATGTATAATGAATCTTTATTTTGAATGATAGAAATCTGATCTATTGGTTTAAAATTCAGAATGTATGCACAAATTCATAACTTAAGTAGGCACATATATGTGTATGCACGTAGACCTTCATCTACGTACATACACGTACTTGTGGCATACCTTCTTTAGTTACCTATATTTCTTTATTCTTAAATGAATACTTAAATACGATGAAAGTAATCTTTTGACCTGTGCTTTCAATGGATGGATAATGTTTGATCAGTTTCCATTGAATTTAATTTTGAATTATAAATTGAGTAGAACAACAACACCTAGTAGACTAGCGCACCTAAGGGGAGATGATGCTAGTGGGTAGTTAGTTGTTATGTGATAACTTGATGATTTAAATTTACCTTTCGGGATAGGTGTCAAGATGGAGTTTAGAGAGTATAGGTTTTCTTTACCATAACCTATTGTTTGTTGTTGTTGCAAACACATTTACATGCTTGGCCAAGCAATATAGTTCATTTTTATGTATGAACTCTATGATATCACTCTCTACCATTCCTAGCATAGATCATGCATTTTATTTTCTAACTTGTAGATAGAAATTGTATGTTGATGTATGGGCACGCACCAGATTCCACCTTGCAAATTTTTCTCTTGCTAAAATTTCTATGCAAAGTCGGATATTCTTCAAGTCAAAACAATTCTGGGGAAGCGTAAGCTTCTTGGTTGGGCAGTAAGGTGTTTCAACCATGTTCCGGCCACTAGTAGAGGCGAGCATCAAGAGGAACCTTAGATGTACACAAGATTTTTTAATTCTATGATGTAACCATGATGTAATACTTGATGTACTTGATGTAAATTTTTACAATGTAATCACTATGTGGCCTTATGAGCCAAGTCAAACCTAATATTGTAATTTAAATGTTGAATTGAATATATGAATCTTGACTCATTTTAAATGGGCATGTGTTGTTATGATTGACTATAGCTACTAGTTATGTATTTTTAATTTGAAATGTATTCATGTGTCTTTTACAATAATATTAATTAAGTAATAATTTTGGAACAAATTATTACAAAAATCGGTTCTTCATCTCATACAGCTCAAGCATAGGAGCCGGCTATTGTCAAGGATATTGACACAGAAGTAAAGGAACGTCTTGTTTTGAATAAGGTTGGTGATGAACATGTTGTCTCAGAGATGTTTTCCCCTCTAAAAGATACAGTAGAAACAACCATTAAACACACTGAAGAATAGAAAAAAGGTGATACCGGTAACAATCCAAAAGAACAGAATGAGGATACCGGAAATAGGGAAGAAGAAAATAGGAATTAACATGAAGGAAACAAAGGTAAAAAGAGAAATTATGGTAGAGATGATGAAGACAAAGAGGAAGAAGAAGAAGAGAATAAAGAAGATACAAAAGTTGGAAGAAGTGGAGAATAACCTTCAAAGACTATTGAGTCATCCAAGCCATCCGGAGAATCATCCAAAAGTACTCTTAAGGGTTTGGTGACAAGGAAAACAAGGATTCAGATTGTGCTACCACCTCAACTAATTCAACTTCAACCACATTCGAGCTATGTGGATCTAAGTAAGATCTCACCGATTGAGATAATAAACATTTGTGGCACTTTTCTTAACTCTGGTACATAGGAAATGGTTGAAACTTATCAAAGAGGGACTGAATTAGTAAATGATGCAATCAGGGATTTACAAGAGACAGTTCCCCAATGTTATAATTGATGACTCCTTAGCCCCTATTCAGAACTTGAAGCTTCTATTTCATTCAATTAAAGAATACAACTCTAGCTTTAAGAAGCAGACTGAGAAAGAGGCAAAGTCAAGACTTTTGGAGAAAAGGTTACTTTTACTACATGATAAATGTGCAATCGCAAATAGAAAAGTGATGCAAAGTTTGAAAGAGGTAAAGGATTGTGATGAGGAAGCTCAGATACTATTTGTATATTGCATGTGGTGGCCTGATGCCACTCAAGGCATTAAATATCTAATGGACTCAATAGAGTCTCAACTTTCAAATTCCTCTGAAGCCTACAAATCATAGATGACAGAAATCATACTACCTGGACTTCTATTGTAGACTTGTAGAGCAATTTTTTCACCTTACAAAGGCAGAAAGAGGATGCAATAATGTGATTTGGACAACTAGGAGATCTGGTTATGTCCAGACACATTCCTATATCATATACCCTAGTGGATGCAGAGAAACTTTAAAATATGAAACTCAATCCATTCACTCTGGAAGAAGGAGAAGAATGCTTAGTTGAACTCGAATCATTGCACAAAACTCTTATCAGAGTGAAGAGGGTCTGGGATGAAGGAAAACTAGATTAGGAAGCTATTCTCAAGGAATTACAAGGTGCCTCTAGTTAAAAGCTTTTTACATTTCTTTTTTGTTTTTTTTTGAGTTCATCATCGGGATATCCTTTGTCCTTGATGTCAAAGGGGGAGAAGATATTGTTGTGAAGAATTTTTTGGTTTAAATTTTGGTTTTTGTCTTGGAGAAGTTTTTTTTAGTTTGTACAGTTGAAAGGGGGAGTGAAAACAGTTTTTGAGATCCATTTTTGGCACATTTTTCCATCAATGACAAAGGGGGAGATTTTTGGAAGAATGAAGAAGAAGCCCTCTAGTGTGTTGGCATTGATGCCAACATCAGTTGGTGGCAGCTTTTGTCCATCTGGTAAACTATGTTTCTGTTATTTTGATCCGATAATTTGGTCCAGAACTACTCATAGTGGAAGATTTCTCCATGAGATTTTAATATGTTTTTAAGGACTACTAATTACATCTCTGGCCAAGTTTTCAATAATTTTGGTTGAATGAGATGGAAGATATAAATGAAAAAAGTTCAACTTGCAGTATTCTACTCAGTATTTGTGCAAAATGGTATGGATCTTCTTCTTGCTGACATAGTTAAGTGGTGTATTCTTCATGGATGATTTAAAGAGATCCTTATTAAGTCTAGGCCGACTTAATTTATGTCTTGCATATTTGGTTTTGAAGAAAATAAGTTTTGGGTTGAGATGACAAGCTACATTTAAATTAAGTATGTGTACATCTAATTAGGTCGGCCTAATTGATGTATGAAGATGTAATTGCGCATAAATATGAAACATTGTTGTATTGAGTAGAGTAGAGAGTGTGTGATATGCAACAAGTGATGAGAAGTAATGTGTGATTGTGTGATATTGTGTGAAGTTGTATGTATTTGTTGTGAACCTGCAAACCTGTGAAGGATTTTGTATTCCAGAGCTTAATTGGAATTGAACTCAACACAAAAAAAGTGTATTCCAGCAGTTCATCTTTTTGGCAGTGAGCCACACTTCTTTTTATAACTATTTTAGGTTGTGAGCCTTTCAAGGACGGTGTGTCCTAGTAGTGTGCCCTATAATATCTTATGACCAGTTATAATATATTGTGAGCTAATTCTCATCGTGTTTTTTCATATTTTGGGTTTTACACATTAAAATCCTGGTGTTCATATGTCATGTGATGTTATGATTCTTTTCATGTTTTTTTTTACAATTGCAGCTAGATATATTTTAATTATTGAATGTTTAGCATTCAAATGGCTTAGTAGAATACCGATTCATCCTCCTCTTAGTATTTTGGGTGTTCAACACATGGTAGAGGTGGGCCAACATGTTTCACCCTCATGTGAGCATGGTGCATTGACCCTCCATTACATGAAATTTATGTGGCCCACATGAAGGTGTGTGCATCGCCCATCAAGTGCTACTCCAAGTGTTATGGCTGCAATCAAAATACGATGTATAATAGGGATATCTGCATCACCATGTAGTACCCATCCTAGATATATTTGGCCCTTTCCATCCCCTAATGTAGTACGACCAATGCAATACATCTAGTTGATAAGATTTCATCTAGCATCCTCCCCTCCTCAAGTTGTACGATCTCACCCCATACGAGCAACCATAGAGTCTTGTATACATGCTCAAGCATCACATTCATCCCCCCTGTCGGAAGATGGAAGGTCAAGGTGTCCACATCTCACCACTCCATAAGTGCCTATAGCATAGCATCATGATATCTCATGGTTGGCATGGTATACACTCATAGTAATCCCACATCTCTCAGATGTTCTACCTCTATCGATGATAGTATCTCAGCATGATCGTGTAAGAGTCTATACACGTAACCTCTTGAGTGCTCCTACATCATTGGTCATACATGGTAGTCATCAAAACATCCATTCATCAATTCCTTCAATCATAAAACTGACCTCAATTAAATACAACATTTTTTAAGTCAAACCCCTTGGACAAGGGTACTTCACATTAGGCTAGGGCGTCCAATTAGGACTCTAGCACCTAGGTTAGACTAGGGCACCTGCAGTGGACTAGGGTACCAATTGTGGACATAAGTGCCCCATGTTTGACAAATCGTCCCTAAACATTGAAAATTAAGCTCCTAACTGCAAAGAAACTGAAAGTATGACTCACCTCTCATGCATGCACTCCCTGCGCAATGCAATCTCTCAAGGTATGCAGCCTAGGCATGCGGTACATTCGATATTGTGGAATATCCACTCTTCAGGATACTCAGACCCGCTCAAGAGGTTCTAAAAGTAAAATTCAAAATGAATGGTGAAAAAGTTTTAAATAATTACTATTTATAGTGAAAATAATCAATACAACATATGTTTTATCTTTCACATCAAACCACTTTTCATTCAAATCGTCACAACTTGGGCTTGCAAGCTCTGATTTTCACATCATTTGTTGCATTGGAATCCTGGTTCTACCCCTCATTCATCTCCAATTCTTTTCATCTCGATGTTATTTTTATAAATGACTAGCAAAATAATTTTCATCAAAACCTTAAAACAATTCGAAATGGAATGATTGCCACCCTATTTCTACATTTGTAAAGCAAGAAGAATCAAGGGGCATAAATCTACCCTTAAATTTCATTCTTCTTAGATTTTTTTGGACTAACACATTTGTTTATGTCTACGAGATGACTATAGATTTCTAACAAGTTGATTTTGTAAGATGTGATTCCTAACATTATGGTTTTACAAGTTACTATAATGGGGGCTTCATTATCTAACTTGGAAATTTGTTGCATCCTCTACATTATCCTTTTGGGTATCATTTTTCATGTTTTTAAGTTACTTTTATGTAGTGTTATACGACCTCTAAAGTGGGGGCTAAATGTAGCACCGTAAATTATGCTCCCTAAAGGTGAAAGCATAATTTCACACTTTATTTGGTGTTTTTTTTTGTGTCCACTCCATTAGTCACTTTAGGACCACTTCCTAGTCTTGACTTTACCTTCCAGCTCAAGAGAATGAGTTAATACTACCCTAAAAATGTCTTGTTTATAATATTACACCTTTTAAACTCTAACAATTACTCGAATTTTGGACAATTCCTAAATCAAAGGGCTCTGAACTTGTGGATCACACTTCAATGAGTGCAAAACACATGGATAGCCTGGGCAAGGGCACCCTAGTCCTAGTTTTTTTCCTGAAAAAGAAGATCCTAAATTAGGGTTGGTATTTGTCTTGTGTGACATGAATTTAATTTTGATATTTGACCGTAAATTATTCTTAAAATTTAAATTTAAATGAGTCGTCCTAGACTTGAATTTATTCCTATGTTTCCATTTCTAAACATGAAAATTTATTGCAAAATATATATAATTACAATTACAATGAAGCTCTACCAGAATTCACATCCTATTTTACATATTTACAAGCAAGTTTTCAAATTTATGAAGTCTTATCATGCAATGCTTTAAGTTTAAATCCAATGGAAGAGAAAGTTGGAATCTAGGGTTTGTGGATCATTTTGGCATCTTTTGAGCACCTTATGACTTGAATTTTAACGATTTCTATCTTCAAAATTTGATCACCTTGCTTCCCTAAGTGAGGTATTTTAACATATTTTCCTTCCCTTGAGTATTTGACTTTCTCTTGGGTTGGATCTTGCATTTTCATGATTGTGTCATATAGGAATCCACTCTAACATACTTGAGTATGGTTTTTGTCATTTATTTTACATATCATTATTTGTTACAACCTTAGACAAACTTAAGTTTTAGAACACTCACTTTCATCTATTATCAAATTGGTTATTCAAGGAGGTAGCAATACCAAAACGGGGGTTTAATTGAAGAAAATGTGTATATAACCACCCCTTCTCTTCTCTTTTGATGTGTTTTACAAGTTTAGGTGTGAAGACAATAGATTTCAAGTTATGAATGTATAGTGCAGACCTGTAACTTCCAAATCCGAGTTTAAGTGCTCAAAAACCCTCATTTTCAGACTAGGGCACCCTTTCCATTGTCTAAGCATTTAAATCTCTTTTTGTTGTCATAGATACCATTTTGTCTGCTCTTCCTGAATCTGTAATTGTTTCAGCAATTTTCATTTTTGTCTATACGAATAATTCATATTTTTCAATTAGGGATTCATAATAATTAGGTTAGGACAACAAAGGGACTATACCCGGTAGATTGGTTCTCCTTTTAGGTAGCTTGACAATCCTAACACCCTTGTTGGTTTATGTTCCAATGTTAAGCCAATAAAATATATATTCAAGTTAATCTACTAGTCAGATCTAGGATCTCTTTTTACACTTAACACTCATGTAAAACAAAAGATGTACAAAGCATACAAATACATATAAGTGTTATGATGTGCACATTTGATTGCTAAAATATATTAGATAATAATAATTTGTTTAATAAAAATGAATAATATGCATAACAGAAGAGATGTTTGTGGACTAATATAAAATAATATCCCATATATTTAAAAATATTTAGGGGAATAGGTTATATAATACTCTTATGGAAGAAGGAACTCTACAGTATATCTCCCTCTTGAGATCTCAAACAGACACACTACTCTTCACTTGTTCTTACTATGATATTGGAATAAGAGATATAGGGTGTAAACCACACCTCTTCCAATATCACAAGGCAAAAGATTAAAATTGATCTCAACGACCCACTTGGCTACTAATCTCAATGGAAGAGCCAGAATGGGGGATCAAGGTTTTAATATTTTGGGGGGATCATGTTGGGATGATGCGATTGTAACTTAATTTGATAATGCAATGATGTTCCTAGGTTAATTATCAAATACAACAAACTGAGATGATTTTGGAAAACATAGAACTGAAAGACAAAAATAGAATTCACAATAACAAAAGGTGAACATAGAGGAACCTGGCATATGAATTAGGATTTGATCTATCTAGATAGGGGTGATGGGAACCCTAGATTCAGAAGCAGATACTTAGAGTCTAATTCTAGAATCTTGTTGTTCTCGGTCTATAGATTATTCTTTCGACTCAATGTTAGAATCTTCGTCTATCACTGATAAATCCACTTTCCCTGATTTGTTGTCTTTTAGGACTTGAATGCTTGAATGAACAATTAGGTCTTCAATATTCTTCAATTTCACTTCAGATCTACAACCTGCACACATGAAAGAGGGGAAAGGTTTGTGTTGTATAGGGGCTTGCCTTAGTCAAACCCTGTTTTGATATTTCTGCCTCCACAAAGGTTATTATGATGTAAAATAGAGCTTACCCTTAGTCGAGCAAAGGCTAAATGATAAACAAGTGACAAACTGATAATTGTTACACCTCACCACTCAGATCTGCATTCCTTGATGGTCTGTAATCATTGTACTCATCACCTTCAAGAAGAATTTGATAATTGATTTGAAGTCTTGCAAGTATTAGTACTCACAAAACAAAATAGACATGAAACATAAACAAAATCACATGAAAATATGATGCATTGCTAACATGATGCTTGATTGAAATAATGTTTCTATAATTCTACAAATTATGCACTTAACTACTTTTAGGATGCTCAATTGCTCTCATAGATTTTCTAGGATTTTAAATAGTGAAAATGACTTGTATTTATATGCAATTATTTAATTTCTCGTAAATTAGTTATCGATAGCTGACAAATGACTTTATATTTTCAAATGTTAAAATGCCAACACCAATATATTTTAAATTTAGCCAAAATAGGTTGGACAAGGACATTGGGCGCCCTAGCCCAGGCCTACCCTTTTAGGGCCTTAGGCATCGATAAATGAATATTAAATCTTTATTTCCAATTCCACTTTTGATTTCTCGAATTTTATTACAAAATGGGAAAATTAAATACACAATTAGACCCAAGCACATGAGGGGGAGCTAAACCTAGTGTGAAATTGTCAACAGTGGCAATTTTTGACATTACACTTACAATGATATTACCATTTATATATAGACTTCCTCCTAATGACACAATGAAGGGGTAAACCACTATTCCCAACATAGGTCAACCCATTACCCAATACAATTAATTACACAATTTATCCACATGACTAATGTAACTAAATAAAGATGTGTGTAACATACCAACATCTCCATCATCCCATAATATCATATACCTAAATACATAATTTCATTCCTCCTTAACATGTTTTATCCCCAAACATGGGAAGAAACTAAATAGTGAATCTCCACAAATCATCATACATGTAAGCCACACTCTATCATCCAACCAACCCATATATTTTTTTCTTGAGATTTTTGTTTGATTATAGCTACTTCCTAATTTTGGTCCATATGTCACAATGTCAGTATAATTCCATTCACCTCCATAGTAATTCATCCTTTACTCCATAAAAAACTTTTTTTCTAATGTTGCATATTTCCACGGTTGTCATTTATTGATTCCATGCATATCCATAATAATTGTTTCTCTAATTTCATGTATGTCCAAAGTTGTTCCCTAATTCCATGTATGTTTGAATTTGTTCATTTGATTCCATGGGTTTTCATAGTGTGTCCCTTTGATTCTATGTGTGTCCATAGTGAGTGCTTATTTGATGTGTAGTATCATACCTTTACACCTTTCTCAATGATATGGATGTATTTATGTTGCAGCTTTAATTTTTTTGCTTGCTCGAGAATATTAGTTGACATGTTTAATTCTTCAACCTTCTTTCCCACTTGTTTTTGTCTCTTGAATAGAAGTATGTATTTCCTCTTGCTCTATTTCTACCTATTAGTTTTATTTTAGTTTTTTATTACACTCTTCTTCACATTTTCCTACTCTACCTTGACCTTGTGTTGGTTCATAATATGTGTTAACATCTCGTGTTGCATTTCCCTTCCTATACCAAAGTTTCATGAACTTCCAAACATTGATATCAATTGTTCACAAAGTCACTTATCCAAAATATCCAAGAATAATATCCAACCCATCCATATCCAAAGCATAAAAAATAGGATGCAACACATATTTGTCCATGTTTAGCATTAAATATTTAACAAGTTGAATACTCTTATTATCTATTTGGGTCTCCTTTACCTTCTTTATTGAGATTGTAGTTGTTTGTCCAAGTCCATGCTAATGAAATTGTGTTTTTGAAAAGATAAGCAGCATTTACAAGGTGTTGTACCCTTTTTACAAAGATTCCAAAGGGCCAAAAAAGAGCTAGTTCAAAATAGGAACGAACTAGAATAGGATAGACCAAACACAGAAACAACTGACAGATAGCCCTTAAACCATAGATTAGGAACAAATTCCAAAATCTGAGTGGACTAAACTGACACCCTTAACCCTAGGTCATGAAGAAGCGACAAATCGAGGGAGTCCCTGCTTCTTCCTCAGCACCAAAGACCAAGAAGACTCGGTATCCAAGTCCATTGAGCAAGGTGAGAGAAGTGGATCCTCAATAGCCATCAAGGGCAACGAAGACGGCTACACAGGGGAGGAGACAAGAATTGTCAAAGGACTGGTAGAAGCATTTGACGAAGTTCGGGCAAGCACAAGCTTAATAGCGTCAGCAGATTGATCCAAATGTGGGTCCACAGTAGGGAGATCTGGAAGAGGAGCAGAAACATGTTCTTGAGTAGGCACAATAGGGTCAACCTCCAGAGAAAAACATCTGAAGGAGAACCCACCGTGAGGTGGTCCAAGAGAGCATCCTTCCACCAAGTCGCAGCGTCCTTGCGGCAGGCATGAGGACAAGTAGAGGCCAAATGACCCACCGAAAAGAATCTTCTACACCGAAAGGGGAGACCTTCATAGTCCAAGAGCTGCTTCCAAGGTCTATCCTCCACCAGAAAAACAACATCACTATGGAGAGGTTTGGGGATGTTCAGATCAACTAACAACCAAGATACCATAGTATTCCCAAACTCCCTAGTTGTAGAGTCCACCATTAAGAAGCGTCCAATGGTGTTGCCAATGGCTTCAAAACATGATTCCTCCCAAAACTGGAGAGGAAGATTTGGCAAACTAACCCAAACAGGTCTAGTGTTCAAAGGCTCTGTAAGGGGGTTGAAAGAACGAGAGCAAGGCTTGATGGACAGAGAATGAATACCCCACATCCACCCCTTGTCCAAAACACTATTTCGCTCCTTGAGGGAGGAAAAGGTAGCAATAAAGAAACCCTTAGTGCTAGGGTAGAGCTCGATCTCCCCATCGACCAATGGCTTCAAGGAGACCGACACCTAGTCATGGAGATCTGGGAGGGAGGGCCACAGGCCATTAAATCTGCAGACCACGCCCAGTTTCAAATCATATTCCTCATTTTCAACGATCTATAGACCACAAACCACCACAGGGGAGTCTTGGGCACAAGGCAGACATCGACAAACCTAATCAGGAGGCCGAGCACCCACCTTAGTAGCTTCGGAGAAGGACTTAACCCTTCCCGAAGAACCCCCAGCAAAAGGTAGGACATCCATCCAAGAAGCAGGAACAGAGCCTACAACCTCGCCATCATTCCCATCCAGGAGCCCGTAGACCACAATAGTCTCAGACCCCTTCATAGACACGCCCACAAGAGGCACGAAAGCAGCAAGAAAAGGCCCAAAATGAACCTTCTTGCGCACGCATGTCATAGGGGCAACGTTAGGAGGTACGCGGGAGGGCCCCCATAAGTCAGACCAACGTGCGGAACCAGATCCACGCCCAAAGCACACTCTTCATCACCAGTCACAGGGGAAGAGAGTCGTTGGAGTTGTTTGAAGTCATTGCAGACATTTCTCCCCATTGCATATTTTAAAATTGTGTGTTGCTAGGATTTATGGATACAATTAAACTATTTATTATATCAATGACATTGAAATATTAAAACATACCTCAAAGCTCAATTTCTTGCACTCTTTGTTGTCACCTTTACTTTAATAGTATCCTATTCTTTCTTATCATCATTATCTTCATCATCTGACACTTTATATTTTTCCTTATTATTTGCATCATCTTTTTCGCATCCACATCATCATTATTTTGTTCTTCATTATCCTCATTCTCTGTGTCCTCATCCTCATCAATGACATCTTATTTCATCTGCAATCTATCTAAAGAAAACATGTTCTATTTGTTTTTAATAGAATATATGGTTAGTCTTATACCAACTCATCTCTTTGTAAGAGTTGGTATAGAATTATCTATACAATGCAATATTTATCTATGGATTTAGCCACGCAAGATCTACAAGCTTAAATAAAAGCACAAGATAGATCAAATATGAAAGAATAATGTTATTTTATCAAAGGATGCAAAAATGATACATTTATTGATTGATAGATAGGATAATAATTACAATGAGAACCCCTTAACTATATAGGCCAAGGTGAATCATAGGACAACATAATATTATGACATGTGTCTTAATCTTATGACTTAAAACATAAAGTGATGTGTATCATATGTGTACCCTAGGTAAACTAGTGTGAATAGGACTTAGGTGGTGAACCAGTTAGGTAAAACACCTTGTTCACACCAGCCCTCCTTAAATGCAACTTAGGAAGAATGTATAAGCTGCAAAGATGTAATGATGCAAGGATGGATCTTGGATATGATACCATGTTAGGTACCTATGTACAAATGAATCTCTCATAAATGAAGAAAAAGAGAAAAACCTGTAAGAAAAAACCCCTCTTCAAAAGAGAGAAAACATAAAATGCTCTTTACAAGTATGAAAAGGACAAAACCCCATGTAAGGGAAAAGTCTCCCATAAGATAGAAGAGAGACCATATAGCCTCCCCTCAAACTAGAATCTCCTGCAATGATGGTAGATACTCAACAATGAATGTTGAAAATGATCCAATCTTGTCGAACAACATTCCTCCCCATAGGAAGATAAAAATACAATAATGTATGCAAAATGTTTTCTCATTCCTAAAATGAATATAAAGGAAGAAATATCAACATATGTGATATATTTAAAATTTGCTCAAGTGTCCCCATGTCAATGTCAAAACCTTCCACAATCAAGTCAAGTGTTCTAGGCCACACTAATAGAAATGAAAATCTAAAACATAATGAAAATAGATGTAGAACATAATCCAAAGACAAAGGTGCCTCATCCAAATATTGCTCAAGGGTCTCCATACTAATGCCAAACTATGACAAATGATGATGCAAACAAAGAAGAGGGTTTGAAGATTCCCTCACAACATATGAAGAAGATGCAACTCCATAAGAGCTAACATCAAAGAGACTTTAATTATCCTCAATAGATTCCTCTAACGCTACAACATAGGACTCACAAAACAAACCTACAATGTTTGTCAAGTACTTATCCCAAGTAGCTATATTGAGAAGACAATTAATGTCCTACTACATTGAATCATTAGAAACCATAGATGTAGCATTGCTAGTCTCATGAGACTTTAATTATCCTCAATAGTGTCCTCTAAGTCTACAACATAGGACTCACAAAACAAACCTACAATGTTTGCCAAGTACTTATCCCAAGTAGCTATATCGAGAAGACAATTAATGTCCTACTACATTGAATCGTTAGAAACCATGCATGTAGCATTGCTAGTCTCATTAGAAGCAACAGTAGATGGATATGGAAGCTCAATACATGTCTCTAAAACCCTAGTTGATGAAAGAATGCCAAAATTCAAATGACCATAATGTATCTCCTCGAAAGAGTCCACAACAAATGCCTGAGTGTGTATATCAATTGAAGTAACAAGAGAAAAATGTGAGGTGTATACTCGAGATTGATGATCAACCTCCCCAACTACAACAATATCTCTACCATGCAAATCCTAAATAATGACAAATCTAGTGTGAACTCAACACTTTTCCTTGTTCCACAATGTAAGATTCAATAGAAAGAAAAAATATTGGTTGATAATGATGGAACACAAAAAAACATCATTAAATGATCCTTCATCTATGTCAATTTATCCTTTCTCCAAATACACATATATGTTTTGTTATCCATTAAGATGTGTAGTAATGAACAAAACTCAAATTAAGAAAACATACTCTATGATGAAGCCATATGATAAGAAGCTCCATAATCAAGTATCCATCTCTCTGACTCAAAATCTATAATTGCAACAAGTGTTTGCCCCTTGTGTTTCTCTAACTTTGAAGAAGAAGAAGAAGATGATGAACCCTATAACATAGTTGAAAGAAAATTGATTTGATTCTTCTTAAGAAAATGCTTCAACCCATCAATTTCTTTTGAATAACATCAATGTTCATCATGCCCTAATTCATTGCAATATGCACACTTGGGATTCTTCTTCTTAGATGATTCCTCTTGAGAGGGAGAGGATTTAGAATATTTGTGTAGCTTGTTCTTCTTTCATATTTTTTTCAAGATTTAGTGATTCTTATTGTACCTTGGGCTCACTAGCCATCAACGCTTGTGGCGTAGAAGACTTGAGACATATTTGAAATAACTTCACTTCCTCTTGGATTAGAAGATTTGAAAAGTCATCAAAAGTAGACTCGACATATGTTGTTCTCATAGAAAGCTGATAGTTATGAAAGTCAGTTACAAATATTAAATACCCATAACCAAGCTTAGATAACATTATTTAGAATCAATTGTAAATCTTCCTTCTTAATGTTGCAATTATTTAGCTATTTTCATAGTTGTTTAATCTTGGAGATATAGCCTTGGATGTGGTCAAAACCTTTAATATCAAGATTCATCAAATCATTATCAATCTAACATCCCTAACCTTGTCAATTTTACCATACAATTTTGCAAATATCTCCCAAGCCTCCTTGGGCGTTTTGCATGATTTAAGATAAAACTATATATCAAAATAGACTAAAGAATAAATACAAAAAAAAAATCTCATGATTGATCTCCCATATTGCCTTTGCACTAGGATCAGTAGGTTCAAGAATAGTTTATTTTAGTTATCCTAGATAACCTTTTCCCATCAGATAATTCCATATCAATTGTCTCCATGAAGCATAATTGTATGGAGTTAGGGGTTTAATTTTGATTTTTTTCCCATTGCAAGAAGACACAATAAAAAAAATGAAAGAAATCAACCACCACAAAATTACCCCCCTCCAAATTACTTAATCAAGGGTCCCCCATCAATATATGATCTTGGCACTTTATACTTATTGCAATTATAAGTACCACTTATCAAAACAATGAAGTGGTATTGATTTTAATACATTACAGATATTGAATTTGATCATAGAATCGAAGTATAACATTGGTACAAACTACACAAAGTAATGCACTCTTTTTAAAATTGTACAAAAATATCGTATGAGCCCAAATGGAGCCCTAGAAATTCCCAAAATGAGAACTACTTAGGAACACCTATGAGAATCTGTAATTTATAAAAAAATGAACACCAAAATCAAAAACCGTCTATACTACCATGAAGTTCACAAAATTCCACCCCAAATCAAAAAAAAATGTTTGCAAAAAGAACCTTGTATGACTGAGAACAAAGCCTACAAAGTCTAACTATAAAATCAAAACTACCAATAGAGAGGGAGGTTGGTTGGGGGGGAGAGTCTACTATTGTCATTCTAATGTTAGCATCACCTGCAAACAAATTATACCCCTACCAATTGAAATATTCTCTTTGATTGTGAAATTGCCTTTGATCTTAAAAGCTTGAAATCGTCATTTTGAATACCAAAATCCACCAATAGGATGGTGGAAAGCCATTTTCCAATGCTAAATGGTGGTTTAGTAGCTAAGAAGTTTTTTTGCAATAGGTTTTATAATCGTTGGTGCCCCACATAGCACTTGTAGATTACTCATCTATGCGAGCCAAAAAAAATCTAAAATATAATTTAAAATATATATATATATATATATATATATATATATATATATATATATATATATATATGAAAATACCTCCTTGTGCCATAGAGAATGATGCATAAGGAATCCTCTACATAATATTCTATGTAGGAATATACGATCTAAGGAAGAGAATTTTTTTCTAATGGCTTGGGACAAAGTGTTCAAATTTTAACAAATTAATAATTGATCTTCAAGTTCTTGGTTCTTTTCGACGTAATAGCAAGGTCAAATTTGACTCAAAATGCTCCAAAATTGTAACTGCCTTCTAAATCTAGCAACCACCTCCCAACTTTAAACCCTTGTAGATCTAACCTCGCATGTACAATTTGAAAAAAATCAAAAGGCTAAACTAATTTTTTTAAACACCCTAAACTCAATGGTGAGCTCAAATTTATACCAACATACTCCAAAATGAACCTACAATATAAAGACACAAGTTTTCTTATTCTTTATGTCATCATATGATGCAAGAAAAAAGCATACTCAAATTTTCAAGAGCAATCAAGCTCTACAATCCTAGATCTCTCAATAAAACTAACAAGAACCAATCTCACAAGCTCTAAATACCATGTAAGAGTTGGTATAAAATGTTCTAGACCATGCAAAATTTGGCTATGGATTTAAACACCTAAGATCTAGGAGCTTCAATAAAAGCACGAGAAAAATTAAATGCGAGAATAATATTCCTTTATCAAATGATGCAAAAATAATACACTGATTGATTGATGGTTTGAATTAAGATTACAATGAGAAACCCTTGGTTATATAGGCCAAGGTGAAACATAAGACTACATAATATTGCGATGTGTCTTAATTTTAATCTTATGACTTAAGACATAAAATAATAAGTATCAAATGTGTACCCTAAGTAAAGTAAACTAGTGTGAATAACAGCTAGGTGGTGAACCGGTTAGGTAAAACACCTCATTCACAACAACTCTTTATCTAACAAATATGACTAGAGTGTTTTCCTCAAGACCCTAATTACAAGATATGCTTATTTATATTGGAACCACCTTTCTCTACCATTATCACTCATCTATATTAGGTATCATCACAAAAACTAAGCCTGTAAGAGAATTTTCACTCACTTCATCACCTTTACTACCCTAGGGTTCCTAGTAGTTTCCTTCTTTTTGGTTGTTGCTATGTATAGTAGCTAGGCTACAACTACATCTCTCTTTGATTCATTTTGTTAGGTTGTTTGGGTTGTCCCGTATCTCATGGTACTTGTTTTTACATGAAGGTTTATGTACAAGAGTTCAAGCACTTTCAAAACCCATTTTTAGCAATATCAAAAACATTTCCATTCAATTAGTCATCTAGATTGGATGATCAATAATTTTGTTGGTCACATATTGAAAAACTCACACATAAAAATTCTAAAGGTCCATTTTGGAGGCCCCCACTCCCTTAATACTATTATGATCTCATTATTTTTCAACAATACCAAGATTACCTCAATTGGACTACATTGTGAAGAGAACGAATCCACTAAATTTGGTGTCAAATTTCACAACTATATCTCCCTTGATATTATTCTCAAAAGTTTGTTCTTAACTCGTCTCTCAAAAATTTTGGAAGAGTTTTGTTATCTCCTTAATAAGGCACCTATGTGAGGAAAATGACATTTTGCAAGACATGTTTTTTTCAAATGAATTAGTAAAAATTTCACTTTGCTCAAACCAATGATATGATACAACTCATTATGATCCACACATAGAAAGCTAAAATATGCTAGATGGTTACAATAATATATAAAAAAAAAAAAATAGATAAACATACAACACAAATTATTTGTAGGCCAAAATGCTCTAATATCCAATATACTCATAAATAGAATAATCTCTTAAAAATGAGACGAAATACAATTATCTTAACGAAAAAACAACTTTACCCTACATCTCCATCTTGAAATCTCAAATACATATAATTTTCACTTTACCTTAATAATGATAAGAACCTCCTAACAATATAATAAAAGCAAACCTCTAATCCCAACATAGACCAACCCATTACCTAATATAATTAATATAATAACAAGTTAATCGCATGACAATAATAGATATACGTGCAATTTGTCAACATTTATCGCCCCATAATATCCTATACCTAAATACATGGCACTAAACATTTGTTAGATGGAGAAAATGAAAAGAAAAAAGTATATAAAAATCTTTAATTTTGCTCATGTAAAGATGACTAGAAAAGTAGTCAATCAAGGTATTGAAACACGTTTGGTGGGTAAGATATATGGAAATAGTGGACACACGATATATGGGAGTGCTGACACACAAATGACACGAAGTAGCACACTCCTAATTTGCTTACATAATTTCCACATTCGAAGACTTGAGATTAAATCGATCAGTTGACAAGTGTACCACAAGACTTCAGAATTGTCATAAAATATATACTAATATATACATCTTCAAGATAATCTATATAAAAGATATTGAGCAATTTATTTATTTTATTAGCAAACTTATAATAAATAAAAAATCATTGTATGATTTAGATGGAAAAACAATAATTATTATAATTAAACAATGAAAATAAAATTTTGTGATACTTCCCACTTTTTAAATAATTGAAAAATCAATTAAAAATTATTGCACATGTAAATAGAAAGTAGATTTTTGTTTTTCTTTCATTCTTGTCATTTTAAAGTTTCAACGTAATAACACATCAAATTGTCTATCAAGCATATTGGATGCACATTCGATCAAACTTATTTCATAATTAAAATAAATTAAATTGTCTATCCAACATACTGCATGGATGTTTAACCAAAATAATTTCAGTATATCCAGAATTCTGGATGCACATTTGACCAAACAATTACATCATAATTGTCATCGAATACAACATTAACACAACATCGTATTGTCTATTCAGCATGCTAGATGCACGTTTGACCAAATTATTCTTTCAATTATTTACTATGTTGGTCAAATGTGCATCCAACATGCTGGATAGACATTGCCACACAATATTGCGATTTCTAGTTTACTTACATTCTTTCCCGTACACAATAAAATATTGAATTAACAAACTAAAGTGTAATTAAGTTACACGAGATCAAATGGACTCCGCCACCTATAGATTGGTTTAAATCAAACTTTATGGCCCTTAAAGAGGAACCCTGACCTGTGTAATTAAGTTACACGAGATCAAATGGACTCCGCCACCTATAGATTGGTTTAAATCAAACTTTATGGCCCTTAAAGAGGAACCCTGACCTCTATGGAGCAAGGTGTCTGATCTGAGATCACGATGAAAGGTTGGCGTGGCTTCTAAGAAACTCAAAGGTAGATCTAAAAACGAAGATGAAATGGAAGCTTTGTTGCTCAGGCTACAAGTTTACACAATATATGGTGTCAAGAACATCCAGATTGAAGGGGATTCAATGGTGATTCTCAACACCATTCGAAAGAGGGGATCAAAATCTGGCCACTCCTGGATTCACTGCCCACTTTCACTTAAATCACATCTACCAAGAAATCAATCAGGCGACGGATTTTCTTAGCAAACTATGCCTGTGATAAGCGAGATGATTATATTATTACCAACTCGATAGGGTCTTGGGATTCTCGTGTCTTTTATCAACCCATAGTTCATTCACTTCCTTTCCTTCACTTTTAGAAATTCTTCATCCCACATCGTAAAGTGGCTGCATCGCCATCCATAATTTTGGCATCCCTTGAAAGACTAGACTTCATGCGTGCTCTTAGACATCGGGCTCTTGAATCATCTCATGTGCAAAGGAGTCCTTGATCATTATGGCAAGGCAAGGCTTCTAGCAATTTCCATAGGCTCTCCAATTGATCCACTATTTACACAATTTCACCAACTCATGAAGACACTCTCTACAATGTATTACTAATGTTAGGCTATTGGTGATGAATAGGCAAATTGCCTTTATTGGAGGGATTTCCGGTTTAAGACTGAATAAGATTTAAGACCAATGTAATTATTATCCAACCAATTAAAATCACTCTTTTTTTTTTTTCTTTGTTTTTTGCAGTTTATGATCATTGATCATTGCTATAGAGAGAACAAATATATCTTTTATGTTTTATAGCAGCCTTTCTAGAAGCAGGAGAAATAAAGTGATTCAAACGGTTGTTATCTATGTGATCAAGCCACGATGGAATAAAGGTTTGAAAGTTGTCTTAGGCACTACGATTATTGTTGTGGGTTTTCCCCTGCAGGCTGGAGCTCGTCTCATGCACGGCAAAGCGGTGGCTGGCCTGCGGCTTCCCTTTATTAGCCCTGCTATCAACTCCAATGAGAAGCACCAAAAGATGCAAGCAAAACTTAACATTGAAATCCTCAAACGTGCAACTAAAGTTGTCCCCTCAACAGGTATTAACTGGTGATTTGCTCTCCTGGCTGATAAATTGAAGACTGTTGAGGAGATCAAATAACATAGGATAATGTTGCTTTGTAACCACGCTACATATTTCCAATTCAAATGAAGGCTAGATAATAGTATGTATTTTTTGCATATAGCTAGCTATACATCCAGGGTATTTATCGTTTATGTTCATTGATTTGTCACTATTATGGGGTTCACCACTATAATGGAGTTTGTCACTTCAGCCCTCCATTTCAGATCAGCCTTTTTGTAAATATTTTGATTTTTAAATAATAGGTATGGCCCCCTTAGGCCATTTTTCATTGATCAAAAGAAATTGAAGTTATACCAGAGAAACTACATGACCTCATTAATTGCAAATGCATTAACAATGGGTGTAGGATATAGGATTAGAAACATTAGAACAATTTTATGTTACTTTCAAGTGACAACATTAGATTCCCAAATAAGCAGAGGATTTATAATCCCCAAGCACAATGCACATCCAAACAACAAAAGCAAAAGGATGTAGAAAGCCCATCCTTGCAGTTGACACTGCTAGTCTCATACAATTGTGTAAAATTATCATTTATCATAAAATACAAGTCAAAATAAAAACAACAAAATATCTAACACACGACACCACAATAACCAGATACTCTGTTAAATAGAATCAGAAACGACCACATATAACTTACATTTCCATAGAGCCTGACTTTCTCCCTTCAAAATAACATTTAGTTATTCCCTATGCCATAAAGAACCCATGGCCAACACCACTAGCATTCGGCCCTAAATTCTTTATGCATACCCTAACGTTTGGATTGAGTCATTAAACTTTAGAACCGACAATGTATATTAGAGCCTGTGTTTGAGCTCTTAATAACAGTACACCGTTAGTATTATCAAAGCCCAGCACATGTAAAGTAAATTATTTAACCATGGATATGCATAAATAATGAGTATACAACACAAAATTGGTAGCAACAAGGTAGAAAAGCCAATAAAGACAATATAACAGCACCTCAATAACTAGGATCATAAGAAGAGTTCTCAGAAGGCACATATTCCCCTCTAAAACTGTCTGCAGTCCAACAACAACTAGGATTAAATTGTTATGATGCTGATAATTGAACTAGAATTAGAATTATGATTCCAATAATGTGATTGGTTCTATGATCCTGATGATTGAACTAGGATTAGAATTACGGTGCTAATAATGTGATTAAAATGTAAGGGTGGCAGTGAGAAGGGTTTTGGCAGAAACAACACCCTTGAAATTTGTCTAATATTACAAATAACTGAAAACAATATAAAAAAAAAATCTTTAATTTAAACATTTTCACCTCAATGCAGAATACAGGAGTTACTTCCTGTCAGAAAGAACCATACCTATAACAGGGTGCTAAGCTCAAAAAATGTAAAGAATTCAAAATAGCTAAACCTAAAACGTTTATACAGTATTGCCCTAAGTACTTCGGGCACAAGAGGCCTCAAAAACTCAACCAACAGACAAATATAACCTTAATACACTCTATAATGTTGCCCTAACTGTGGGCGCACAAGGGATTCTTGAATCACAGCCAACCACCAGCACTGCTCTCACCAACAAATTAACTGAAAGCCTTTTTTCATTTCTATAGATCTTAAATAAAAAATATTTTATGTCCAGATCTACTACAATCATTGTTTCTCTAGCAGAGAAGACCAAGGACCAAGTGGCAGCCATTTTGAAAATCATTTCAAATTATTATGTGATAATACCCATTTATCACTAACATGACTTGCCCTAAGGATCTACAGTATTACCCTTAGTTTTCATGCACAAAAGGCCCCAAAAACTCGACCAACAGACAAATATAACCTTAATACACTTCTAAAGTGTTGCTGACATTGTTGGCACACAAGGGATTCTTAAATCACAAGCAACCATCAGCACCGCTCTCAACAACAAATCAATCAAAAACCTTCATCCCATTTCTACAGATCTTAAATAAAAAAATATTTTATGTCCAGATCTATTACAATCATTGTTTCTCTAGTAGAGAAGACCAAGGATCAAGTGGTAGCTATTTTGACAATCAATTCAAATTATTATGTGATACCCATTTATCAGTTACATGACTTGCAGCTGTGCTAAAATCAAGTACGTGCAGTAATAATCCTTGGCAATTCTTAAAATCTGCACTGATAAAATTATTCAAAATTAACAGATCATTCAAACAGGGGAACAAGTAAACAGAATTCCAAATAGATAGCATAGAATGTGATATGCTTCAGGATTCTTAAAATCTGCACTGATAAAACTGTTCAACATTAACAGATCATTCAAACGGGAGGATAAGTTGACATTATTCCAAATAGATAGCATACAGTGTGATATGCTTCAAGATTCTCCCGGTGCTGATTTAACTATGAAGTTTTGTCTTCTGATTGGATTCATAACCACTGGAGGACCAGCCGTTCGAGGCCAAGCCTGTAATTTCTTGTCTGTTTCTTCTGCCCATTCTTTGTTTGAAACTGTAGAAGGCATGGTACCTGCAAACACAAGATATATGTATTAACCTAAAAGCCCCACAACTCTTGGATTGCAAGATAGTTTGTCCTTTTTAAAATTAATACTCTACCTCGCAACAAAGTTTAAAAATAATATGAAAATATGCAGAACATGACAAAAAAAGCGAACAATAACCGCCTAGATTCCCAAATATACATATTCACCTAAAAGCCCCACAAAAAGTTCTATTTACTAAAACTGTCGTTTTGAGAACTCCTAGAATGTCATATAGTGTGTCCTTTTTAAAATTATATGATCTACCTCACAACAAAATTTAACAATAATATATGGAAAACATAAAGAACATGACAAACAACTATTTATAAAGAAAAAATCAAAATGTTAAATACTTATCAATTTGGACGAGATTGGACAAACCTTCTCTTTCAACCCAAGCACAAATGCCAGTGTTCACCATAATCACTAGAAAATTTGGTTTCACGGACATGCCCTAGTGTCTGTTGAATGTAATCTATAGCTGCATTTGTGTTCTTTTGAAACCTAATTCAAAATGGCATCTCCATTTGTATTGATATTCTACTTCTCCTAGTGATTATGATTTATATCGACAAATACTCCTCCCTTGACAAACTACTTTTGGCAGTATTTAATGAATTTTGTTTCTTGGATTGATAATTTGACTTGCAATCATTGAATTGGTTGCAAGAACCTGCCACAATATGATGATGCTTGTTGATTTTCGTTTCTTGGATTGCTACTTTGACCTGCGAGAAATGAATGGTATGCAAGAGCCTGCCCCCATAATAAAGTGGCAATGTACGCTCGACAAAATCAAACTGATCAATACACATATCTCTAGCTATATCTAGCCCAGGATTTTGTTTCAAAAAACATGTCTAAAAACTCGCTTTGTCATCTCTCCAATCACACCAACCTACATAATCAATCCTGAAACAAAACCCATCTACAAATAACTTTACATTTAAAGTTGCAATTTCTTTTGCTAAGTTTCCTGCATTAGAAGCTACAAATAAACTTATCTATTTTTTTACAACCTTGAAAATCTATTGTTAATATGTGTGTGTGTGTGTGTGTGTGTGTGTGTGTGTGTGTGTGTGTGTGAGAAAAAATTCAAGGAAAGTGGGTATCTGATCCCGGTTTTTTCTTTAGGCTAAGAACACACATCTGGGATGTGAAGATGAGTTCTGTTTTAGAATAAAAACAATAAAAAGAATCAGATTGAGCTTCTCAAGAGCATCATAGAAAAATCACATTGTTTGGAAGGGGTACTATGAAGTTATGAGTTCCATTTTAGAATAAAAACAAGGAAAAGAATCAGAATGAGCTTCTCAAAAGCATCATAGAAAAATTCCATTATTTGAAAGGGGTCCTCTCAAGATACATAAATTCCTGAAAGAAAATCACAAAACAATTCAAATCATCAGTCAAACTTATAATTCATCATTTTGAACTTCTCAAACAAAACTTACCAGGAAACAACACCATATGATGCCCTGATAAGCATACACAATCAAATATTATTCAAGTTGTGAACAACTAGTATGTTAGAGCATTTGCTGGGATTGGACCAAGGTTCAATTTTTGGCAAGCGTGATATTCTTCACTGTGATGAGAACGGATAACATACTGTTAAGGTTTATCGCATGGGGCAATAGCAACCAGTCTATAGTGAAAAGCTGCAATTGCATAACACATTCTAAGCTAACAGTAAGTTCTAAATTATTTTTGTACTAATTACTTTGCATGACCCAACTGAGTTAAAAGTTAAAAACTTAAAACCAAACGTAATAATGAAACAGCTAAAGGACTACAGGGGTTATATGATAAGAATGAGATAAGATACTGTGCAAAAGAAAAGCCAAAAAAGTTGAAAGTTGAAAGCAGATGGTAACATCCAATTCCATAGATGGCTAAAACAGTAAAAAGGCTATCATAGAAAACATTCACTGCCCTTGTAGATATGGATCCTTTGTAAGGTGCAGCAAAAGGTGACAAGCATGCTTGCAGCAACAATTAGATGCAACAGCAAGTTAAATGATAATCCCAACAAACTCTTTCAGCCAGAAGGCAATAGGAATATCAGACCCTTCTTAACTACTTAGCAACTTCTTTTGAAAGCAAGTCAAATGGTAAGCCCAAAAGACTCTCTTAACCACGTGGCAACAGAAATATAAGGCCCCTCCTTCACTAGCAAGTTCTTGCTTGGAAAGCCTCTGAATGCTGAAAAAGGAAACATAGTACATATACATGGGAATATTAATTTTCAATATCCTGTTCCAACTCCCTCTAGTATCCTGCTCATATTGCTAATCTTCTCATCCCACACACCCATCCTAAATCAACTGGCACTAAACCCACACCATTCTCACAGGTCACAACTATATCATCCCCTATCTCACCCTTTAACGCCCCTCGATGATAAAAACCAGCACAACAACAGTTATAGCCCTGTTCAGTCCCAAGAACCACAATGATCTGAATATGCAAAGCACCCAAGGTTTTCTAAAGATTTGCTAAAGCAGAAATTTCCTAGGATGTGTGCTCAAAAGGATAATTTACACAAAGCTCATTCTGCAAAAAGGAGCTTATGGCAACACCAATGCAGTAGGCAGCCCAATCTGCATGTGAAAGACTGGTCACCTGCCTCCACCAGCACCAATCATATACCACACAGCCCAATCATAGCCAACTCCAGAACCTCATCAACAACCGTCAACATGAAGTTCTGCCAGATCACACAACCGCTTTTCTTAGGGAGCCCATCTTCAATCATGGCTTGAAAGAGGAAAATGAAGCCTACAGAATTCTACCTGGGCCTTGCCATCTGAATAGGAACTCGCTGAAGTCAGAACGGCAGCACTTTTGGAGATTCCATGTTAAATTTACATCTCATGGACTATCTGGCAGTGTATTCTGCTATCCAGGAAAGCTACTACCTAATATGCATTTTCAATTCTTAGCTTTGTCCAGTTTTGTATACTCACAGTATGCAGGCTTTGGTTGTTTCCACCCCATGAGCTGTTAATCTTTAATTTAAAATCAATGGTTTTTTGATGTAACAAATACAGCTGAAGCCTGAAACAATACCTTCTTTCTGGACACTGTAGCACACTTACCTATTGTAGCATTGTACATATCTACTCAAACCTATGCAGATCTACTTGGATCTACTAATCATTGACCATCATATGCCCAAGTATGTTCATGACTATGGTTTTAGTGAAAAATTTATGGGCTAGGGTGCATCTAGCCTATAGGCTCTCTAATATACCTTTTTCATTCATAAATAGTGAATTGACCCAATATTTTAGGGCTCTAACTATGGAGAATTATATGGTTTCATAGCCACCCTATCCTGTCTCCAAGATACAAAGAGAGTAACTTCCTGGGGCTAACTGCTTACCAATACATCACAAATTTCAAACTGTTGACGGCTTCCTAAAGCAAAGTTTCTCTTAACCGTAGAGGGTCTTTCAATATACCTAAAGGTACATGGAGATCAAGTCTATTTACAAATGTTGACTAGGTCTTGGATATTGGTGAGTCCTTTCCCACCTCACTTCACACTCTAAAACGCACTTGGCCAAGAATGACAGCTCTGCAATATTTTAAAACCCCCAACATAGGGTCTCTAACCTAGATCATAATTGCTGGGAAAAAAATGCTAAGTATCCCACTACTTTCACCCCTTTTTGATCACCAAGATGCTGTAAGGAAGAGGTGAGAGTATACAGTGGGTAGTTGCAGCAAGCCACTAAACTAGCATTACTACTATGGAACACAACCCTCTAAAGTGCTTTAATACCACTTGGTAGGGACTGACTTGCAAAATATTACCAAACAAAAGCAGTAACATGAAAAAAAGACCACAATGCTTGGATTATAGCTACAAATGTACTTAAATTCATTAAATCTGGAACAAGTATCACAAGTCTCTTAAAAGGTGTAACCTCTTTAAGAGCAAAGCTCCAATAAAAAAATGTGATTCCAAGACGATCTCTTCATTACAACACCAATATATAAGCATCACAAAAACTGACTTCTGAGGTACAATCATAGTTGCCAAGAGACAAATACTGGGACCAGTACATCATTTTTTCAGATGCGTACTTGGAGATGCCAAATTATCTTTATTTATATATATAATTCAAAAAATTAAAAAGTTAAATACATAACATTGAACTTTCAAGTTTAAACACTAAGTCTAACTTATAAATAAATAACACAAAAACTAAAATTAAATATAATATCAACTTTCTATGACTCTGAACTATACAAAAATAGTAAATACACAAATTAACTTTCAAGACTCAACTTCACAAACAAAAATATAGTTTAAACTATTAAACGTCAAACATCACAAAGGTTGAGAAATATGAATTTAAATCCAAAAATTCCTAGATATGATGGGTTCTTTGAAAAATTCTACAAGGCTAATAAAGATCAAGTGATTAGAGGATTGTTAAGTGGTGTAATCAAAGGCTATTGTTTCCGGTAATCTAGGTCAAGATTGTTCTATGGGTTATCAAATTGATCCTCAAAGATGGAGGAACAAATCAAGTTGAAAACCGGAGGCCCATTACACTAATGAATGTTTCTTATAAGGTTGCATCCAAGGTCCTAGCCAATAGACAAGGTTTGTGGAATTTACATACATTTTAAATATCTTCATGGTTTTTTTTGTTTTTTCTAGAAGTTACTTCAAATAAATTTCATGGACTATGAAAACTTGATGATGGATCATGGAGTGATTTGAAACATTGATGTCGAAAAAGTGAACACATATTTTTCCCAAATGCTGCTTCAAACAAATTTCATGGATCATTGTTTATTATGGAATATTAGTCAATAAAGTATGCATTAAGCTAAAAACAGAAAGCCAATAATTTGCATGGCTTTGATTTACTTTGAGAAAGCATATGATCGAATAAAATGGATCTTTATTAGCTAATGTTGAGGGTTGTTGGTTTAGGAAAAAACTTTAGCTTCTTCATTTGTTTAGAGATGTTTCTGCTCATGTCAAGATTATAGGGGACTTTATTGATCCTTTCCCCCTCTAAAGACCTACTTAACAAGAATGTCCATTGTCTCCTTGTTAGTTATTGTTGTCAAAGCAAAGCATTTCCAATGGAAAACTCTTCCATACATCCCCATGTTAAAAGCAAGTTTTCCCTAACTCTTGACTTTGATTGAAATCCAGTCTGCTGATGACAAGTAGCTGTTTCCTAAATTGGAGAAGAACAATATTGAGGAAATGAAGAAGAGACTTGATCTATTGCCAAGTTTTGGGTACAAGATTACAATTTGTAAGTTTTCAATGATTAGCTAGAAAGGGGTATTAAAGTATTATTGTATTATTGTATTATTTAATGGTCATCTTAGCCTTTAGTTAGTCTGTAGTTTACTTAAGTTAGTTTTTAGTAACTTTCTGTTATTTGTTTTTGTTAACGTTTGTTTCTTTTCAGAAACATCATCCTATATTGTATTATTTAAAGAGCTTTCATCTCCTTTGTAAATAAGGAATATTGAATATCAATTATCATTTCATGGTATCAAAGCATAGGCTCGATTTTTTTAAGTGAATTTTAAAAAAAAATCATTGTTCACCTAAGGAATTTTTAGAAATTTCTTAGATGTTTTAGCCCCTTATTTTTTTAGATCGAAGAAATTTTTGAAGAAATTGTTGTGAGCCAATTTATTTTAAAAATCGAAGAGTTCTTTTCATTTGAAAAAATCGTGATTTCTCTAAAGCAAATTTTTGTGAAGATTCTTGGGCTTGTGCTGCTGCAAATCGCAGATCAATTTCAGAGATTTTTTCAAAGGGTTTCAAGATTGAAAATCACGGATTTAATATACTCAAAATCGGGTTTTCTTTTCTGGTTCTTCTTCGCGGATCTGTAGAAGTGAAAAACACGTCTGGCCTCCTGAGATTCATGACTTTTTTGAAGGGTTTTCAACTCACGTTTTCTTCTATTCACACCATTTTTCTCTGCTTAAGTTTTCTGAGTTTTTGGGTGTTTTTTAATATCACATTTTTGTGCTGTTTTTGAAGCCGCACGACCCTGTTTTTGCGGGTTTTGAAGCACATTTTTCTGCTGATGTGACATGTTTCTGAAACTTAAGGATTTTAAAATCACAATTTGCTGAAGATTCGTGGTTTTTTGAAGGTATTTCTGGGCAATTTTTTAAAATCGCGTTTTTTCTGCAATTTCTGGTATTTTCTGGTGGATTTCTGGATTCTGGTTTTGTGACAGGATGCTACTAGAATTTCTGAAGGAGTCCTTTGAAGTTTTTTTGTTTTTTAATAAAAAATATTCTCTAAAAATTTTTGTGAAAAAAAAAAACTTGTTTTTGGAAAACAAGAGGGATGGCATCAACCTCTTATGCATTGATGGCCAAATGATCAGCAGATCATGTCAAATCATCTGCATGGTGTTGATGTTAGCAGCGTCGGGCTGCATCTTCCACTCACATGTTTTGAAGAAATATTAAATGATAGACTTACGGCTATTCAATATTTGTGGCCGACCTTCTTAAGATATTATTGTACTCTCTTTGGGCCGACTTTATTATTATCTTTTGTAAATACTTGTTTCTACCTTGGCCGACCTACTTCAAGGTTGTGTGCAACATGTATATATAGAAGGTCGACTTTGTTCATTTATCATCCAAGTTCACTCAAGCAATTCGCATGAAGAGAAGAAGTTCGCACTTGAGCAGCAGAGCATCATATTATAGCAGCAGTCTGATTTCAAGGAAGAACATATTCATTTGTGTCTTCGCATCTAAGAGAGATGCTATTATTCATTGTATCATATTTGGTCATTGTATCATATTTGGCCATAAGTTGGGCCTGTGTTGTAAGCAGATTTCTGCTCTTATTGTTCATTATTTAGAGAGACATATTTGCTGGGTTTTTCTCCCTAAGGAGGAGGGTTTTCCCAGGGTATCTTGCTGCGTTTACTGTCTTATGTGTTGCATTTTCTGTATGCCTTCGTTCTGCAAATCTGATTAATAATACACTAACATGGTATCAGAGCAGGTTAGGCGGAATATCTGATCAGATTTGTCTGAGCAATTCATATGAATTTCAAATAATTCTGAGCCTCTTATCTCTCCTCAGGAGACCTCCATCAGGAGTTGTGAATGTTGGGTCACAAACCCTAATAGACACCTTGTGTCAAGGACGAAAAACCCTCGTTTCTTATTTTGGGTGATTTCATTTTAGAAATCACAATTGTGCTGATTCGTTGAGGCTTAAAAACATTTGTCTTAAGTTTACATGGTTGCTGCTACAGTGACGCATCAGTGACTTATAGAAGACTCCAGTTTTTTTTTAAGGTTCCATGTTGTTGCTACAATGAGCTACAGTGTCGCTACAGTAGTTATTTTCAAATCAGCTATCTTGGGAGCATCTTTGACATCCTTTGGTGGTGATTCCAATTGAGGGGCAGATCTGAATATTTATACAGCTTAGTTGAACATTACCTTGTTACTATCGGACTCATCCAAGGGCAGTCTTACCATTGGAGCATCATACTTAGTGATTTCTATGAAGATTGCAGATCTGAATAGAAGCAGCTTCCTAGTTCTTACCTTAATCATGCAATCAGGTCTTCACCCCTGTTCAAGTTTCCTTGAAAGATCGGGCTTGGCGCATCCCTGTGGCTGTGGCATCTAGATGTGTATTGGGATTAGTAATACACTAACAACATTGTAGATAAGAAAGAAGCCATGAGGAGACTTCATTCAACCTGAAGAACATTACCGTCAATCCTTAATCTGTGAATACATGGAGATGAGGATATCGTGCCATTGTGATGCAATTATCATTGAAGAGCTATTGGGGAGAAGTCAAGTTCTGTTTTTGAGATATTGGAATATTGCTCTTGGTGGAAGCACATAACTGTTGTTCAGAATTCATTCTGGAATTATCGCTGATTATATTAAGTGTATCAAGTATTAAGGAAAAGTCACTTAGATCCGTGACTGCTAAGGGCAGTGATCAGTTGATCTGTGATTCATTAAAGTGGATGAGATCATTTGGTGTCACCTTCATTCATCATGTATTGCTACCATGAAGGCTGTGTATTGATCTAAGCGCAAGTGCAGCGTATCGTACCGTGTCCACCCTTCAGAATAGTTAAAAAGATAAATATTCATTGGTTGCTGAGTTATATCATTTATTTATTCTTTGGATCTTGTAATTAAAAGAGATAGTAGATTCTCTTGAATTGTGTTGTGTTCACCAAGATAAGATCTTTGGAAAAATTTCATTCATGATATAACTTGTTCAATTCTAATCTTGATATTTCTTTGGATAATTATGGACTGTTAGTAATCTCTATCTAAAATGCTTCCTGGATAGGTTTAGGGGGAAGAAGATGATAAGAGATTACTTAGTGATGAAAAGCTTGAGGCATCTTGTGAAGAAGTCATGTCAACCAAAGAAATGATCAAGAGGGAGTAAAAACTAGAGGGACTGAGTTGATGGCTAGAGGGAGTACATCTCCAGAAGTCTTCTTTGCAATCTCTGAAGCCAAGATCGAGAGGGAGTCTCAATATCAGTGTTCCTTTGTTTAATGAGTTCTTCTTTGAGAGAAGTTCGAGGTGAAATCCCTTGATAATGCAATTCTCTATTGAGAGAGAGTTGAGGTACAAGCCCTTGATAATGCAATTCTCTATTAAGAGAGAGTTGAGGTGAAAGCCCTTGTTTCCACCCTCTGGGAGAGCCATGGTGGATGTCATGTGTGTGACTCCATGACTATCACGTGAGGGAATCCATGATGATTTTTTGTTAATGCATTTCTCCTTGAGATTTGAGGTGAAAGCCCTTGTTTGCACCCTCTGGGAGAGCCATGGTGGATGTCATGTGTGTGACTCCATGACAACATCACATGAGGGAGTCCGTGATGATTCTCTTGTTCTCACCATCTATGGAGGTAGCCATGATGGTTGATATCACGATGAGGTGATATCCGATATCACAATGAGGTGATATCTTATGTTGCTTTCACGATAAGGTGACAAGCTCTTTTATCACATTAAGATGATATGTGTTGTTTGTGCAGGTGGAAGTATCATCCCTAGCTGAGAGGGAGTGTTGATGTTAGCAGCGTCGGGCTGCATCTTCCACTCACACGTTTTGAAGAAATATTAAATGATAGACTTACGGCTATTCAATATTTGTGGCCGACCTTCTTAAGATATTATTGTACTCTCTTTGGGCCGACTTTATTATTATCTTTTGTAAATACTTGTTTCTACCTTGGCCGACCTACTTCAAGGTTGTGTGCAACATGTATATATAGAAGGTCGACTTTGTTTATTTATCATCCAAGTTCACTCAAGCAATTCGCATGAAGAGAAGAAGTTCGCACTTGAGCAGCAGAGCATCATATTATAGCAGCAGTCTGATTTCAAGGAAGAACATATTCATTTGTGTCTTCGCATCTAAGAGAGATGCTATTATTCATTGTATCATATTCGGCCATAAGTTGGGCCTGTGTTGTAAGCAGATTTCTGCTCTTATTGTTCATTATTTAGAGAGACATATTTGCTGGGTTTTTCTCCCTAAGGAGGAGGGTTTTCCCAGGGTATCTTGCTGTGTTTACTGTCTTATGTGTTGCATTTTCTGTATGCCTTCGTTCTACAAATCTGATTAATAATACACTAACACATGGTACATTGATTTTGGAGCCTCTCGACATTTTACAAACAAGAGAGATTGATTCACGGAGTATATGGCTTGCTCCAACTCTGTCATCTTTGGTGGTGGCAAAGAGTATACAGTTGTCGGCAAGGGCAACGTCCAAATCACATCTATTGTGAGAAATTTAATATTTCTCAATGTATTCTATGTGCTAGGCATAGAGCTTAATCTACTCTCTATGAGTCAGATTATGAGACACAGTCCAAAGTTGGACATCATTTTCAGTTCACACAAATGCAGAATTGTTGATAGGGAGTCCAAGAAAACTGTGGCAATTGGGCTTGAGGATCATGGTTTGTATCGACTGCTTGACACAGGAGATCCTCTAGAGCATGCACTGGTTGCAAGGAGTTCATCCATTAGCGGTATAGGCATCTCAATATTGCCTACCTCTCTCAGCTAGCTTGAGAGAATTTGGTAGAAGGCTTGCCTGAGATTCAACAACACACACATGGTGTTTGCGGAGCTTGCCAAGCAGGGAAGCAGCATCGTACTCCTTTTTCAAAGGGAAAGTCTTGGAGAGCATCCAAGGTTCTACAGCTAGTTCATGCAAACGTTTGTGGACCAATGAATACTACATCGGTCACTAGTGCCAAGGATTTCCTTCTGTTTGTTGAAGATTTTAGTAGAAAAATGTGGGTGCATTTTCTCAAAGCAAAGTCACAAGTATTAAATGAATTTTAGAAGTTTAAAGCATTAGTTGAAAAAGAGTCAAGATGTCAAATCATTACTCTTAGGACAAATAATGGGTGTCAATTCTGTTCAAACCAGTTCACAAACTTTTGTGCAAAACACGGCATTAGATGCCAACTTACCACACCCTATACCCCTCAGAAGAATGGTGTTGTTGAGCGGAAGAATCGTACCATCACAAAAATGGCCCACTGTATGTTGGAAAACAAGTGTTCCCAAGAAATTTTGGGCTAAGGCAGTGTATACTGCAATTTACCTTCTTAACCGGTTTCCCACACAAGCCATTAAGAAGATGACTCATGAGGAAGCATTGTTTGGGAGGAAACCAAAAATCACCCACCTCAGGGTTTTTGGTTCAACTACGTATGTCTAGATTCCAGATGCCAAAAGAACCAAACTGGATTCCAAGAGCCAGAAGTTGATGCTAACAAGATATAGTGACACTCACAAGGCCTATCAGTTGATTGATGTGGCTACTGACCATTTGATATTCAGTAGGGATGTTGTGTTTGATGAGGAAGGTGGGTCGTTTTTGCTTCCTTCTCCCATCAAGAGTCTTGACAATCAACCTCTGAAGACCAAGGATTTGGGAGCTAAGTTGTCAGTAGCTCCACCTGAAGGGAGGGATTTTGATGCTTCACACGTTGTAGAATCTCCCAAACCAGATCCTTTACCAGCAAGGAGGGACTCTGATGATTCTAACAATGTGGAATCTCATCAGCAAAATTTTGTCTCAGCAGATTTTCCTCAGAATAATATGGATGGTATTATTCTAAGCAGCCCAAGTCATGATGATGCTCATTCTGATTTGGAAGATGATTCTTCTCCTCCTCATCCTAAGTGGTGGGTGAAGCTCATTGGTGATGTTCATGATGATGAGCTCGTTGAGGGATGCTCATCCAAAGGCAAGAGCAAAAATAACACAGTAAACTTTGCTCTTATGGCCAACATTTAGAGTATCTACAAGCCCCAACAATATTTGGAGGCCAAGGGTAAACCTGAATGGGAAAAGGCTATGGATTTTGCGCATCATAGCATTTTGAAGAACAACACATGGGTTTTGTCAGATCTTCCACCAAGGAAGAAACCCATTGGCTGCAAATGGGTCTACAAAGTCAAATACAAGGCTGATGGAACACTAGATAAATACAAGGCTCGATTGGTGGCTAAGGGGTTCTCGCTGAGAGAAGGTATTGATTATGAGGAAACCTTTTCTCCCACAACAAAGATGGGCACCATCTGACTTGTCCTAGCCATGGCAACACAGTTTGGCTGTAAGGTTCATCGAATGGATGTGAAGAGTGCCTTCCTCAATGGAGATTTGGAGGAAGAGATATACATGACGCAACCTCTCGATTTTAAGGTTGCAAGACAAGAGCACAAGGTATGCAGTTTACAAAAGGCTCTTTATGGACCTCCCACAGCAAAGATGAGCACCATTCGACTTGTCCTAGCTATGGCAGCATAGTTTGGCTACAAGGTCCATCAGATGGATGTGAAGAGTGCCTTCCTCAATTAATATTTGGAGGAAGAGGTATACATGGCGCAACCTCCTAGTTTTAAGGTTGCAAGACAAGAGCACAAGGTATGCAGATTACGGAAGGGTCTTTATGGGCCTCAAGCAGGCACCCCGAGCATGGTACCTGAAGTTTGATAAGTACTTGGTTGCACAAGGATTTCACGGGAGTCCCTCATATGCAAATTTGTATGTTAAGAACATTGGCAGTGATATCATCCTCCTTGTCATCTATGTGGATGATATCATCATTACTGGCAATAGGTTACCTTTGATTGAACAAATCAAGTCCAATTTGTGTCAGACGTTTGAGATGACGGACTTGGGTCTCCTACACTATTGTCTTGGTGTAGAAGTTTGATAGACTAGTGGCAATATCTTCATTTCTCACTTGAAGTATGCGAGGAGTTTACTTGAAAAATTCAGGATGGAAGATTGCAAAATCTCATCCACTCCTATGAAGAAGGGGCTGAAACTTTCAGCCAAATCAGAATCACCAATGGTAAATGAGTTTGCGTTCAGGCAACTTGTTGGCAGCCTCATCTATCTTACTGCCACCAAACCTGATCTCAATTTTGTTGTGAGTTACATTTCTCGTTTCATGATTGCTCCTAAGGTGGAACATTGGGTTGCCGCGAAGCGAGTATTGCGATATGTCAAAGGCACACCTAACGTTGGCATTTTGTATAACAGATGCAAAGATCCTAGACTGGTTGGCTTTACAAACTCAGATTGGGCAGGTTCAATGGATGACAAGAAGTCCACTTCTGGGAATGTTTTCAATCTTGGTATAGGTGTCGTCACATGTACAAGCATGTAATGTCCCCATTTTTAGCACTACACTTTCCAGTGACTGTTAGCCTATTTCCAGATGCCCGTAGGATAGTTAGAGGTAGAATTAGGGTTTCCTATTTTCTAGGAGGCTTCTTTTGTGGATTCAGGGGTTTGCATGTAGGAGTTTGGCAGTGTGTTTTCTAGATCTTTCTGGATTTTCAAAAAGCTTTGAAGAGATGTGACATGCATTTAATGAAAGTGACATGCATTTCAATTAGGAGTTTGCATGTAAAATTGGTTTATGGATTCTTTTTGGGTTTTCTGAGAGCTTCGCAATGGTATGACTTGCATCTGCATCTAACAACCTTTTTCGGACTTACTATTTTTAGTAAGTTGCGATGACTGCTCGATTTGTGCTCAAAATGTGTTTGGAGTCACTTACCATTTTTAGCAGTATGCTATTTTTAGCAATATGCTATTTTTAGTAAGTGTTATTTTTGGCAATGGTGGCAGTTGCAGTGGTTGGCATATTTCTATTTATAGCAGTGGTTGGTTTATGATGTCTGCTATTTTCAATTGGTGACAGTACTCTTCAGTGGTCTTCAATTTTGCTCAGTTTGGCATTTAATGTACACTTACTATTTTTTGTAGTGTTATTTATAGTAAGTCATTTTTGGGGAGTTGGTCCCAAGCCAGTATGTACGCAGTAGTATTATTTCTCATATGGTTTGGAGAGCCTAAGGTTGAAGTATTTAATAATTGCTTTTTCAATCACTTAAGTTGTTTTATAAAGTTATTTTTATAAACTTAAGTTGAGGGGGTGAGTGATCATTCAAAAAAGCACCTTGGGCCTAGCCGCACAACTCAAAGTTGTTTTAAAAGATTATATTCTTCATTATGCGGGATGCCTAAGGGAGGAAGATGATTAAAAATGTTTTAAATTTTCAAAGTCTCAAGGAGAGGCATGGATTTTAGGAGGGAAATAAGAAACATTTCAAGTCCAATTGCCCTAATTTCTTTATAGCCTCATTTTGGCTCTCATTTGCACATCTCTACTTTGGCAACATAACAGAATGCTGTTGGATTTCTTCCAGATTGCTTGGGCTGCGAACCGAGGACGGAAACCCTCTTCGTTTGGGCTGATTTCGGTGGTGAAATATCCACCCTAGTCAGATTGTGAGTGATTCCACAGCAGGGATTATATAGAGCTTAACAGAATTCGAGTTTTTGTGATTGAAAATGAAGATTTTCCTGATATTTTGAGGAGTTTTTTGGGTGTGGTTTGTTTGCTTTCGGTTTGGTGCAATTTCTTGAAGGTTTTTGGTGTGATTTTCATCAATTTCTGGGCACTTTGGTTTTGGACCTGAACCTGGTTTTTTGTTCATATCTCACGAAGGGTTTGGAGTTGCAAAATGGGTATTGATTTAAATGAAGCCTCTCTCCATGGCGATTCTAACAAGCATTAGTTTACATTTTTTGGTGAAGGATTGGAATTTTAAGGCTTGATCGACCTATCTCAGCCAGCGCCAGGGGTCCCTTTGTGCTTGGTCGGCTACTTTCAGGAGTGGGGTTTGCAGTCAAAAGAAGTTTGGTTGAAAGACGCTCATCCAAGACTAGCAACGAGTTTGTTCTTCATTTCCAAGTGGTGGTGGTGATCTTTGATGGAGCTATGTTTTGCTGTCAAGAAGCCTCAAAACAGGTCTGAAACTAGGGATCTTTTGTGTAAGTTTTCTGAGTAATCATGACTGTAATTTTCTGCTAAAACCCTGAATTTAAAGGCAGCAAATTTGTTGATGAAAGTTTCTAATTTCTATCAAGCTTCTTGTTATTTTTCTGCTCTATGTTATCTTTCCATTTACATGTTGAAAACTATGAAAGAACACATGAAAACATAAAAGCAAACACTCAGAAAATTGTAACAGCAGTGGAGAGTTTTCAAAAAATAAGGGGTGTATGTTACGAAGTAAGAAGCAGCAGGCAGTTGCTCTTTCCTCGACCAAAGCAGAGTGTAGGGGAACAATTAAGGCAGCATGAGAGGCAGTGTGGCTTCGAAATATGCTTGCTAACATGCAGATGTCTCAAGCATGGCCTTCACCCCTGTTTTGTGATAATCAAGGGGTTCTCAAACTTGCTAGGAATCCCGTCTTCCACGAGCGAACCAACGTTGAGCTTCATTGTCACTTCATCAGATAGCTTGTTGAAAATGACTCTATGATGTTGCAGTATGTTCCAACTGAGGATCAGACTGCGGACATTCTCACCAAGTCTCCCAATCCAGATAAATTTATAAAATTTTGGGATAAGCTTGGTGTAGTTAGTAGGATGACCATTAAGGGAGGGTATTAAAGTATTATTGTATTATTTAATGGTCATTTAGCCTTTAGTTAGTCTGTAGTTTACTTCAGTTAGTTTTTAGTAACATTTTGTTCTTTGTTTTTGTTAACGTCTATTTATTTTTAGAAACATCGTCCTGTATTGTATTATTTAAGGAGCTTTCATCTCCTTTGTAAATAAGGAATATCGAATATCAATTATCATTTCAAGGAGCTCCTAAGTGTATTAATATGCAAGATTGGGACTGGTCAAGGTTCAATAAGATTGTAACATACACCAATATTTTTTTTGTCTTGAAGACTTCATTTAAAACATATGCCAGTGAATCTTTGAAATAAATCAACAAAACAGTAACCAAATGGTAAGAGCCTTTTGAAATAAATCAACAAAACAGTAACCAAATGGTAAGAGTCTTTTGAAATAAATCAACAAAAACAGTAACCGAATGGTAGAGCCTTTTGTTGTCTACGGTAGTGAGATTGTAGTAAGTCAAAAAGAACATTCTTCTTCTGAAATATACTATGCTTTTTCTTGTACTCTCAATAATTTAAATGTTGCTTTGGCTTCACAAATTGCTGAGATATTTCTATGGTCAAACAGGAAAGATTGTAAAAAACAAATGCTATTCCATAGGACACTTTAATGAAGCCCAAAACACTTCGCACTTTGGGTTTGAATAACCTTGTGAAATAGATTTTGTGGGTCTTCAATGGTGCTGATCCTTGGAAGATATTAGCTAGGTCAATATTGCAAAGGGAGCCTCTAAAACAAAACAGTAACCAAATGGTAAGAGCCTTTTGAAATAAATCAACAAAAACAGTAACCAAATGGTGGAGCCCTTCGTTGTATACAGTAGTGAGATTATAGTAAGTCAAAAAGAACTTTCTTCTTCTGAAATATACAATGCTTTTTCTCGTACTCTCAATAATTTAAATGTTGCTTTGACTTCACAAATTGCTGAGATATTTCTATGGTCAAACAGGAAAGATTATTAAAAACACATGATATTCTATAGGACACTTTTATGAAGCTCAAACCACTTGGCACTTTGGGTTTGAATAACCTTGTGAAATGGATTTTGAGGACCTTCAATGGTGCTGAACCTTGGAAGATATTAGCTAGGCCTAATATTGCAAAGGGAGTCTGTAAAACAAAACCTGAATAGAAACAACTTAAGCCAATTGCCTTGCTCTGGGGGCTGTTTACAGCATGCAACCAATTGGTTCGAGCATTTTCTGCTCTTTTTGGAGAGCCTGAGAATCTATCAAACATCTTGCTGACAGACAATCAGGTTTTCTTGGTTCAATACCAGATGTCACGAATTTAAATCTACCTGATTTGAATTTGTAACAAAAACAATCTTGTAGTTTGTCATATGTTTCTTGTCTAATTACTGGTCCAGAAAGGAAATTAAGAGATTTTCAGATATAATTGTTGATGGTAAAGTGATCTCTTGTGAAAAGATGTGTTTAAAATCCCTCACCCCCGCAACAATAAAAGGACTTATACCATGTTTACCAAGGTTCTAAAAGGGTGGAGTAGACATTTGGATAAGTATTCCAAACATGCTCTCTCCCTAATCATACTATATACATAACACAACTTACCACCAGTTACATATACACATCAGCCCAAATAAATGCCTCCCTCAAGAGAGCCTCCTCAACCTGAAGCCCCTATCCTCTTTAACATCAAACAACACAATTCACTATTGCTCAGCTCTCTCCGTCATTTGAGGGTAATTTCCCCCATTCTTCATTGAGACTGTATCATCTATCAACCCTCACCTTTCTGACTACCTATAATTCTTGAGCATCCGTTGTTCCCCTTTGCTCAACTCTGTCCCTATCAGATAAGCCACTTGATTTTGCTTTGCTCAAGGCTCCTCTTCTTCTGATTCTCCACTTGATCATATTTCAATTTTCACTACCATTGGGTCAAATAACCATCATTATATCAATTATCTTATCATTACACCCATCAACATTTTCATTCAATTGAAAACAAGATTTGCCATTTCTGCCCTAATTTGAGTTTTTGTCTATGTTAATAACTAATTAACTCAAATCCTTTACAATGTATTGAAAGATGAAAGAGTCAACTTCCTCTTCCTTTACTCAACAAAATAATATTTGCTTTTATGGAAACACCTCAACCTAAAATAAGCTAGTCCCAAATTTAGAGCCCTCGTCATCTTAATGTCAAACAACATCACCCTTAATTTTTGCAAAGAAAAACTTGAGGGGTTCACCCAAGTATTGCCCAGCCCTCATCCTCCTAACATTGGATGAGTGCCTAAGACATTCAATTTTACTATGCTATGCTAAGCTTTGAAAAATTGAGTGGTTCACTATCACTCACGATCTAACTAGCAACTCAATCGATAGTTTGAGGTTTTTGTTCTCCCTTGACCAACCTAAAAGTCGAGAGGGAAGGAGATCAAATGTGTTGATCAAGGGTATTTAACATGTTCATTTGGGTTGAGGGCAACCATCCATAGTAAGTGACACTCAATTGACAAAGGTGATCAAGGAGTGAGAGTAGCAATGAACCATTCATCTAGCATGATGGTGGTGTGGGGACAATGAACAGCTCAACTAGACAGATTTAAACCTCTCCTAGCCTTTTGCATTAGGAAGAGGGAGATGATCATCTATTCATTGTTGATCATAGCTAGTTGGCAAGATATGACAGTACATGATGGGAGCCAATTGATTGGTGAGATGAGATAGTGTAATGTCCCCTTTTTGGAATGACCCTAAATCTTGTCCTCCCGTCCAAATTAATAGAGATTTGGCAAAGGTTTTTACAATTTGACAGATTAAAACATCTTTTGTCAACAGTTTGGGTGATATCGATGTGTCTTGCCTCTGACTAATCAAGTGACGCTGGTGCTGATTCCTTAAGGCTAAATAGAGTCAATACTCATCATCCACTATTAATCCATTCCTTAATGTAACATGATCGGAGATGAACAGTAATTAACAGTACACAAAGGGTTTCCAACCGGCATATTAAAGTCAAGAAGCTCGTAAATTCAATTCCACGCCAAAGATAATCTAGCTCGATGATAATTGATACTCAACCAGATAGTTAATTGATCTGTGGCTGTCAAATACACCATGGATCATCAATCATAAAGTCTTCCTGTCTCCAGATGGTTCTAATGTTAGCAATAGAGAGACCCGATACTGATAGTCATGTGGGAAGCGCAACAAAATTGGTTATAAGTCGTTTCAGGAGTAATCACCGATACAGGATGGAGGCGTTCATTCATTCCGATAGCTTGATTTCCTTCCATAGTAGAAGCCCTAGTAATCTCTGCCAGCCCTTCCTTCAATAGCAATCACCTGACCTAAGAGTTGAATAATGAAGTCGTCAGCCCTCCATGTCCCGCCACCAGCAATCATGAATCCTTCCATGTATGATGGTATAACTCAGTTTTGGGTGCCTAAGGCTCGATGATGGCTCTGTTTATAATTCTATCCCTATGCCAAATCTATAGATGTATTTTGTGGATGTTCCTTCACTTGGTTGATGATTTGATAATCTCTTTGTCTAGTCACAGGCTTCTGCCTTTTGAGCACTCGATCTCAAAATTTCCCTTATATCCTCTGTATTCTCTCTTTTTATATTTATACTCTTAAATTTACCTCTATCTTAATCGTTGTCGACATGGGTCGTGGCTATTAAGGCATTTATGTTTGTATATATTTCTTCATTCTATGTTATTTATTTCTATATTTTATCTTTGTTTATGAATCGGTCTTTTTATATTTGTTACTTGTAACATTTATAATATCTATGGTAGTCACTAATATTCATATCCTTAATTATAATATTATTTTGATAATCGTAATTATAGTGAAAGTATTAATACATATATTTTATATTAATTTTATATATTTTTAATATCCATTAAGTCATAATGACTATAATATTATTTTAATATTTATAACATTATTTATAATGTCATAATTATAATATTGTCTTTGACAATTATAATTATGATGATATCATTTTGGTTAATGTTTTTAAATATGCCTTAGGTATCTCATGGCCACATTTCAGGGACATGACAAATAGCCAAATTTTATGCAAAACACAATAGATTCTAACTTGCAAGCAGCAAGGAATAGCAAGAGAATTGCAGATTGGTCGGTCAATAGTCTTGTACAAATAGAGAGAGGGCCTAAGTTCTTATCCAATAAAAGATTCCCACCCAAGTGCAAACAGATCAAGCAATTCAAGCGAAGGATTGCATTTTGTCATGGGGTTCAAGGGCCCATAGATGTAGCCTCTAGCAATAACAATGGTTCACAATTCTTCCCCTTGGTCTCCTCTCCCTATCTATGTTCAAGCATGACCATTTCTCAAGAGGTAAAATGATCTCAATTAGTACTCACCCTTTCCATTAGCATCAACAATCATCACGACAAGTTATCTTGATGCGGCCTTGAACGAATGAAATGGATCTTGATCTACTCTAGACAAATGGCATTTGCAAACAATGAGTACTCACCATTTCGAATAGCACCAACAGCCATCATGACAAGTTATCTTGATGCGGCCATATAAGGAGTGGAATGGATCTTGATCTAGTTTGAGTAGATAGAGTTTGCAAAATTAAGAGATTGCTAATTTCAGTTTCAATCATGATATAAATTTGGGATAGCGTAACATGGATCAAAGGGACTCCTTTTCTTTGCTTTAAATTTCTTCTAAACAATTGTATGATAAGCTCTAATTTACTCGATATTTGTATGAAGCTTAATTAGATATGGTGATTCTTTGACTCACCAAATAAGTTTCTGATGCAGGAGCATCCGGGTGCATGGGCAATCCTGCACATCAAAAAAAATATTGTTTTCATCTTACTTATTATTTTATTGTAATTTGACTTTTGGTCTTGCAGGTGGGATTTTCCTTCAAATATTTGCTCTCCTCCAGCTCTTTAAAAATTATTAAAATGGGGAGTTTGATTTTCTAAGCTGAAGTTTACTAATAAAGTTGCATTTTAATGTATTGTTCTCCAAAATCTAAGAGGAAAAAAACCCCAACGCCTGAGCAAGAATAGAGCATTTAATACATATTATGGAGCATTTTGAATTCATAATTTCCTGGCCTATTTTGAGCTTTGACAGCCCCAAAATGCCTGGTGATGGAGAAAGTGGAGTGGGAAGGGATTGGCAATTGAGAGTGTGGTGCTAGGAAGAATCTTGGTGTCCATTATGTGGAGGTCTAATTGGGTAAATTTCCCATGCCTGGATAGAGGGGAAAAGGTAGAGATATTGCTGGTGTGTGCAAGAATTCAATGCCCATGATTGTGAGGAGGAAAAGAGAAATCTTGAAGTGAAGAGAAGAAAGTAGAAGGATGCAAGAGAAGAGATAGTTTTGCTAGTGAGTTGCTGGAGATGTTTTGCACATAGATTTGGGATGAATCTTCTTGCCTGTATATGGAATTTTTTTGTTGTGTTTACTTCATGTTAAAAGAGGGTTTTCATGTTGATTTTTAAAATAATCTGAGATAGAGTTTGGACTGGGACTTGATTCCAGTAGATAGACTTAATATTCGTCTGCAGGAGTGTGCACCTATCATATTTGTTTATGTATGGGATTTCATGAATAAAAATTATGCTTTTTTCATGCTTTTTGCTACAATTTATGTTTTGAAAGTTTAAAATATTATGCTTGAGTTTGCTGCAACGATTGACAATCCATTCTTGGATCTGCATCAGCTTCTTATTCACTAAGCCTCATGCATTGAACCCAAAATGCCATGTCTCAAATGGCCTCTCTTAAATCAAAATGTCATTGGATCTGTCTTTACCAAACTGGGTATTGTTGTTGATGCTCATTTTCTTTGTACCCAAAAGGAAACTACTAAGCATATATTTAATGATTGTATATTTCACAATAACAATAATCAACCACACAACATTTTAAAAGTGCACTAAGTTCATAAGCCAAAACAACACACAATAGAATATTATATTTTGCTGCATCCCAATGATATTTTAAAATACAAAATTATGGAAAATTAATGCAACAAATTTAGAAATAAAAACATCAAACCAAAATATTCACAAAACAAAACATAGACACAACTTCTCATCCTTTCTCCTTCTCTTTCTGCTGTTTTGTTTTCCAACTAACCATCCTCCGTCATCCTCTTGCAATATTCCACTTTTCCTCTTCTATTGGAGGATCACGCATGTGTGGGAATGGGGGTGTGTATGTGAATCCGGAGGGCCTAAATTCAAATTTCACAAAAACAACAGTTCCTTTGGACTGAGTATATCAAAGTATGAAACAATTTCAAATATATAGGCACAATCAAGCTAAGGTTGATGTTAGTATTAGAAAAGAGATTCCAAAGTAATATCATTCAACTGTTAACCTTCCCAACTCCATTAAAAAAATTGGCTTGTACACTAAGCAAGATGAAAGTAACCAACCCAAAGTAGTTTTTTCAAAGGATGTGATGAGTTCCAAGACTTTGTAACAAATTTGCATGCCTCTTACAGCTCTTTATGCCAAAAATACAAAGATAGCTACTCCCTCAATAATTGAATGCTCTACATATTAAACTGCCAATATATGAATATCACATTCCTCTAACTCCTAATAAACATTAACTCATTTTTAATACCCAACTTCCATTGCACATCTTAATTAAATTTTACAATTATATTTGTTTGTATTATAATTTAAGTTTGTTCCTTGTTATTGTTTGGATTATCATTTACAGTTGGCCATTATTTTTAAATTAGTCACTCACAGGCGCTGTTACACACCACGACCACCCCTAGATGTAGCTACAAGTTACACCTCTCAATGTACAAATACATTTTTTACGGCCACGAAAATGGACAACACAAACTTAACAAGACAAATAACCTTTTGGCAATGCTATATTTGAGAAACCAGGAATTAATGAAGTTTCCGCACCACAAAATGGCTCACATGGAAAGGATGAGCACCCTTTATCTGGATAGGTTGTGCATGAAGCCACTTTGAATTGCCTCAGCTTATACGTTCCAGATTAACACTTCATTACACAATATAGTTTTAGTCGGCAATATATTATTCATGGGAAAATGTCTGCCAAACTCCATCAAATTGCCCACTGAGCATTGCCCTTCAAAAACTACACTATACATATAAAACCAATCTTGAAGTGTTTCTGCTTAACACTTTCAAAGAAAAGTCACTCCTTTTTGAGAGAAATCGCAAACTCCTTTTGAAAGTGCAAACTGACAAATATTTCCCAAGAAAAGGATTTTTTCCAACCATTGCAATTTTCCAATTTTAGTCTTCAAAAGATGGACTTGAACATTATTTTCCTTATAGTGATTTTGCTGATTTATTGAGAATTATTTGCCAGGGTCAAAAAAAGCATGATTTGCAATTCGTAACACTGCATACAATTGGTAACATTGCATTCTAGAGCATTTTTTAAGACCTCCAGCGTGAATAAACATAAAGTTAAGCTCTAACAATTTGAGGGGCTACAAAACATTAAGACTTTTGGCAACAAGTCATTTGAGAAACCAGGTTAATTAAGTTTCTGCACCAGTGAAAAAAGCCCTCACATGGAGAGGGTCAGTTCCAGGTTAAGATGCAACTACATGATATAGTTTTTGTCAGCACCATATTATGCATGGGAAAATGTCTGCAAAATTCCATCAAATCACTCGCTGAACATCGCCTCTCTAAAGCTATAAAATAAATATAAAACCAATCTTGCTTGTTTGTACTCGCACAACTAGCCCTAAGTTATAAGTACTCAAATACAAAGTATATTATACGTTTCAGTGAATTAAACAAAGATTGTCGCGTGGTAACCCTAACCCTGACCAAAATCTTGCCACGGCAAATTTAAGATTCAGAATGAATGAGAAGTGAGAGTATCACAAACCTCCAAAAATCTTCCTCGTACTGGTCAAATCATAGAAGAGATAGGAAACCGCAAAAGTCCCAATCAAAGACGATATTATCACCTTTGCCGACATCTTCAGATCTGCCTTCAATACAACAGTTTGGAGACATCAAATTTTGATATTGGCATAAATTTAAAAAATCTTGCCCTACCTATTACACAAATAATGGAAAGCGGTGGATGGCATTTAGGGCATGTGAGAGGAAATCAAAAATACCTGGCTCGCACAGCGTTCCCCTGGTTAACCTCCTGCAAGCTGTGAAATCCCTTATTTACTCTTTGCCAGATCGTAGGGTAATGTTTAATCTAATTGCATCCCTCTTGTGCGTTAGTTGCAACGTTTAGGGAGGTAACAAGAAGGATTAATTTATAGCGGACTAATCTAAAGTATTGATTCCATTATGCATGGTAGGCCATCCTAATTGTGGGTTTTTGAATTTCATACTAAATAATTTCAAATGAGTCTCAATTTTGTGCACTAGTTTATTTGGCTACTTGTTTAAAAAAAATATTTTCAGGGTCACATCATCAAATACGATGCCACATCAGCATGTTTTTTGTTGAGGTATCCAGAAAAGCTCAAAAACCACATACAATTCAATAGTAGGGCACTAAGTCATGTGAATTTTGTTTCACTGATGTGGCATCACATGATTTGTCAAATTACATATTTTATGGAAAAAAGTGTTTTGCATGTGGATTAAAGTGCTCCATTGTGGGGTCCAAGACTACTTCTATCCCTACTATTGGTCTTTGTCCTACTATAGACCCCCCTCCCTTATTCCTTAAGTATTTCCTTGAATTACTAAAGCTTCATTTAGCCATGGGAACTAAATTTACGAAAAGAATATATTGAGTTAGAGCATTATCTATCTATAAATGATTAGACATTCCTTTAGTTCTAATAGAGGTGAGATTTCCACATAGTATTCACCTTTATAGCTAGACATTCCTTAAGTTCTAATAGAGTGAGATTTCCACATAGTATTCACCTTTATAGGTTTAGTATATGTTATCTATAATGTAGTTATGGATAGGATTGTTTTTGGTTACGAACATAAAATTCAAAGTATTCAAAGTTAATTAGTATTTTTAGTAAGTTGATGGGGATCTTTTAAGTGAGAGAAGGTGTTTTGGAATCTATCATTAAAAGTATTGATCAATTTTGTCTTTCCTCTTTTTATATCTACAAACTAATGGTATAAGGTGTCAAGATCAATAGGAATCATGAATCTAGATAGAAAAACATCTTATTGTTGATCCCACGATGCAATAGAATTCAATAGAAGGATGATATACCAGTTATAAGCCTCATCCCCTAGACATATGAAAATGATTCTAAACCTTATGTGTAGTGGAATAGAGTTGAGAAAGTGGGTTTCCTACTTCTCCAATGGATATTTTTGAAAGTATAAAAATAGCTTGCATACATTGTCCTTGTGTTGGATTTTGAGCTCTTATACATTATATAATATAATGTAATTTGATGTAATATGAGCCTTACATAATCATTTTCTAGAATCTCACAAACAAAGGGTTAAATCTGCAAATATGAATCTTATGAAATAAACTTATAACCCTAAAATTAAGGTTTCCCAATCTAGAGAATATGAAAGTGATTATTGTAGGGAACAATTTTAATCATTAGAAATTCAGTACATTTGATGCTTTATCGTAATCTAACCACCAATATAAAAAGAATATCAAAAGATAAGGTGAGAAGAGAAGGGTTTTAGAAAAACCTAAAATTTAGATTTTTCTTGCAATAACATAAAGTGAAAGAAGACATTTGGAAACTATTCTTTACACGACCAAAATGGATCACACCACTATAAAGAAAGCATAAATCTCCAATGGAAGGTTTCAAATCATAAAAATGATTTTAATCAAACGCCTAATATTATGCAACTGAAGTAGATATTTCTATAAAATGAATAAATAGAGGATCCATCAAGTACTATTTGTAATATGAAATTCAACTAATTATTTGGAAACCATAAAGTAAATTGAAAACAAAATAATTGTGTTTTATAAGTCCAATTGGTATAAACAATTTCCAACCCTTATAAAAGATAAAGGCATTGCCTTTGTGAGAGAAGGAAATACTCTTACCACAAATGAATGGATTAGATTCATCCAACACCAACAATTTAGATTTTATAAGCAATAACAATGGAGAACTGGAGGTTGACACGCAAGATAATAGGAATCACATGGAATCCATAATATTCATATTCTAAAGCTCTCATGAATACCATCAACACTTGGAACCCAGCCACTACATTCATAACAAACTAGACTTCTTCATCATCCACTATTGAAATCATGATAAAATTCATGCCCTTAGGATGGATAATGGTTTTTAGGTGGGGAAAATCTCTTGGGATAGCTTGATGGGTCAAATTTTATTATGAATGGTGTTAATGGTAGCTCTACACGTGATTAAATCATCTAAAAGCGAGGTAGATAAAAGTGCATTTATAAAACCATGACACAAGGTTTTGAAAAGAAAGTTGACTAATCATCCATGCCAAATAGGAGAGCACAATTACTTGAATGTTATCTTCACATTACATGCTCTCAAGATAATTTTTATAACTATAGTTAAAGGTTGCATTGATGGCACCATTGCATTTATGGCATCGTTGCATTGCATGCTTTGAAATCATTATCTCCCTTATAGATGCTACAAATATGCTTGTTGTCATTGATGTCAAGGATTGATGTCATGGCCTCTAAGATGGAGTTGACTCCAAATGGTGTCAATGTTGTCCTGTTCTGATTTATTTTTGGTTTGCTAGAAGTGTTGTATTTATTATAGACGTGGATGGATATTGTCTACTCCAAATGGTTATGGTGCAGTAGGTCTGGACTGGACTTGAGTTACATGATTCTCGGGTTTGTGCACTTGGTAGGGTTTTAGCCCTAATTCCTTTAAAACCCTAAGTATTTTCTTGGTCAAGAACTTTATGTTCTATTTTATTGTTGACTAGTTATTGAAGGTTCTAGGTCGCTCAAGTCCTTCAATATCATTGCTCATTGGCCCCTCTTACAATCTAATCTAGTTACCGCATGTGCAAGTGTCAAAGTTTGTTCAGTGGTCCCGCTTAATCTCTGTCAACATCACTTGTCGCCATGTGATTGAGTCTCCAAGTAGATTTGTGCTTTGTAGAGCTTGTTGTTTCCAAAGTATTGTTTTCTCAGGTATGTGAAGTGTTGACACGTGTATAGGACGAAAGGAAGGAGGGTTGTGTGGCAAGGACATGTGTCATATATTTGCTTGTTTGCAATGGTAAAGGTGAATTCCATTTCTATTTGTGTGAAGTTGTGGAATATTGATGCATGTATAGGATGATGTATGTGCCAATAAATTTTTAATGATAAACTGACGGCTACTGCACGTCTATGAAAAGGAGAGAGAAGGTCCTACAGAACTATGGGATGATGACGCACGTCCAAGATTTTTCTGCATTTGCATTATATTGTTTAGGAATATTTTGGGGACATGTGTGTTTATTCAATTCGACCATCAAATATTTGTCATGCTTTCAAGCATGTGAAAATGAAGATCTACGATCCAAATTCAAACTCTTTTAACACAACTAGTTCCTAGTTTGAAATTTGAATTTGTGTAGGCCAACATGGTAGCAATATGAAAGAATTTCTTACAAGACAACTTCCTTACCACTAATGGTTCTAATAATTGATCTAAGCCAACATATGGATGTTGTTTATCATTTCAGATCAATATTTAAGATCATGGTTTCAAATTTTTGAAAGATAATGAGAGATGTGTGGTGCGTTGGAACAATACAAAATTATGACTGTATATTGGTGAGTGATTTGTCTAAGTTTTTTATGTCTTATATTTCAAGGCAAAGCTAGCGTATGTGGAGGAGAGTAGAGTGTGCATGACGAAGCAAAATTATAAAAATTCATTTTGAGAGCATCTCTAATAGAGAATTGTTTATAAGTCCTTTTGTAATCATTTCAGTATATTCTAAGGTTGATGCCTCTTCTTGCATGTGAGGATGGTGTCTCTTATTTTCTAATTTGGTGCTCAGTTTGGGGGATTGGAGTCTCGGTTAGGTTGGTTCCTATAAAAAAAATTGGGGATTAGTGTCTTCAATGGGTTAGTGCCTATAAAAGCTTTGTAATATCTCATTATTCTTGTGGGGTTAGATTTGGGAAATAGATTCAAGCAACTTTTATCGCATGGTTTTCCTTTTAGGGTTTCCATTAAATCTGGTGTTATCTTGTGAGATTATGTTCAATTCTTACATTGTTGCATTTAATGTTCTTAATAATGTGTCTATGATAATTGGTATATTGGTTAAGGATAAAATTTATTAATATATTGATTCACCCCCCTCTCTCGATATATTTATGCGTTCAATAATTTGTATCAGAGCCAAGTTCCTTGTTGTAGCTTAATAGCTGGTGATAGATCTTGGTTTTGAACAAATAGCATGTGTAGCATCGAAAAGTGTCACCCTTGACAATTTCACACTATGTTTTGCTCCCTTTAATTTATTGGACTTGATTAAGCACCTAATTTCCCAAATTATGCATTTTATGGCCTATTTTTAATAATTACTGATAAATTGAAAGCATAAAACAAATGCATTCATTTGATACAAGTCTCCCTCGACACCTTAATTTCTAGAAAATAGGGCAAGGACAGTGTTGCCCTATGGCGATAGTGTCCCCCTATTCTGCCTAGTCCCAAATTTGAATATGTTGGTGTCGATACTTTATCATTTCTAATTTAGGTTACAAATGTAGGCTATCAGGATCTCATTTGCAAGAAATTGAATAAATGCCTATAAATATCTAGTTATTGCATTATTTGAAACCTAACAAGAGCTATCTAAGAAATCATTAGAGAAATTATTTGTCAAGAGAAAATCAAGAACAATGTGTTAGAGCTTTATTACAACAATTTAAGATCCAAACATTATGTCAAATCTTATGTGAGTTTATGCGTGTTCATGTTATCATTGTTTGTGAAGGCTAACCCTTTTATAGGTATCCAAGCAATTCAAACAATTCAAGCAAGATTCAAGACCTTGAGTTGATGTCCATGACTTCAGTCCTTCAAGGAAACCATTAAAGGGTGGTGAGTTGCAACACTTTGTTGATTCATCATTCCTTCCTATCATTTATATTTCTATCATTGGCATTGTGGAAGTGGAAACACTAAAACGGATTTGACTAAGGTATGCCCCTAAATGACACAACATTTCTTCTCTCTTTGAATGTGCAGATTTTAGGTTTAGAGGAGATTGAAGGAAGCTTGAAGATCCATTTTATATTGTTGCATTCAAAGCCCTACACCTTGTCAAGCCATAGAAACTCACTTATAGAATTATTCGACAATGGTTCAACAAATTTACAGGTGGAATTGGGAAGCTCATATCCAACATCAGAGGACTGTGAAAATAGATCTGCAATACCCCTATAAGGACATTCAAACTATCTCTAGATTTATAGGATAGGTGTATATATCTCTACCCTTCTCATATCTACTTGCAAACTTATGTTATCATTTTTTGATCATCGAAATCTTGCATTTTCATATTAGGTCACATAGACTAATTAGGTTAATCAAGGAAAATCAATTCCAATTCATATCCAACCCTCTACAAAGATGTAAATCTAGGCCTAATTGACTCGCCTACAAGGTTGAAAGTCAATCTAATCACCTTGTTGATTTGCATCCTAATAAAATCCTAGAAAAAGGAAGTCTTGGTTTGAGGCTTCTATTGTATTTAGGACCCTCCCACCTTTTTTACCATTGCATTTTGGTGAACCCAACTTATTAACATCATATAAATTTTGAAATTTCACCCTAGATCTAAGTTTTGCATTGCATTTTTTAACATTTCTCATTTAGGGTTTTCATTTTTCATTCATAAAAGACAAAAAAAATTAAAAAATGTATACAATATTACATCATAGGTTGCAATAGGATTAGTTTCAGTCATTCATGTGAGATCTACATTTAAAATTACATTCATAATTGTCATTTTTTGTTCAAGCATTATTACACATTTGCATTTGAGTTACATTATCTTAAATTGAGCTACTAGAAAAATACTTAGTTGCAGACCTATTTGTACATAAAAACAAAACCCTTAGATAGTCTAATAAACATTCGTGTAACGCCCCGCCACGCAACCCTAGGGGAAGTTGCAATTAACTAGTTAAACGAAATAATTTTTTTATTTTAAAGGATAAATAATAAGTAAGTTAATTAACTAATGCCAACAACCTCTAAGGTTACGAGACAGAGGTTATATAGAACCTCAAAAAAACATGAATATAAACTATGACAATTATTTAATCAATAAATTAACACACACATTCCAAGAAGGTGAAATAACAACAAGCATAAGATAAGACTTTCAATTTCATTAATCCATTCATTAAACCATAAGGTTACAATCACTCATTCCCCGAATGAGGCAAGTCCAATAAAATAGGGTTACAATTATAAATTCCACCTCAATAACAAGAGGGGTAATGATTACAAGAATAACAGAAAGGATAACAAGAAATAACAGCAACTGAAACAACCACGAGCTCTCCAACTAGAAGTCTCGTCCACACAAACAAGAAGAAAACCCAACGGAGTAAGGTGCACGTTCCACCCAACCAAGTGGAACCCAAAGGTCCACCCCCCGTGCTAGGAGATAGTAACCAGAATATCTAACCAAGGACATCTACCTCTAGACATAGGCTAACATAACCATACTGAAATAAATACAGTAACAACACTTAATCACAGGGTTACAATGCTTCCAGAAATTACATAATCAATTGCATCACTGATGCGAACATATTGTCGACCTAGGAGAAGTGTCATCACATCGTTACATAGGCTATCCTGGTGAGTCTTCCTAGGTCCCGGCCCCCGTCTCGAGTTATCCTAGTAACCTCTAACGACTTCCGGCCCCTCATATAAACCAATGTGGAATCAGTTATCTTTCATGGTGACAAGATAACAATCTTGCCATTCCAGGCCTTCCCGTCTCAACCCAAGTCTTTACAAGCCCTTGTGATCAGGAGCAAGGCATAATTATCTTATTAAATGTTTGATACTACATGATACTCTAATCATTTAATTTAGCTATCACTGGATTAACTAACTTACAACAAGTTATCCTGGCACCACTTTGTGTGTCGGCCCTCGTTATAAGCCACTCCTCTAAGATGACATGTGGAACAACTCCACAACCCAAGGGTACACAAGTGCGACATAAGGTATCACATACCTACCCATGACATACAGTCATTACACTCCCGTTCATGATAACCGGGGAACAAACTGGTTTAACGCACTAGCCAAAGCCATCTATGGTTGACTACAAATACGACAACCCATAGACTGAAATCCCAACTAAAAGACTTGTTAAATATTAAAACCCACACTTCCCAATTATACACACGTAGATCAATGCCAAGACAAGAAACAAATTCTACTTTGGGTTCACTAAACCCATATCCTCACTAGCGTTCAATAAACAGTGCATTAAATAAACAAAATTAATTACGCCATTTAAGAATCATTTCATTCCCACGCAACATTTAAATGCATAAACCCATATTAAAATAAAATATTTATACCACAATCAATTAAACTCATGTTAAAAAAAAACAATATTCCCCATTTAAATAATGCAATAACAACATAAAATAATCCTTTTCAAAATATTAATATTAAAATACTATCATGGCTATAATTGTTTAAAAATTTCTCATAACATTCTATAACATTATATAAGTCATAAAATTATTCCATTATATAAAAAAAATATATTTTTTTTAATATCATTTTTAATCATAATATTAAAATGTGATATTATAATGGACTACAAAATATAAAATAATTATTATATTTAAATATTATAAAATTTATAATATTTAAAAATATAATAATAATAAAAAACATATTATAAAACTTTTATTTATATAAAAAAATCTAAAAGACTAAGGGTCGGCCTTGGTTCGCGTGCCAACCCTAAGGTTGGGTCGCGTGACCTCGAACTTCATGCCAAACACAGGGGAGAGGTCTGGCATCGACGGGAGGGTTTGTGGTGGCCGCAGGAGGTGGCGCCACCGGTCGGAGGTGGGCACGGCGAAGGAGCCACCACGCAGGGCATGGCGGAAGAGGGTGGGGGAGGCGGCACGGACGACGAAGCCGCTGCGAACACCACGCAGGGTGCATAGCCAGCCACCACTGTTGGTCGCGCGGGTTGCACAGTCTGCTAAAGCCGCAGACGAGGAGGCCGCTGGGCGCACTTCCCCAACCGCCCTTTTTCAAACTTTTTCTTTTCTTTTCTTTTTTCATATCAAAAAAATGATACTATCATTTTTTTATTTTTTCCATAGAAAAACCAGAGCTTAAAGAGGCAAGAAAAAATAAAAATATTAGAGTTCTGGAAATAATTTTATTTTAAGGAAATTTGGCCAGCATAACCTTACCATGGGAAATTATAAAAATAAATCCAAGCCTACATAGATTAATCTATATATATATAAATAGATTTAAATAGCCATACAACCAATTGAAGACTACAAATAGATTGAAGGACAACATGAACAATGAAGAATTGAAATAACCATAGCAATTTAATCTTCCATTACTCAACACCATTGAATCAACAAAATTTCAATAAAACAAGGTATGAACTTGATTCTCTTAGAGTATGTTGAAGAACCTGTTGCTGCTTTGAAACCCTCTTGAGCACTTTAGATTCCACAAGCTTTTCCTCCAAACCCACAAAATCAAGCAATCTTCCTCTTCTCTTTTCAATTTCCTCCCAAAAACTCCATTTTTTGATTTTGTGAAGAAATTTTTAAGATAATGCAAAATTTTCTCCAAAATCCCACAACAACCCTCATAAATTTTTGAAAACAGAATAGCAAAAGTCTTTCTTTTGAATTTTTTGAATTTTTGAATTTCAAAATTGACTTTTAATTTATTTTTCTAATTTTTCAATTCCAACTCAAATTTGCATGCATTTTCAAAATGAATAATTTAAATCATTTCAACATGAATAACTTAATCAATTAATAATTAAATCTACCATAAGATTAAATATCAAATTAATTAATTTAAATTACTCAATAATTAAATCACAAATCCTACATTATTCTAACTCCCCAAAAATAATGAAACCAGTAAAACTGAACAAAATGGAACAACTGGACCATACTAGGACTAACGACACACTACAACTAGGGTGATGACTCGGTGCAGAAATCCTAGCTACTATCTCCCAATTGAATGTCGTTGGGCAATGGACACGCTCGAACCTGTGAAACCAGGTGGAGTCAATGTCCTGTACCTGTCAACCTGCAAACACAAAATATATCCACATGCAATAATATATCATAAATAAGGCACACCGTGAAGAGGAAATCATGAGATCGCGGGGCACTCGCAAGCGAGTGATGCAATACCGTCCTCTTCACCAATACAATAGTTCTAACTGACACATCTAACATAGCAGCATAATCGAAAGCATGAAACATCATAAATTAAATATCCACATATGTTAATTCCAAACATGCCATAATAATCACATCAAAATACATCACGATAAAACAGTGATCCACTGAAATCAAGTACATAGTCCAAGTGCAACGCAAAACTAAAGCATAGAGAGGAAACAACATAGTTCGCACAATAGATCAAAACGAAGGGGTATTACATCCTCCCCCCTAGGGTTAGGCTTACTCCTAGAAGCCTGCGAACAAATAGGGATAAAGTTCCCTCATTCTAACTGCATCTTCCCAAGTGGATGACGTGTCATCCCTAGGATCCCACTGAATCCTAACCTGATCAATATCTCGCCCTCGAAGGGCGAGCGTTCTGTGCTCCACGATGGCCATGGGCTCCAAAGCCAGCTACTCGTCCTCCACCTGCAATGCATTCCAATCAAGGACATGAGAAATATTTGGATGGTATGACCGAAGAACTGAAACATGAAACACATCATGAATGCGCTAGAGATTGAGCGGTAAACCAAGACGGTAAGCAACAGGACTAATCTTCTCAAGTATCTCAAAAGGTCCGATGAAGCGAGACGCCAACTTAAAGCCCTTTCCATAACAGATGGGACTCTTTCGCGGACGCACCCTCAAGAAGACTCTATCGCCTACAACAAACTAACAATCCACTCTATGCACATCCGCACACTTCTTCTGCCTATCCTACATTGCCACCAAGTGCTCTCTAATCCTATCCACCTGCTGCTCCATATCCTGCAGCATCTCAGGACCCAACACTATCCTGTCCTCCAATCGATCCCAACTCAAAGGGGTACGACACGGTCTCCCATACAATGCCTAGAATGGAGGCATACCAATGGAATTCTGGAAACCATTATTATAGGCAAACTCTACCAAATAGAGATAATCTTCCCATCATGTTTGTTGGTCCATCACATACATACGTAACATATCCTCAAGGATCTGATTAACCCTCTCGGTCTGTCCATCTGTCTCGAGGTGATAAGCTGAATTGAAGTTCAACTGTGTCCCCCATCACATGCTGCAATGATGTCCAAAGAGCTAAAGTAAACACTGCATCCGTATTAGAGATAATTCGACGCGAAATGCCATGTAACCTCACAATGTCCTCCATGAACACTCTAGCTATAGACGATGCAGTGTAGGATGAGCGCATAGGTGAGAAGTGTGTCACCTTCGTCAACCTATCAAATGTCACCATTATCGCATCATGCCATCTCGAAGAGTTGGGTAAACCAACAATGAAATCCAATGAGATTATATCCCACTTCCACTCTGGTACTATATGCAGTTGTAGGAGCCCTGTTGGATGTTGGTGCTCAGCCTTGACTCGCTGACACTCTAGACATCATGACATAAAATCCGTGATATCTCGCTTCATCCCTGGCCAAAAGTACAACTACCACAAATCTGCATGCATCTTCTTCACCCCAGGATGGGCTGAATAAGGTGCATGATGTGCTTCAGTCATGACCAAGGTACGAAGACCATCTGAAGGAGGAAGTATATGCATCCCAATGTGTCTCAATAAATCATTTGAATCCAAAGTATATCCTGAATGTCCGCCCTTAAGAGGTCTACCTGCCTTTATCATTGACCTGACCTCTTAATACCAACTATCTGTTGGAAGGGCAGAAAGAATCTGACTCCGCAAGTCCACAACTAGAGTCAACTCAGATGTCTCATGTCTCTGTCGACTAAGTGCATCTGCTACAACATTCTCCTTCCCCTGGATGTACTTCACCTCAAATTCGTACTCACAAAGGAACTCCATCCAACGCCTTTGCCTAGCATTAAGGTTGGGTTGCGTGAAGAAATACTGAAGACTCCTATGATCACTATGCAACTCAAACCTATGGCCAAGAAGGAAATGCTTCCATCTTGTCAATGCATGCACAACTACCGCTAACTCAAGATCATGGGTGGGATAGTTCAACTCATGGTCCTTGAGTTTTTGTGACTCATATGCAATGACTCGACCATCCTGCATCAACACTACACCAAGACCCTCCAAGGATGCATCTGTACAAACTACAAATTCCCCAGTCGGATATGGTATCGCAAGTATCGGTGCACTAGTCAACATCTCCTTCAGGTTTGAAATGTTGCCTCGCACTTCTCTGACCACTCAAACCTCTTCCCTTTCCTTTGAAGGGTAGTGATAGGATAACCTATCCTCGAGAAACCCTGCACAAAGCGTTTGTAATAACCTGCTAGCCCCATAAAGCTACGTATCTCTTCCACATTCGTGGGCGCAAGCCAATATGAGATCGCTTGGATCTTCGTTGGATCCACTGAAATACCCTTCCCTGAGATGACATGCCCAAGGTACTGTACCTCAGATTTGAAGAACTCACACTTCGACAAGTTGGCAAACAACTGATTATCTCGCAAGCACTGCAATACCTGCTGCAAATGTTCCTCATGCTCTACCATAGTCCTGGAATAAATCAAAATGTCATCAAGGAACACCAGGACAAACCTGTCTAGGTGTGTAGGAAATACACCATTCATTAGACTCATGAACACAGAAGGTGCATTCGCTAACCCAAATGGTACTACTGTGAACTCATACTGACCATATCGCGTTCGAAATGCTGTCTTATGAATATTAGAGTCAAATATCCAAAGTTGATGATATCCAGACTTAAGATCAATCTTCCAAAAGATGGTGGCACCCTTGACCTGATCAAAGAGATCATCGATCCTAGGAAGCGAATATCGGTTCCTGATGGTCACTTTGTTCAACTATCGGTAATCAATACATAACCAAAGTGAACCATCCTTCTTCTTCACGAAGATGACTAGTGCTCCCCAAGGTGAAACACTAGGGTGAATGAAGCCCTTCTCTAACAACTCCTCAAGCTGCAAACAAAGCTCTTTCAGCTCCTGGGTAGTCATACGATAGGGAGCTTGAGAGATGGGTTGAGAACCAGGTATAAGATCAATCTTGAAGTCAATATCCCTCTGAGGTGGCATCCTTGGAATCTCGTCTGGAAACACATCGAAATACTCCTGAAGGACGGGGTGACTATCAAGAGAGACTTTCTCTTCTCCACTACCTAGATCCAAGTCATCCACTGTAATGGCAAACAACTGGCAACCCTGACGTACACACCTTATCAACTGCATAGCTGAGATGACCCTCAAATAAATCAGCCTCAGGACTGCCACAATCTCTCTCTCTACCAGATGCATCGAATCGACTTGCGTCGATAATCCAAGACCCCACTATGTGCCTCCAACCAATCCATCCCAATGATGATGTCATAAGAACCCAAAGGAATAGCATGAAGGTCCAACATAGTCTGAAGAGGTCCAACCTCCAACCTACAATCTGGCATAAGGGAATGTGATGTGAATTTCGCACCTGAAGCTACCTCTACCTACCACCTATCGCCTTGCCTTATCACACCCAGTTTACATCGCAACACGACTGAAGAAGAAATGAAGGAGTTTGTCACTCCTGAATCAAATAAAATGGTAACTGGGTTACCCATCAACATACCATAAGTCTTGATGACCGTGCCTTGATGCTCTGCCTAGCGGTTATCAATCACTGCAAAAACTTGATGCCCTCTACCTGCATCACCAACTATTGACTCAGATGCTGCTAGTCCCTGAGAAAACCCAACTGTGCCCCTGTTGGGACAACCTCTAGCCATGTGACCCTATTGACCACATGTAAAACACTCAATGACTCTACCAAAACCTCTACCTCTAGATGGTGCGCTAGATTGCTACGCACTATCCCTGAAAGTAGATTGCGAACTATGTGTTGGCTGCTCAAAGCTGGAGCGTTTCGCATGCCTCCAATTCATGTCTCCCTATCTGTACTGGAAACCTTTACATTTCCCTTGCGATGCCTGCTGCTGCTGCTGACCACCCTGAGATGGCCCCTGCTGAGACTTAGGAGGTAAACCTCCCTGAGACTGCCCTCCTCTAGCACTAGATCCAACTACTGCACTACTACCAACTAGAGCACTAATGTGCCCCCAAGTGCCATACTCAGATTCTCCTCAACTAGGCGTGCTTTCTCTACTGCCACTTCCATGGTCTTGGGTTCGAAAACCCTCACACCACTGCTGAGACGGGCATTTAAGCCCCTGACAAAATGGTGAACTAACATGCTCTCATCGTCACCGATCCTTGCATACTATTTGAGCTCGTAAAAATGATGCTCATACTACTCAACAGATAATGCTAACTGACGCAAGTCATGGAACTCGTCACCTCGACGCTGATGCCAATACTCAGATAAAAACCGAGCTCTGAATCTCTCTACAAAGATCTCCCATGATGCAGTGTGAATGTCAATATGGAGCTTCTGCTCCTCTAATCTCCATCAAGTGGATGCAAACCCTCTCAACTGCATAATGACATAACGAGCTCTGGTGTTGCTACCATACAAATGCATGGCGAAACACCTATCTAGATCTATCAGCCAGGTCTCAACCTCTAAACCTGTACCAAATCCATCATATAATGGAGGGTGCCCTTTGAGCAAGTCCCTCATGTGAGCCTCGGACTGGGGTGGAGCTTCCCTCACCATAGGGTTAACCTGAACCTCTACCTGCCTAGGTCCAAGGAGTGCCAAAGCCTCCTCTAGCACTCTGCGCGCTGCCTCGATCCCTGCTGGATTCTACTGCAGATTACCAACCCCAGGTGCATTCTGCGATGCCTGTTGTTCCTCCTGATCAGGAATAAGAGGAACTAAAGGAGGAGAGTCATGCTGACTCTCACCATGACCGCCTAAACAGCCACAAACACGCCCTCTACCTCTTCTGCGTTTGGGCGACATAATCCTGCACAAACACGTCAAGGTATTAGGCAAGGTACACAACTCAAAAACTTGAACAAATAAGCTTAATGGTTCCATCATAATCCCAGAGTACCCAGTGTTTAAACCTAGGATCTGATACCATGTGTAACGCCCTACCACACAACCCTAGAGGAAGTTGCAATTAACTACTTAAACGGAATATTTAAAAAAAAAAAAAATGATAAATAATAAGTAAGTTAAATAACTAATGCTAACAACCTCTAAGGTTACGAGATAGAGGTTATATAGAACCTCAACAAAACATGAATATAAACTATGACAATTATTTAATCAATAAATTAACACACACATTCCAAGAAGGTGAAATAATAACAAGCATAAGATAAGACTTTCGATTTCATTAATCCATTCATTAAACCATAAGGTTACAATCACTCATTCCTCGAATGAGGCAAGTCCAATAAAATAGGGTTACAATTATAAATTCCACCTCGATAACAAGAGGGGTAATGATTACAAGAATAATAGAAAGGATAACAAGAAATAACTGCAACTGAAACAACCACGAGCTCTCCAACTGGAAGTCTCATCCACACGAACAAGGAGAAAACCCAATGGAGTAAGGTGCACGTTCCACCCAACCAAGTGGAACCCAAAGGTCCACCCCCCATGCTAGGAGATAGTAATCGAAATCTCTAACCAAGGACATCTACCTCTAGACATAGGCTAACATAACCATACTGAAATAAATATAGTAACACCACTTAATCACAGGGTTACAATGCTTCCAGAAATTACATAATCAATTACATCACTGATGCGAACATACTGTCGACCTAGAAGAAGTGTCATCACATCGTTACATAGGTTATCCTGGTGAGTCTTCCTAGGTCTCGGCCGCCGTCTCAGGTTATCCTGGTAACCTCTAATGACTTCTAGCCCCTCATGTAAACCAATGTGGAATCAATTATCTTTTGTGGTTACAAGATAACGATCTTTCCATTCCAGGCCTTCCCGTCTCAACCCAAGTCTTTACAAGCCCTTGTGATCAAGAGCGAGGCATAATTATCTTATTAAATGTTTGATACTACATGATACTATAATCATTTAATTTAGTTATCACTGGATTAACTAACTTACAACGAGTTATCCTGGCACCACTTTGTGTGTTTGCCCCCGTTATAAGCTACTCCTCTAAGACGACATGTGGAACAACTCCACAACCCAAGGGTACACAAGTGCGATGTAAGGTATCACATACCTACCCATGACATACAGTCATTACACTCCCGTTCGTGATAACTGGGGAACAAATTGGTTTAACGCACTACCCAAGGCCATCTATGGTTGACTACATATCATGACAACCAACAGACTGAAATCCCAACTAAAAGACTTGTTAAATATTAAAACCCACACTTCCCAATGATACACACGTAGATCAATGCCAAGACAAGAAACAAATTCTACTTTGGGTTCACTAAACCCATATCCTCACTAGCATTCAATAAATAGTGCGTTAAATAAACATAATTAATTATGCCATTTAAGAATCATTTCATTCCCACACAACATTTAAATGCATAAACCCATATTAAAATAAAATATTTATCCCACAATCAATTAAACTCATGCTAAAAAAAAAAATATTCCCCATTTAAATAATGCAATAACAACATAAATAATCCTTTTCAAAATATTAATATTAAAATATTAACATGGCTATAATTGTTTAAAAATTTCTCATAACATTCTATAACATTATATAAGTCATAAAATTATTCCATTATATAAAAAAAACATTTTTTTTAAAATATCATTTTAAATCATAATATTAAAATGTGATATTATAATGGACTACAAAATATAAAATAATTATTATATTTAAATATTATAAAATTTATAATATTTAAAAATATAATAATAAAAAAAAACATATTGTAAAACTTTTATTTATATAAAAAAATCTAAAAGACTAAGGGTCGGCCTTGGTTCGCACGCCAACCCTAGGGTTGGGTCGCGCAACCTCGGACTTCGCACCAAACACAGGGGAGAGGTCCAGCATCGGCGGGAGGGTTTGTGGCTGCCGCAGGAGGCGACGCCACCTGTCAGAGGTGGGCACGGTGGAGGAGCCACCGCACAGGGCACGACAGAAGAGGGTGGGGGAGGCGGCACGGACGATGGAGCCATCGCGGACACCACGCAGGGCGCAGAGCCGACCACCACTGTTGGTCGCACGGCCTGCGCGGTCTGCTAAGGCCACAGATGGGGAGGCCGCTGGGCGCGCTTCCCCATCCGCCCCTTTTCAAACTTTTTCTTTTCTTTTTTTTGTTTGTTTTATTTTTTTTTTCACATCAAAAAAATGAGACTGTAATTTTTTATTTTTTTCATTTTCATAGAAAAACCAAAGCTTAAAGAGGCAAGAAAAAATAAAAATATTAGAGTTCTAGAAATAATTTTATTTTAAGGAAATTTGGCCAACATAAACTTACCATGGGAAATTATAAAAATAAATCCAAGCCTACATAGATTAATCTATATATATAAAAATAGATTTAAATAGCCATACAGCCAATTGAAGACTACAAATAGATTGAAGGACAACATGAACAATGAAGAATTGAAATAACCATAGCAATTTAATCTTCCATTACTCAACACCATTGAATCAACAAAATTTCAATAAAACAAGGTGTGAACCTGATTCTCTTGGAGTATGTTGAAGAACTTGCTGTTGCTTTGAAACCCTCTTGAGCACTTCAGATTCCACAAGCTTTTCCTCCAAACCCACAAAATCAAGCAATCTTCCTCTTCTCTTTTCAATTTCCTCCCAAAAACTCCAGTTTTTGATTTTGTGAAGAAATTTTTAAGATAATGCAAAATTTTCTCCAAAATCCCACAACAACCCTCATAAATTTTTGAAAACAGAATAGCAAAAGTCTTTCTTTTGAATTTTTTGAATTTTTGAATTTCAAAATTGACTTGTAATTTATTTTTCTAATTTTTCAATTCCAACTCAAATTTGCATGCATTTTCAAAATGAATAATTTAAATCATTTCAACATGAATAACTTAATCAATTAATAATTAAATCTACCATAAGATTAAATATCAAATTAATTAATTTAAATTACTCAATAATTAAATCACAAATCCTACATTATTCTAACTACCCAAATAAACTGAAACCAGTCAAATTGAACAAAATAGAACAACTGGACCATACTAGGACTAACGACACACTACAACTAGGGTGATGACTCGATGCGGAAATCCTAGCTACTATCTCCCAATCGAATGTCATTGGGCAATGGACACGCTCGAACCTATGAAACCAGGTGGAGTCGATGTCCTGTACCTGTCAACCTACAAACACATAATATATCCACATGCAATAATATGTCATAAATAAGGCACATCGTGAAGAGGAAATCACGAGATCGTAGGGCACTTGCAAGCGAGTGATGCGATACTGTCCTCTTCACCAATACAATAGTTCTAATTGATGCATCTAACATAGCAGCATAATTGAAAGCATGAAACATCATAAATTAAATATCCACATATGTTAATTTCAATCATGCCATAATAATCACATCAAAATACATCACGATAAAACAGTGATCCACTAAAATCAAGTACATAGTCCAAGTGCAATGCAAAACTAAAGCATAGAGAGGAAACAACATAGTTCGCACGATAGATCAAAAAGGAGGGGTATTATTACAATAGGTTCAAGCATTGTTACACATTTGCATTGGAGTTACATTATCTTAAATTGAGCTACTAGAAAAATACTTAGTTGTAAACCTATTTGCACATAAAAACAAAACCCTTAAATAGTCTAATAAACATTCGAACTTTCAATTTTCAAAAACCCTATCAAGGACATAGACGCCCTTGGGCATCTCTGTATTGCTACTCTTGGCTCAATCAAAATTTTCCCAGATCTTTGTGTATGTGTCCTTAGTTTGTTTCAGCTTGTTGATTGTGGATTTGGAATTTCGGATTGCATTCATTTAGGCATCTTTCATATAGCTCAACAAAGTGAAAAAATTGCATTGTTTTGCTTCAAAATTGCATCAAACTTAGCATTTTTAGACTTTGCCATCTTATTGTAGGAGTTGAGAAAATACAACACCAAAAACCCCGAAGATCACCTGCATGCAAATAACCTGTCACAAAAGAAGAGATGGAGACAAACAAACAAGGGTTCTCTGAAAACTGAAAATGTATATATTAGAGAGAATGAGAGAATGAATTGATATGAAATACAATGGGATCAATCCTTATAAAAAGGAGATCATGCAAACCCTAATAAAACCCTAATAGGAAAAACCCTAATAGAAGCCCTAATAGGATAACATTTAATAATTAATATAATTATTAAATGTCACTTTATGCAAACTAACATGAAATCTTAATAAGGGAATAAAGGTAACTTAATCAACATAATTAAGTTAAGACCTTTACTCTAACACCCCCTTTAAGATGAGCAACAATGCAACTACAAACAAATGCAAGAAAGCAAAGGTAACTACAATGCAAGAAGGCAAACATGGGTCCCGACAACTAGGCCAGATCAGGTACCCAAATACAACCAAATCTCAGTAAACAGGAGAAATAGAGAAAACCTCATGGGAAAAATCTCTACTCCAAAAAAAGATGCAGAAGGCCAAAAAAGAAGAACATCACTGAAGTAGAAGAATCTGCAAACAATTGTTGAAAGATGACTGCTATGGTGCTGAAGAACCTCCGCTGAAGATAGGATGATCAGGGATAAGAAGAAAATAATCTGCATAAGTGCCCATACGACACTACTCAAATCAGATGGCAAACAAAGGAAAACACCTGGAACGAAGATACAGATGGCACAAGAACCAATAGTCTAAAACACTGATCAATTGAGAATGGAAGATTCCTTCCAAGGTGAAACCAAGGAAGAATTAGCACGAACAATATAATACCCCCCCATAATGCTGAACTGGGAGAGCCTGACAAATCCACTGAAATGGTGTGAAACACCCTGTAGTGCATGAAGGAGAGAAAACATCTGAAAGTGCATAAGATAGTACCTGCAATTGAAAAAGTGATGTGCAAAACAAAGCACACATGCATGAGGCTGGAATCGTATGGATCCATGGTCGTCATGGAGGGACACTCACCAGACAAAGGTGTGATGGCAAACAAAGGCAAACTACACAACCCCCCATGGTATGGATTCAATGTCGTCGTAGAGGGATACTCACCAGACAAAGATGTGATGGCAAAACAAAGGAATACTACACAACCCCTCATAGCACTTTATAATATCAGTGCGAGTATAAAATATGGTACAACTTTATTTGCAAAATCCCAAAAAATGCATGTACAAAAGTGTGACACTTTATCTCAGTGCATTTACATAAAAGATAGCTTACAAATGATGCTCAAAATGTCCTCAAAAGATGAAATGCTGGAAATACATGAAGAACAGCCAAGAACAAAGCATCCCATTTGAACAAAAAGTTTCCAAGAGCAAATATGTCCAAGTAATCCACTAGAGTGTGAAAACACAAATAACTGAATAAAATATATCTGGAGTGAAATCTGGAAAAATTGCATGGATGAAACTGAAGAGCTCTAAAATATGGTTTCAACGTCGTTGAGATTGCAAAAAATAGAGAAATTGATCAAAAGTTATGAGCTTGAGACTGAAAATAGCCCCTTTGTCTTCAACTAGTTGTAGAATGCACCAACGGAAAAAAGAAGTGATGAGACCCACACCACTGGAAAGATGAGAAAACTAACTTTCTGACAATATCTTGTTTGCCAAAAAACGATATCGTATACCCAAGTTACGGCCTCTGGAATAAATCAGCTTCAAAGAGGGGAAAAACCAATGCTAGGTTAAATTTGACGGTCATACGGCCGTCGCAGCAAAAACACTAGGTTAAATTTGACGGCCAAACAGTCGTCACCGTAAAAGTGCAATTGGGCTATTACAGAAAAAAATTGTTTTTTATATTAAAAAAACAATAAAAAAAGGGTGTTGATTTTAAAAAAATAAATTAAAAAAAAAAGATACAGAATTTTTTTTAAAAAAAAGCATGGGTGGGTCCCGCATGGGCTGCCACCTGCCAATGTGGCAGGGCGGTACCCATGTGGTATCGTCTGTTGCAGGGTGGGGGCGGCGCCCAAGGGGCCATCGCCTGCCGTAAGGACAGGTGGCGGTACCCTTGGGTACCGTCCCTGCCTACGTAGGGACCTGTAGACCAACAAGCCTTAAAACTGCCTAAAAATTTCAGCGTTTTCTTTTTTTGATTTTTTTTTTTTTGAAATATCAAAAAGTTTTCAATCAAATTTTTTTTTTTGCATAGTATATTTTTGACAAATATTTTTTTGAAAAATGCGAAAATAAATTCCAAAAAAAAAAAAAATTACCAGGCAGGCGACGGCCATACGGCCGTACTGTAAAAAAATTTTGCTTCAAATTTTGACTTTGTCCAAAATGTAAGAATGAACAGTCGATTTAGGGGTTTTGGACCACTGCGGACATAATTGCGATGTCCGTTTGAGCTAAAAATGCTTCAAAATTGCAGGTATGCCCTAGATCAAGAAAACAAGCCCCAAACCCTTGAAGCTCCAAAAATTTTCAAAACAAGAACAGGAAGCAACAGGTGTGGAGCTCTGATACCATGTAGGAGTTGAAAAAATACAACACCACAAACCCTGAAGATCACCTGCATGCAAATAACTTGTCACAAAAGAAGAGATGGAGACAAACAAGCAAGGGTTCTCTGAAAACTGAAAATGTATATATCAGAGAGAATGAGAGAATGAATTGATATGAAATACAATGGGATCAATCCTTATAAAAAGGAGATCATGCAAACCCTAATAAAACCCTAATAGAAGCCCTAATAGGATAACATTTAATAATTAATATAATTATTAAATGTCACATTATGCAAACTAATGTGAAATCTTAAGAAGGGAATAAAGGTAACTTAATCAACATAATTAAGTTAAGACCTTTACTCTAACACTTACTATCAGTCAATTTTTGCATTTTAGATCAAAAAATTGTATTTGAAATTATCATTTATTGTTCAACATTGTTATACACTTGCATTGGCTTCAATCAAGTAAATTCTATAAGAATATTCACTTTCAGGTCTATTTGCAACCAAACCTAGAAACCCTAAACAATAACATATATAGTGAAATTTTGGATTTCCTAAAACCCTGTCGAGGACATAGGTACCCTTGAGCAATTCTATCCTACTTCTTTTGGCTGAAACAAATTTTACTCACATTTTTGTTTTTGTATTCATTGGTTGCTTTTGTTGTTTGACTTTAGTTTTTAATTATTTTGTTGTGATTATTTGATTGTTTAGTGTTCATCTTGGGTACACTTAGGGTTTTGAAACTCATGTGAGCTTCACGACTTGGTGTCTTATTTCCAATACTTTAGTGAGATGTAATTGTAGACTTATGGCATCCCACACTATTGTTACATCTTTTGTGGATCCTGAGTCTTTCAACTCTTTCATGCAAAGTGTTGTCAATACTCAACCCATTTTGGACTCTATCCCTAATGCCACACATACCAATGACAACTTTACAATCAACCATTTTTATTGATGTTGAGACTGTTGTTGCCCATGTTCCTGAAGAAAAATTGAAACAATTAGACAAAGATCTAGAGGGACTTCAAGACTATTTGAGCACTAAATCTCTAGCTGGCCTAATGGTTCTTATAGTGGATAACTTGAGGAAATTGGTTAATGATTCTCAAGGATTAGAGGTTTTGCATAGCCTAGCCCATATACTTGATCATAACATACCTATGATGGCTAGTTGCGGTTAAGCTTTGGGATACATTCAAATTCAATGAGGAAGTCAAGTCTCCCTCCCCACAACTATAACCTCTATTCCCACATACATGAATCCAAATATCACTTCAATGACACAACAAAGCATTGGCATAACTCCAACCTTAATTCTTTCCATTGGAATTCCTTATGGTTTTGGGTCCTCACATGTTACAAGTCTCAAATTTCATCCCCTCTCATAAATTTTCAACATAGTAGTCCACCAAGCACATACATAATCCCACCATATTCACCACATTCTAAAAACATGTCAACCAATGATTCGATCATTAACCAACTTCTATAAAACATCACCTCACTTCAAGAAATCTGCACATTGAACCAAAACCAAAATAGACAGCTATTGTAATATGTTAAAAGAAGCCCACTATCACTTGAAATATTAAAAACATCGATGCCACAAAATATATAGATGCCCTGATTTGACAAGTACAATGGTAAAGGAGACCCTAGCAATCATGTATCGACATATATCATCTTATGTAGAAACTTCATTTTTGAAGATAAAATCCTAGATAAACTCTTTCATAGGTCATTGAAAGACATGTATTTGGAATGGTTTTGTTCATTTTCGAATAACTCAATCCAATCTTTTAATGAGCTTGTTGATGCATTCCTCCAACATTTCCAAGTAAACATTGGACCTAAAATTACATTAATCGATTTAGTGCAATGCAAACAAATGAAAAATGAAAAGGTAATATATTTTATAGGGCGTTATCAATTGCTTTATTCACAAATCAATCTTACTCTCCTTGATGAAAATTTTCAAAGAGTGTTCATTGAAAATTTGCAACCACCTGTATAAGGGATAAAATCATGTTGATGAAATATCCATCATTTATACACTTGTGTACAACCCTTCCAGATTATCATAATTTGGTTAGTCAGTATGAATAAACATCTTCATCAACTCCCACTACGAAATCTAAATTTGTACTTCACAACAACTATCAACCATTCAAGAAGAAAAACAAGAACTTTATCAAATTAACTACACCTCAAACAACCAACCACTTGAACCACAAGTTGCAGCCATAAGCCCAACCCCATATCAATTTAGATCGAGAAATGGATAATTTACCCAATTTTTGTAAAGAGCGGAACTCTTAAAATCAAACATCGACAAAACTTTAAATTATTTCATTTATATTCAATATAAAGTCAACAATTCATTCATTTAGACATCATATAAATTCAGTTGATTCCAAAACAATGAGTTAAAGTTGATAAAATAGATTCAATATACAATTCTTGTTTAAATACATAAACGTGTCATAATACACGACATTTATAATAATACAAATAAGTTGTAATATAAGTTACAATTCGAGACTTAGGCATTTGGTCACCTTCAGCTCTTCAATACATAAATCAAGAATACATGGAACATAAATGAAGATGACATCCTTTGATCTTCAATCCAATAGCATATTTTCAATAATGAAGACAAGAACAAGGATTAGGTGCTTTTTTCGCCCAACCTCGAAGCTTACGCTTCCTCGGAATTCTTAAATCATTCAAAGAATACCCGACCCTACACGAATCGCTTAGCAAAAGACAATCTACAAGCAAGATGGAATCTAGTGCGTGCCTAGTATAACTAGTAAAACCATAAGCATTTTCATTTTTCTAATTCATTTAAGAAACAAGAAAGTTTGATACTAGGATATGGTAGAGAGTTCAATAATTTCATCTATTTCAATGGTCCTTAAGTTACTTGGCCAAGTAAAATGTCATGTACGACAAATAAAGGAGTTTTGGAAAAGCAAAACTACACTCTCTAATAACCCATATTCGGCACCCGTCCTGGAAGGTAACTTTCCCAAAAAATATGACATGCACATTCATTTAGCAAGCATGCATGGTTCCAATTAGTCAAATACAATCTTTCAAAAACAATAAAACAAAAATCTTGTTTGAAGCGAAAACAGTTTAAAAGTTGTTATGTTCATCATTTTAATCCATAAATGACATTAATTAATATTTAAATCGAGTAATTTAAATAATCAAAAATAAATAAAGAAGGTGTATTTCCAGTATGTAATTAATGTACATATTTAAAAATAGTCATAAAAGAGCACACGTTCTTTTGTTCAATTTACTCAATTAATTTGTTTCTACTTGAAATAATCTTAATTTGTTTCGTTTTCAAGAAGATCATATTTTAATTTAAAAGATTTATTTTATGTTTTTCATACTTTCAGAAAATAAATAATTACTTTTTCAAACATAATTAAAATAAATCATTTTTGTTTATGTTTTGAGTTTTATTTGCAATTTTGCTAAATTTAACTTCTATCTTGAAATCACGTTTAAAATTTAAAGGATATTTTATCAAAATATTTCCTATTTGAAATATTTTTAAAGTTCTTCTAAATCAAAATAAAACAAATGTTTTATGTTTAAGATCTTTTTAAATCTAAGTTCAAATGATGTTTTTTCTGTTTTGAATCTCTTCCTAAATCTAATCAGCTGCTTTTCAATGTTTTCACATCAAATTCTTCCTAAAATTTTATGTTTACAAATTCAGTAGTTTTCTGGAAAAATCATAGTTTGATATTTAAGAATTCAAATAGAATTCAAAGTAACAGAATTACTTTTAAATAGTTTTAAAAATATATACAATAAAATAGCTATCTCATTCAAATTTACTCTATATTCATGTTTTGTTTAATAATTTCTAGATCCTACCTGGTAAATTTTGGAAGTGACTGTTTGTGTCTTTCTCTGTGAATTTTCTGAAGTTCTCGGTTTGTTCCATGGCTGTATCTATCCTCTGTTCTTCTATTTCTTTTTCTTTCTCCTGTTGTTCCACTTCATGTTTCACTTCCTTATCCTTTTTTTTCTGCTCTCTAAGACTTCTCTCCCATACTGCTATTCCTTCCCTCTTCCTTTCTCCCTGGCGCCTCTTCCCTATCTCTTATCTTCCTCTATTTCCTATGCCCTTCCTCTTTGCAGAGGTTGTGCCTTACCTATACTTCTCCCTGGCTGGCTGGCTAGTTGGTTGCGTGTGGAGAGTGGTTGCTTGGGAGTCTCCTTAGCACGCCTCTCGCTTCTCTTCCTTCGCACCCTGTCCATGCTAGTTTCCTGCACACCCCTTACCAGTCCTTGTGTGAGTGAGGAGACCCGTGGCTATGTGGAAATGGGAGACTTCCCTGTGTTCTCTCCCCGCGCGTCCCCTCAAGACTTCTCCCTTAGTTGGTCGTGTAGGTGAGTGGGGAAGATAGACTTCCCAGTTATCCCTGGCAGCGCCTATACTTCCACTCCAATCTGCAGTGCGTGGGGGTGTGTAGGGAAGACTCTTGTGTTCAACAATCTCTCTATCCTCTGGCTGCTTCTCCAGAATAATATCAATTTTCAGTGAATCCCCCAAAATACAATTTTAGTGTGATCTTCAAATCAAATATTTAAACTCCATGTTACAAAATTTGATTGCCTCTAATTGATTGAATATAATTTTCTTCAATTTGTTTAACTGAAGTTTTGAATGCAAAATTAAAATTGACATGAATTGTTTTCTAATTTACTTTTCAAAAACTCAATTTTTAGATTTTTGTTTAATTTCTACATTTAGATCTTTTCCTCTTTCACAATTTTCAAATAAAAACAAATAATTTTAAAACACAACTTTTATTACATTTTATTAAGTTCCGAAATAAAAAGTCTATTTCATTAATTTCGAAATACAAGCATCTTATTTTCAAACAATGATAAAATATTGACTTAAATAATTTGATTATTTAAATAAGATCTATTTTCTCACAGTTAATAAAATCGTCATTTAAAGCAACATATATTTTTAATTTTTTTTCCACATTTTGGAGAAATCAATAAAATTAGATTTAAAATTTGTAAACACAATAATCACAAAATGCATTAAAAATATTAACTAAGTGAGTGTGTGTGATTCCATCATACTCATCAACATCTAATGGCTAAAACGACTCTACTTGATCGTTGTTCTCGCCTTCGATCACGTTCACTTGTTCCTGCGTTCACTTGCACTCGAGTTTTCATCAACAATGACAAACCTCAAATTAAATATAATGCATTTCAAATCATTGCAATTGTATTTCAATTTCAATTTCATTTCAATTTACTTCCATTTAAATAATCATTTAACTTCTATTTAAATAACAATATCATGATTAATAATTGCATTTAAATAATCCATAAAATCTATGCGTGACAATTTCTTAATTCCCTCCATTTGATCATGTTGCAATTTCTGAACAGGAGCTTAACACAGTTACCTTTGATTAGACTCGTGGACACAACCAAACCTATTCCTCCAAGTTTCAATCCAAAATCCATTTTCCAATATCATCACACAAATGGACATGATACAAAACAATGCATATGCCTTAAACATCAAATTCAGGACCTCATTGATTTTAAGATCATATCTAGTTGGGCGGTGTTAATGATCAAGGAAATAAGTATGTTGCCCCACCTAACCAAAACTTACAAATTTTCACCAGTTCCATGCCAAACCATTCATCCAGCTTTGTGCAAATGATGTTAAGAATGATGAGATGAATGTTGATAAAACTGATGACATGAATAATGATAAGAGTGATGAGGAGGATGGTTTACAAGTTATGGTCACTCTTATAGATGCCAACCTTGTAAGGGCCAAACAATTTTTTTACTTGATATTGCTTTCACCTATATTGACGCATCCATACATGCACATGATGGTCCTTTTCATATCACCAGATGTATTAATGACAAGCCTACAACTGGAATACTCATTGATCCTGTGTGTGTAGAGAGTGTGATCACTAAAGAATTCTTTTTTGTGCATGAACTTTATCAAGATCCTTATGTACAATCAAAAGCATGGTTGAAAACTCATGATGGTTTTGCTCACCCTACGATAGGTTTGATCACTCTTCCTCTTAAAGTTGGAGCAAAACAATTAGATGTATCATTCTCCATCATCCCGATGTTAGACCAATTCCATGTGAAGTTATGCTATCCATGGCTATGCTCCATGAATGTCATCTAGTCAGTTATTCATGTAGTAAGCTACCCTATTCTATACTTAGCTCAACCAGTTAGGCACTATTTTTTTTAATTCAGAGGCTACAACTATTCAGCCATTTTGTCAAACAATTTCCCAATACATTGTTTTGACTTAATCATCAGTGACTTGCAAATGTTTTGTACCATAAATTCATTTAATAAAATTTCCACAATATAATCTCAGGAAAGTCATTTCCAATTTCAGTTTAATAACATAGATCATAAACATGTGGGATATCACAGTTGACAAACCACAAATAATAACTACAGACATGAACTCCAATGAAAAATAGAGTATTCCTATGTTTATCGGTATTGAATGTACAATAATATATCACATTGCCTAACCTGGGCAATACACTTCTACATTCGATTCCTTGAATTGGCTTCTATTTGGATTATAAATACTTTGCTCAGGCAGTTGGCTCAATTAAACCCCTCTTAACAATGTCATGCTTCTTGGTCTCAGCATAATAGCCATAATATGCAACGTCCTAAAGAATACTTTAGCAGCACTGCAAGTATATAGGAGGTCCACGTCCTCTTCTTATAAATGGTGGCTTTTTCTAAGGCCATGATTGCCTCCTTATAATCTTAAATCTGACAATTATTATTCAAGCTGCTCCGTTCAAGGATTATATTTCGCCCCCCTTTATGCATGAATCGCCACCAAAAGAATATTTAATATAATCTGGTGAAGCTTAAATATTAAAGGTGGCTTCTTACTATCTTTGTCTTTTTTGGGTATCGAATTTTCCTGATGCCACGTTCCTCTTGATGCTACATTCCTCCAAACTCATGTGAAGTCTTTAAGTGATTCCCATGACATCTTGCATCAGTTTAGCTCCCTAATGAGACTCTTAATATTTAAATGAGTGGCTTATGGCCCAAACCTAGATTTTACAACTTTCATTTCTGATTGGTGATCCTCTATCTCAAAGGATTACGATGGTATTCCACTCGAAGGTGCTTTTGAAGATTTAAATAGTCATGATTCTTCAATAAGGTGGCTATTAGCACGAGATTATGCAACAGATATATCGTTATGCTTTTGAAGAAATTTGGCTTTTAGCACACAATTCTTCAAGACCGGCGACACAATTGGTATAGAGTCTTGACTACCCAAATAGACTCTTCAAACTAAATATTCAAACTCCTGATAAGCACATAAGCTAAGTAGTTTCCAGGTGTCGCAATAATACAAGAAACATAGTTTGATTTGATGCTCAATTCATTAATAAGACTCCTTAATGGTTCCATAATCTTATTTTCTGGCATTCGATGGCTCTTATGCTGCGACTAAGAATAAACATTCCCACAATTTGCAATAGGCACCCAAAAATCACCAAAATGATAACAACACCCATTAAAAACTTCCAAAACTAACACCTTTGCTTAATATAAAAAATATGAGATCGATGTTATTCTGGAATACCCATCAAAGCCTTCATACTATTCCGGCTCTAAACAATTTTTGGCTTCAAAGATTAAGAATAATTATGGACTGTTAATATTACAGTTGATTATGAATAAAAATGATTCCCAGCCAATTGATAAATTAATATCACTTGTATCATAATTTGCACAAACTTGAGTAGAGAGGGAAAATGTAAATAACCTCACGAATTTGGAAATTCAACTGACTGGCGCCATCAAATTCCCTGTAATAGGCTGATGACCATGCTGCAATGCTGAAATTATCATCTAATCTTTAAAATTTGTCTTCATAGAAGACTCTCTAATTCATCAAACTTCAATCATTAAAGTCAAGTGAGAAAATTGAATGTCTTCTCCAGCTATCAGTCAGGGTAGATATTTCATTGCCAAAGCCAATCTTCTTTCAAAGGTCTCCCCACTTCAGAAAGGTTGTGAACTGCATTCACCAACAAGAACATGTTCCAAAATCCAAATCTAGCCTACTTCAAATTGCTCCAAAATAATTTTTTTTAACTTTTCCCTTGACCCTTGGCTTCCTTTTGCCCGACTCTTCAAAAAAAAATTCCAAAATAATTTTTTTTAACTTTTCCCTTGACCCTTGGCTTCCTTTTGCCCGACTCTTCAAAAAAAAATTCTCTTTTAATTTTTAGTTGTGACTTAATTTTGAATTTGCATTTAATAAGTCACTTAAATATAATATTATTTAATTAATAATATTTCCTTTTGAATTAACATTTGGAGGAAAATATTAAGTAATTAAAATAATATTATATTTTTCTCCATGTAGTAAAAATGGGACATTACAATTCACAATTTTATTGCAAGGAAAAAAATAGGAACATTTTTGTAAGAATGGATGTGAATAACATTTTAATCATTTATAGTTACATCATGATCAAATAATTATTTATATTTAAATAATCATTTATAATGCAAATATGGACACCATCAATAAAAAAGATATGTATTAACCAAATAGCCATATAGGCATACATCAATATATGTCGATATAAGTATAACATATATACAAAATAGTCATGGAGGCTTACAAAAATGCTATATGGACATAAAATGTCATGTATATGCAATACAAAATATATGTCCAAAAATGCCATATAGGCATACAACAAAGGACCCTAATAAATAGTAATTTCCCTCTAGCTGAAGAAAACGGATCACGAGAGGCCTTTGATCGTCGAGGGATGGAGATGCGTACGATGGTGGTTTACTTCGAATTTTAGGGTTGGACCTCCTATTTAATTCTTCATGGAGCTACACCTATTACAATAAAAAGTAGACACTAATATATAGAAATTACATTATATAAAATTAAGCATTTAACAAAATAATCACTTACCACCTCCAAATGATCTCTCTCCTCATCCACAACAACAACACATTCATGTTGTGGTGTTGCGAAGCCCTATAGCAACCATCCAGATAGAAATTAAACTATAAATCAATAATCATTTGATTTTTCAATAATAGACAACTAAAATAAAAAAATGTAATTTGAAATTTAGTAATATGCCTCATACCCTTGTCAAAGGCATCAAGCTCTCTATTGTTGTAGCGAAACCATGCTCCATTATCCTATCAATATCAAGAGGAGTCTCTACTTGCATCATCTGAAAATAAAACAACAGTATTCAATTACCAAAACTAGAAGAGTGGTGTAGGTCATGACTTATAATGTACGACATAGTCAACAAAATCTTGAGTACTTATTAAACTATATATTGCTTCATATTTTAATAGGTGGTTATTGTACTATTATGTTCCTTGGGATATGTTAATGCATCCAATTCTATTTTAAATCTTGTTTTATGATCCTTGAGGGGGACATTATCTTGAAGTCCCATGAAGGTAATGATATAATCATCATTATGAAGGATGTGAAATGGTGTGTGAATTTCTTGATCTAGGGTGATGAATTTAGGAGATATATGATTAAGGTTAGACATGGGGTCAATTAAAGGATTGGTGATAGGGGTGATGGGGATTAAGAAATGGATTTATGATGGGGGTAATTGAAGAATTGGTGATGGGGATGTTAGAAAGATTGTTTATGGGCATGATAGGTTCAATGAAAGGATTTGTAGTTGAAATTTCATTGGTGGGACAATGATATGAAATCATTTGATGTTAGGAGAGTTTAACCTAGTGTTCACAAGTGTAGCATCCTTATTATTCTTATCAAGAAGGTCATATGTGATGCCTTGGAATCCTTGATTTGAATAAATACAAATGTGTTTGAGGAATAATTATTTGTGAATGGTAAATACTCTTTATATTTCATGATCTTTCACATACTATTTGTGATGATCTTCCACATGTACTATTTGTGATGATCTTCCACATAGGATCTTTATTATTTTATAGTGATTGAAAAACCAAAGGAAACAAGAAGGCAAAGTTTTGTGATTTCTATACAAGTGACAGGTTTGTGTTGATAGTCCTAGGGACAATTAGGAACAATGAAGGCAACTTTAAAGATGTACTAAGATCTAAGACCGGTTCAACATAGAAGAGAATAATGACAATAGAAAAGGGAGAAATAGTGCACAATGGTATGAATGATAAGAGCCATGTAAGAAACAAAAGGAAAAATCATGATAATTGTCTTCATAATCACACATGTATGCAGTAGACATGAATCATTTAAAGGACAAGCATTTCTAGAACAATAAAGAAAAAAACATGAAGTGACCAAATTAATGGTTTAAAGAGAGACAAAAGAGGATAGGATAATATGATGACATGGCCCCTATCAAAACCCTTCATGAACAAAATGATGAACAAAATGTTGATAGAAGAGATCAATATTGTCTAGAGAACCAACAAGAAAAAACACAATGCACAAGAGCCATATTGGGCAGTTTCAAAGTTGGTAGGAAGAATTTGATAGAGAAAGAGGTTTTTATAAGAAAATCTTGCACAATAAGGGGTCTTGTGAATGATAAGGCAGGGTTTTAATAATAGAAGGCCAGATGATAGAGCAATGTGATAGTTAGGAGAAATGAGGAGAAAGGACATAGTATCCTATCCTCTTGACCGTGGGCATGATATCCTCGTATTAGTAAGAGTCTTCATGAGTATCAATTGAATGCCAAGGGTTTGCACGTTTCATGAGGACAATTTCAAAGTAAAGGATAGTCACAAGATGACAGTCCCAGGGACAATCATATCATGCAAGCAAGGGACAATATCATAATTATATAAAGAATTCATGCAAACCTTTGTTGATGTGAAGTGTGAATAATTTTTGAAGTCCATAAGATTTATGGAAATAATGTGAAGCATGATAGCGAGATGCATGTGAAAAGAAGCAATAATGAGCACTGTCAACTAAGAACAAAATAATGTAGTGATAGTGAGAAATGAGGGGAATGTTGTCCTAAGATCTTGATAACAATTCACACCTATAAAGACACTCCATGATTTTCATAAAACCTCAACGTTCTATTCATACTCATGGGTGAATCACAAAGAAGATATAGCTAAGAAATGGAGTGATATATCTTCATGACAATGGATAGTGTAATATTCACATAGGCCGAGTAATCACCACAAGAAGAAATGATGAATAAAGGACATCAAATGAATAATAAAGGATATAGCATAAATAAAGAACTATAATAGGACAGTTATATAAGACTGGATATGATATACTAAAGTCACGAGATGTAATAGGACAGTCACATGTATTTCAATACCAAAGAATGCTTCACAAAATAATTAAGGAAGATGAATTTTTATGAGGAGATACTTTAAATGTTTTCAACTAAGATGCCTCAAGGTAAAAAGTGCATGACAGTCATGAATGTGGTGGTAGTCACATGAAATCCAATGCTACAAGATAGTCTCATAGGAGAAGCAAAAAATTTAGTACAACGGTATATGAGGAGCATGCATAGTTTATTATTAAAGGATAGTTTAGAGTGACAATGGCCTTTTAATGATAATATTCATAGAGGATAGTCCTTGTGAAGGGATAGAAAGAGGGCATATATTTCTAAATGATAAGTAGATAGTACCTTGTCTATGGAGTAGATACCATTGAAGATGATAGTATACAGTCAAGAAAGAAAGAGAGGAATCCTCTTTGATGTCAAGCACCTCAAAGGTATAAATGAAAGTCTACATCCATCACATGAATGCAATAACATAGTCATCATGATAAGTATAATCAATATAGGACAAGGGTAGTGTAGACATCTAAATTTGACCACTTCCACATGGTCAAAATTGTCTACTCTATTCATCTATTTCATTAATAATGATTAAATAACTTATTTAATCATTATTTTATTTTCTACCTAAGGTTCCTAAAGTATGTAATTGAATAATTAAATATTTTATCTTACACCTTTTCTTCTCTAAATTAAATAAATAGGACAATTTATTTAATTTAGTCACTTAACCTTTTGATTAAAAATCAATTTTTAATTCCTCACCTTCTCTCTCCTTATCACATCCTTCATAATCCTCATCTAATCTGGATTAAATAAATTAATCTATGATTAGGATGTGCACCACTTAATCAAGATTAGTCTCACATCCTCCATAATCTTCCACTTATTTCTAATCTCTCATTAATTATCCTAATCTTGTGTTTGCACAACCTTAATCAAGGTCATTAGCCATATTTAGCGTACCTTTTTTGGTCAACCTTTCCACTTGCCTTTCTTGGCCTTGACTCCCTTTTCCATGTGAATTTTTAATTCACATTTATTCATCCTACGCTCCTCTCTTCCCCATGTGAATTTTTAATTCACTTTTATCCTTCCAAGGAATATTATCTTCCCCATGCAAGTTCTAGAACCTTTGACTTGTCACATTACATGTGCCAAAGACTTCTAGAACTTTAGACTTGTCACATCACTCACATGTGGAAAATCCCCATCTCTTTGGAAACCCTCTCTTATCCATTAGACTCTCTCAAGCATGTGAATTTTTAATTCACTTTTATTCACCCAAGATTCTCCTCTTTCCCATGTGATCATTGAGAGGTCACATCATCCATTTTCTAAGGTACTTGTCCTTTGATCCGGTGGATATTTTCAGTGAAAATTGAAGTTTCTCATTTCTCTCCAAAATTTGCACCATCAGAAAGAGTTTGACGTCTTGATTCCAACACAACTTGAACAATGCAAAAACGAGTCCATTTGAACAAGTTATGGCCAGTCAAACTTTGGGTCAAACTGGCATCGAGGGCATCCAAGAAGCGGAAAAAAAGATGTTGTCAAAAGATGTCCAAGTTAGCATCATCGCGAAGAGCTCGTCGTAAGCTTTCTGATGCAACTTGTTTCGTCAAAATCTGACATCGTATGCACGAGATATCATCAGTCAAAGATCGTGCTATGAAGGTTGACTTTGACCGTATAGATGCTGACGTCAACATACGATATTGTACATGCAGTGAAATGTACTAACCAAAATTTGACACATGGCATCCATGTCAGCATCGTACAGAACCAATCAAGTGACGACACGTGTCATCCGTACACAGTCAACATCCCGTCATCATCCACGTCAGCGACACATTAGCGCACGCATCAGCATACACGTCAGAATTTTTGGCCTATAGGAACTCGCCACGTGGCACCCTCCTGGTGTGACACATGGTCTCAGTTGCATCATCCCCCTTCTATCTCCGGTGGACAGTTGAAAGAATTGTTATGTTTGTTAAAAATGTATGGTGGGAGGGATTTGAACCCCCCACCTTCCATACTCCGCTAAGGCCGCTTGCCAAGTCGCCTAAAAGTTCGGGCTTTACCAAAAAGAGTGGGCAGATCCTTTTGTTGAGATACAGAGTGGATTTGTGGGAAATGTGCGGCCGACGGGGGTTGAACCCGCACCGGTCGGCTCCCCAAAACTTATAGCCACCAACGAACCACCGAAATCCTTTGTCATATTTGTAGGCTCGGTTTGATTTTGTTTCTTATTCTAAACCGAATACCCTTTAAATAAACAAATCCCCATAAAATGAAAACAAACAAACTCCTAAATTGTCAATAAGATAAAACAAAAAAACTATGTGAGCCCGTGAATTAATACATTAAAGGGCTCAAATTTATTTTATGTGATTTCACATGGATAAGGGAATTGTTTTTGAAGATTTTATGTAAAAAATAAGAGAGATGATTCTGATTTTTATATGTAATTAGGGGATTTTGGGGGATATTGTAAATCATATGGTTTTACACCATATTTGGTAAATTTGATTTATAAAAAGGGGAGTTTAGGAGTGAGTTTGGTACTTAGATTTTTTAAGTCTAGGTGGTGAAGCTGTGAACTAGAGAAACAGGGAGATTTTCTAAGGAGATTATTTTGAGCCTTTTTGTAAGTCGGAGTATTGTCATGCTGCCGAAGTGCTCTTGGTGCAATTGTAATTATGTTTTTGGAGATTAATCGGATTGATCTCACTCTATTGGAGCGGATCCGGAGACGTAGTCATGTTTGTGGCGAACTCCGTTATCAGATCGTTTGCACTCTCTCTCTCTTCTTCTTTCTTAATTTCATTCTTTTCACCTTCAATTTTTAATGCATAATTTCAATAATGTATGCATGAATTGTATTTCCGCTTAATTCACATGTTGATGTGTTAATTTTGTTTATGTAATTTGGATTTCCACGATTTGTAAACATTAAGCATTCAAATGCAATTAGTCTAGATCCTATACAGATCAAGTGGTATCAGAGCTTTTGGTGATATTATTGCAGTTGGTTTTTTTGAATGCTAACGAGATCCAGGATTCAGAAGGGAGAAGGCAAGCTTGAAGACTTTAATCCTGAGATCGGGAAGCGAAGAAGTTTTCTAAAGATGTCTGTGTCTGGAATGGAGGTTCCTGAAGAAATAAGTGAGTAGGAATTTCGAAGAGCATTCCTCGAGATGAAGGCTAAGGTGGACATTCTTTTCCAAGAAAGACAAGAACGAAAGGAACGTGAAGGAGGTTCGTCGAAGAAAGATGTTCATGAAGACAAGAAAGGGAAACAACATGGAGATGGTGGCAAGCAACCAGATCACCCCTTTTCTCCTTCTCCTCCCTCTTCTCCCTCTTCTCCATCTTCTCCTTATTCTACTTCTTTTAATCCTTTCAAGAATGGGCATAAGCCTAAAATTAAGCTGGATGTAAAATTTGATTTACCAAAGTATTGTGGTGAACTTAATACTGAAAAATTGGATGATTGGATTCAGCAAGTAGAAGTCTATTGTAGAGTCTAAAACCTATTAGATGATGTTGATAGGATCCAATTAGCTACTCTTCGGTTAGGAGGTACAACTTTAACCTGGTGGGAGAGTAAGACTAAGGCAGAAGTTTCACAACATGGTAGAGTCAGTTTAACTTGGGCAGAATTTATTAATGCTCTTAAAAAGCAATTCTATCCCTTAGGCCATATGCAACAGTTAATGATGGACTGGCAAATGTTTAGGCAAGGGAAGGGTCAATCTGTCCAGGAGTACACCCATGAATTTAGAAAAAGGGCTATTGCTTTGAATGTTCCTTTGTACACCTAGGACACTTTGTTGAAGTACATAGGAGGTCTACATTCCTACCTTAGGCATTCTATTTTGGTTTTGAATCCTAACAACTTGGATGAAGTTTGTGTCCAAGCTACCCACTTAGAGTCAAGGGGTAAAGGATCTTTTATTGATAAGTTTGATAATGATGTAAAGAAATCTTCTAAGGTTGCAGAGACAGGGAAAGGAAAGAAGACAACTACAGTTAAGAAGGATGATAAGTTTGCTTGCTCTCATTGTGACAGGAAGGGTCATGATGAAGAACATTGTTGGCAGTTGCATCCTGAACTGAGGCCTAAGTGGGCTCAGAAACGTAATCAGAAACAAAAAGGTAAGGAGAAAGCCGCAAATGTTGTTATGGATCTTGGTTCAGATTCAAATGATGAGACTAAGATAACAGCTATGGGTCTAAAAGGTGAAGCTCCTATTTCTGGTGTTTTTGTTGCTAGTTGTGCTTCTACTTCTACAGTTAATGATTTCTCTGAAGATAAGAAAAGGAATGAGTTGTTTCATTTAAGGGTTGTTGCTAAGAATAGTAAAATTGATGCACTCATAGATAGTGGTTCTCAAGTTAACTTAATTTCTGAAAGTGTTGTAAGAAACTTGGGATTAAAAACTACACAACATAAGAAACCTTATCCACTAGGCTGGATTTGTGAAAATGATAAGTTGCAAGTAACAAGACAATGCACCTTAAGATTCACAATCACTAGTAAGTTTGTGGATGAAGTACAGTTTGATGTGGTTCCACTAGATATCTGTGGGATAGTGCTTGGTAGCCCTTATTTATATGATCGGAAAGCAATTTTCTATAGGGAAAAGAATCATTATCACTTGTTTAAAGATGGCATATAGTATATTGTACATTCTCATAGGATTAAGACTGATCGTTCTTTTGCAAACACAGGGCAGTTAAAGAGGGTAATTAATGCAGGTAGAGAATTAACTCTTATGTCTGTTAGTACAGGTGGTTCTAAACTTGAACTTGGAGTAGCTAACCAAGGTCAGATGTTGCAGGATGCACCCGCAGTACAGCATGAGGGAATGATGATTGAAAGCATTAATGGTTCCTTGGGTAAAAATGTTCTTGTTGTAAAGGATCAATATCTTGTTGATTTGCTCTCTTTCATTTCTGCATTATTGTTCAGCTTGATGCTAGTCAATTTTTGTTGGTTAGTGGCTACGACAGTCGATGTAGAAGCTTATGGAAGTGATAGAATAATGTTTATGTTCAACAATGTTATTGTAGTCTTCATTGTGCTTGTGAGCCAGGTATGCAAATGTACAGAGGATACAGGACAATTGGGGAGGCCAAGTCCTCACTTAATGTCAGAATAAATGCCACTTTTGGAGGTCCAAAAGGTCTTTAGTGGGGAGGCCTGATCCGGTGGATATTTTCAGTGAAAATTGAAGTTTCTCATTTCTCTCCAAAATTTGCACCATCAGAAAGAGTTCGACGTCTTGATTCCAACGCAACTTGAACGGTGCAAAAACGAGTCCATTTGAACAAGTTATGGCCAGTAAAACTGACATCGAGGGCATCCAAGAAGCAAAAAAAATGATGTTTTCAAAAGATGTCCAAGTCAGCGTCATCGTGAAGAGCTCGTCGTAAGCTTTCTGATGCAACTCGTTTCGTCAAAATCCGACACCGTATGCACGAGATATCATTAGTCAAAGATTGTGCTATGAAGGTTGACTTTGACCATACAGATGCTGACGTCAACATTCCGTACTGTACGTGCAGTGAAATGTACTAACCAAAATTTGACATGTGGCATCCATGTCAGCATCGTACGAAACCAATCAAGTGACGACACGTGTCATCCGTACACAGTCAACATCCCGTCATCGTCCATGTCAGTGACACATCAGCGCACGCGTCAGCATACACGTCAGAATTTTTGGCCTATAGGAACTCGCCATGTGGCACCCTCCTGATGCGACACATGGTCTTGGTTGCATCGTCCCCCTTCTATCTCCGGTGGATAGTTGAAAGAATTGTTATGTTTGTTAAAAATGTATGGTGGGAGGGATTCGAACCCCCCACCTTCCATACTCCGCTAAGGCCGCTTGCCAAGTTGCCTAAAAGTTCGGGCTTTACCGAAAAGAGTGGGCAGATCCTTTTGTTGAGATACAGAGCGGATTTGTGGGAAATGTGTAGTCGGCGGGGGTTGAACCTGCACTGGCCGGCTCCCCAAAACTTATAGCCACCAACGAACCACCGAAATCCTTTGTCATATTTGTAGGCTCGGTTTGATTTTGTTTCTTATTCTAAACCGAATACCCTTTAAATAAACAAATCCCTATAAAATGAAAACAAACAAACTCCTAAATTGTCAATAAGATAAAACAAAAAAACTATGTGAGCCCGTGAATTAATACATTAAAGGGCTTAAATTTATTTTATGTGATTTCACATGGATAAGGGAGTTGTTTTTGAAGATTTTATGTAAAAAATAAGAGAGATTATTCTGATTTTTATATGTAATTAGGGGATTTTGGGGGATATTGTAAATCATATGGTTTTACACCATATTTGGTAAATTTGATGTATAAAAAGGGGAGTTTAGGAGTGAGTTTGGTACTTAGATTTTTCAAGTCTAGGTGGTGAAGCTGTGAACTAGAGAAACAGGGAGATTTTCTAAGGAGATTATTTTGAGCCTTTTTGTAAGTCGGAGTATTGTCATGCTGCCGAAGTGCTCTTGGTGCAATTGTAATTCTATTTTTGGAGATTAATCAGATCGGTCTCACTCTATTGGAGCGGACCCGAAGACATAGTCATGTTTGTGGTGAACTCCATTATCAGATCGTTTGCACTCTCTCTCTCTTCTTCTTTCTTAATTTCATTCTTTTCACCTTCAATTTTTAATGCATAATTTCAATAATGTATGCATGAATTGTATTTTCGCTTAATTCACATGTTGATGTGTTAATTTTGTTTATGTAATTTGGATTTCCATGATTTGTAAACATTAAGCATTCAAATGCAATTAGTCTAGATCCTATATAGATCATCCTTCCTCTACATCATGTACTTTTCTTCCACCTCACTTCCACATCATCTCACCCTAAGCCATCTCACATTCCACATGTCAATATGTGAGGGCTTGTGAGTCCTCAACTCACCATAGCCCTCCATCTCAACCTTGTTGGTTTAATCTCAATCATTGAATTCTCTAGAGAATTCAAATACCTCTATAAATACCCCCTCCTTTCTCTCATTTGGACAATCATGTTTGTGTTACCAAACTCTTGCCAATTTGTCATTTAAGCATTTCTTGTCTTCACCATAGCATTTGAATTCACCATTACTACACCCTTATTCATCTTGAATATTTGATCTCATTAGCCATCCAAGGAGCACACAAACTCTCAAACATCAAGGGCCAACCAAGGAAATCTGTAGCACAAAGGTATAACATTATATCTTCTTGTTTTGTTTATCTTTCTTACGTAGATATTCCTTAGGCTAATCTTGAGGTGTATTTCTTGTGTTTTTCCTTTTAGTGCATCATTAGTTAGTTTTTCATCTTAGAATAGAGTAGAACATTTAAGGGATCACATTTTTGGTACGCCCGGTGGGACCCACAAACGGGTCTTTTTATTTCACGTTTTTTGTTGTTAAAGTTGTTTGCAGGTCCAGGTCGCAGAGGGGCGGATTTCCCCCGTAGAGGGGCAGACTTTCCCTCCAGTCTGCTATAGATGGGGCAGACTTGCCTTGATGTTTCTATTTACCCTGACATTTTTACTGCAGAGGGGTGGAACTGCCATGTTGTTTCAACTTTTTCTGACATTTTACTGCAGAGAGCGGACTTGCCCTGCTATTTCAACTTTTTCTGACATTTTTACTACAGAGGGGCGGACCTTCCCTGCTATTTCAGCTTTTTCTAACATTTTTACTATAGAGGGGTGGACTTGCCCTGTTGTTTCAACTTTTTTTGATATTTTTATTGCAGAGGGGTGGACCTACCTTGTTGTTTCAACTTTTTTGACATTTTACTGCAAAGGGGTGGACCTACCTTGCTGTTTCAACTTTTTCTAACATTTTACTGTAGAGGGGCGGACTTGCCCTGTTGTTTCAACTTTTTCTGATATTTTTACTGCAAAGGGGTGGACCTACCCTGTTGTTTCAACTTTTTTTGACATTTTACTGCAGAGAGGCAGACCTGCCTTGTTGTTTCAACTTTTTCTGATATTTTACTGCAGAGGGGCTGACTTGCCTTGCTGTTTCAACTTTTTCTGATAGTTTTTCTGTAGAGGGGCATACCTGCCCTACCGGTTCTTTATTTTTGACACTTTTGCTACAGAGGGCAGACTTGCCCTGTTGTTCCAACATTTTTCACTACAGAGGGGCGAATTTGCCCTAAACAACACGTTTTGGAAGGTAAAAATAGGCATTTTAGCTTAGTTTTTTGTTGTTTTGGAGTTCTAACCCCCTAACCTTGTTTGTTTGTGGGTGAAGTTGGATTTCTTGATAATACTTGGTAGCATATTGTTGTTATTCACAAATGACGAAGGATAAAACAACTAACATTTCTTTGTAGGGCCATCCATTTATTCAGATTTTAAAGCCTTTCCTTGTTTTTTATCTAGGCACATAGTTTAATTAGGGGGAAGTAATATTTACTATGTGGTGTGCCTATTTTGTGTTACCCAAAGGGGGCATTAGTTTGTTTTCACCTTCTCTTTGCACTTCGTGTGAACCTAGGGAATAGTTGGAAATGATTAGTGGCTTCTTCTTTTTTAGAGGGACCTACTTGGGGATTTCATCACCCCAAGGAATGATCCCAACCACGCGTACCAGCGAGGTATAAAAAGGGGGGAGAGCCAAATTTGTACCCCAATCCAGTCACGTCGTGTCTGGTGGAGCGTTGAAGCTAGGGTGATACCTAGTTAGACGTGAAGAGTTGGTCCGAGCCCTTCAGTATCTCGCTGGGGTTCTCGACTCACACTTGTGATAGGCAGGTGTTCATGGTATGGGCCTCACGTACCGAGAGTATATCGAGGACTCCCTAGAAACCTTGTGCATCCTAGATTAAGACCTTTTGGCTATACCCTTAACATTAATCATAGAATTGTGCTTGCTTAAAGTGTCTTTCTGTGAGAAACCAATAAATTTTTGATAAGTCAACCTCATTATTGTCTCTTTAAAGTCCTTGTCATAGTTGTTTTCATCCAAACGAAGTCCCTATTTTCCACAGAGGGGAGGATTTTCCCTCTTGGTTCATTATTTTCACTGCAGAGGGGTGGATTTGCCCTCCTGATTCATTGTTTTGATTGTAGAGGGGCTGATATGCCCTCCTGAATAGAGAATTTTGCCTCGTTTGACCATTTCAAGCCTCCGTTCGATCGTTTAACCATTCCAAACATCCATTTAACCCTTCTAATCATCTGTTTAACCATTCCAAGCCTCCATTTAACTATTCTAAGCACCCGTTTCCTTGTTTTTCACATTCTGAACAATTGTCCCCCTATTTCGAACGTCTTGTCATCATATTGAGTGATCATCCCCTTAGTCAAGGCAATCATCCCCTCATTTCGAGCACCTATTCACTTAATCCAAACATCTGTTTCTCCCCATTTTTCACCAAAAGGAAAACTTGCATACATTATGTTTCAAGCCATTGTTTCCCTGTTGCGAGTAAACCGTCATACATTTCAAATAACCTTTCATCCCCCTCAATCCTCCATTTACTCATTCTGAGTAATCTTTCATCCATTCCAAGCATACATCTCCTCATCCCAACACTTGTTCATCCATTCCGATCAATTGTTTACTCATTTCGAGTTTTCATCCTCGCAACCTAAGAGTCATTTATCCATTCCAGTCAATCATTTACCAGTTTTGAGTGCTTGTTCATCCACTCCATTCATCTATTTACCCAATTTGATCATCTAAACACCCCATTCCAATCACCTGTCTTTTTGTTCTAATAGCCCGGACTTACCCTACAGTGGGGCGGACCTACCCTCCAGAAGGGTAGACCTACCCTTTAGTGGGGCGAACCTGCCCTCCAGAAGGGTGAACCTACCCTCTAGTGGGGCAGACCTGCCCTCCACAAGGGCAGACCTGCCCTCTAGTGGGGCGGACCTGCCCTCCAGAAGGGGCAAATCTGCCCCGGAAGGGCGAGTTCGTCCCTCTGCACCAAAAAGTTGGCAAACAACAGATCTAGCCTTCAAATTTGATCGGCGGAGTCAATCCCATCACATTCTAATAGGAGATTTGACCCCATCAACCAAATTTGAGTCCATATCTATCATCAAATCATCCATCCCAATCATTTAGACTTTGTTTTGAGGGTTTTGATTTCTATGTAGAAACTTCTGGAGGCCATAACTTTTGACTTAGATGTGGGTTTTGGTTGAAATTTTACAGGTGGTTGCGTTATGAGGTGGCATGTGGATTCCCAATTGACTACAAGTCAATTAGACCCTGTTTCGACACATTTTCGGGGCCTCAAACTTTCATCTTGACCCTCAAAATCGCAATTCAGTGTTTTTTTTCTAGTTTTTGAAAAATCATTTTTGTTAATAACGCAGAATGCATGTCTCAGATTTCGAATGTAAGTTGGCAGTTCATCCTATCTTCGTATTGGGTATTTTTTTTGGAAAAAATTGGATTCTCAAGGACATGCTTATGTCGTTTCCTAAAATGGCAAAATCTAACAATTTTTGAAAACTACCAAATCTAGCAAAAATCTGATTGTCAACACCTTGCGTCCTCTAATTAAAACCCCTGAACTTGGTTTCAAATCAATCCTATCATATCCTCCGATCCGATCCCAATCTGAGCCTTTATCTCATCATCCTAACCTGAGCTTTAATCTAATCCTAATATGAGGGTTAAATCTAATCCTAATATGAGCTTTAATCTAATCCTAATTTGGATTTCATCCAACCCAAATTTGAGCTTTAACATGATCCTGCTTTGAGAATCTATTCATCCATTATGGGAAACCGTTCACCCATTTCGGCAACCTATTTTCTTGTTCTAAGTGTTGTTCCCTTTTCCAGGTGACCCGTTTACCCAAGCCAACCATTTGTCTGAGCATTCCGAGTATCCATTTGCTCTTTCCAAGCAATCATTCCCTATTTTCGACCAGTTGTTCACCCATTTCGACAACCGGTTTTCACGTTCTAAGTGTTGTTCCCTCTTCCAGAGTACCCGTTAACCCAATCCAACCATTCATCTGACCATTTCGAGTATCCATTTGCTCGTTCTGAGCAATCATTCCCTCTTTCTGACCATCTGTTCACCCATTTCGACAACCGGTTTTCCTGTTCCGAGTGTTGTTTCCTTTTTCAGAGTACCCGTTAACCCAATCCAATCATTCATCTGACCATTATGAGTATCCAGTTTCTTGTTTCGAGCAATCATTCCCTCTTTCTGACCAGCTGTTCACCCATTCTGTGAAGCTGTTCACCCATTTCGACAACCAGTTTTCTCATTTCGATTGTCTTTCTCCTGCTCCAAGTATCCATTCACCCATTCCGAGAATCTATCTACCTGTTTCAAGTGTCGTTCCCTCATCCCATCATCTGAATCTGAGCTTTAATCTAATATCCCAACTTGAGCTTTAGTCCACGTACATCTTCTTCCATTCCACCCTATTTATCGTTGCATCATCTAGGCCCCTCCATCTTCTCAATCCATATCCGTTTTGTATCCATCATGAATCCTTATCCCCCTCTTGCATGACCAATAATAATAGTCAAGGGGAATCCTAACTACGTTGATGACGATAACGAAAATCTTGTTGATCACGAAGATTGTTTTATAGATCCCCTTGACGCTATCATTGCTAGCAAGTTCTCTCCAACCGCCTCCCAAAATCCAACTACTCCTTTGAACTATCCCACCATGCCTTCATCCACATCTACTAACAGTCCTTATTCTACCCTTGACAAGGGATATCCAACATCCTCACCATCTACATATTCATCATGTCCCCTATCCTATCCAACATCCACATCCTCTTATCCTCATCATCATCAACAATCCCAATATCTCTACTTTAATCTCCCATCCCAATCTTCCCATCCTAATTCAATGCTCACACATTCCTATCACAATCCCCCATCCCAATACTCCTCTTATCTTAATCCACCATCTCAATCCCCTTATCCTAATCCATCATCCCTATCCTTCTATGCCAACTCACCATACATGTCTTCCTATGGTAGTCCACCACCTCAATCTTCATGTTCTAATCCTACATCCACACCTTCCTATCACAATCCCTCATCCCAATACCCTTACATTAATTCCACATCTCCTCATTCTAATCCAACATCCACACCTTCCTATCACAATCCCCCATCCCAATACCCTTATATTAATTTCACATCTTCTCATTCTAATCCAACATCCACACCTTCCTATCACAATCCCCCATCCCAATACCCTTACATTAATTCCACATCTCCCCATTCTAATCCTTCATCCACATCTTCCTACTATCACTTACCATACCAATCTTCCCAATCTAATCCAACATCTGCATCCTCCTACATCACTCCCCCTTTCACTACATTATATCTTAATCCTCCATCTAAACATAACCCACCTAGTCCTCTATCTAGTCCCATCCACTCATCTAATCATAATCCTCCATCTCCTCCTATTTCTACATCTAATCCTCCAATCCCAAACTATATTCCTTCATCTCCTTCTAGTCCTCCATCCATTCCCATCCCCTCATATAACCCTAATCCACCAATTCCTAATCCTAATCCTCCATCTCCTCCTAGTCCTCCATCCAATCCCATCCCCACGTATAATCCTAATCCACCAATCTCTAATCCTAATCCTCCATCCATCCCTGATCCTCTATCCATTCCCATCACTCTACCTAATCCTACATCCCTCCAAATGTCACCCAAGGAATCATGACAGAAGAGACACCATGCCCTCCCACTTTATCATGTATTGTCACTAGTTATGAGGCCCTCCTCCATCCTACACCTATCCCTCCCATCACCATTCTTGGCACCATCCAAACGGTTGAGCCAATCAAACCCATTGAATCCATTAAATCCCCATCTTCTACTACTAGATCCACCTAATCCATTGAAGACATCCAATCCCCTCCTCCCAACCCTAATATTCACAAACTTCAATCCCATGACCTTCATGAATCCTCCATCCTCTTATCTCCCCCAATTGAGGAGTCCCTCCAACACTCTTCCATCATCATAAATCCCACACAAGATAAGTCATGCCAAGAGCTTTATCCAAAGCATACAAGCATATCCCCTCCTCCAAATCAAGATCCTTCCATCCCATCTACTCCATCTCAAGAACATAGTCTTCCGTCCATTTCATCTCATGATCCATATCCTCAACCAAGTCATGTTCCTATCCTCCCATCCACCCCATCTCAAGATCACACTATCTCATCCACTCCATCCCATGACCCCCTTTGCATTCACGATCCAAACACTCCATCTCATGAGCCCTTATCATCCACTGCCATAAATCCAGTTCCTATTATACTCCCTAATTTCTCTCCCGATCCCTTATCACCTCCTCCTCCCAATTAGGATGTTTCTCTCCCCTCATCTCCATCGTACGATCCTCCATCGTTGCTTTCCATCCCAACACCACTTTTTTATCACCTCGGTAATATTACATGCATCCATGGTGGTATTCTTGTGGAAGAAAAACAAAGTATATGCACCACCCATCCTCCTTTACCTAATAACGGACTCGCCTCATGCTTCCAAAAGAATAAGCATCCTACCATAAATCACATGCTATAGAACATGAACTATCAAGGAAAAGGTTTAGGCCTTCATGAGCAAGGTACTTTAGAGCCCATCCAAGTCAAAGAACATCCAGGCACACATGGTCTTGGATATATCTCCCGAAACTCGCCCTCTAAAGATGTCGGTACAACCTTCGTACATGCTAAACGATCCTCTTCTAAAGGCACAAGAGGTACTTTCCATCGTTCTACCAAATCCTTTGTCACCATCCCTCCTCCTCCATCATATTACCTCAAAACAACCATCCATCTTCCTCCCTCATCCTCTAAATCCATTTTGGGTCCTTATGTCCCTCCATCCATCATTGCTCATCCTCCATCTACTATGGGTTCTTATATTGCTCCATCAAACCCCACACATCTTCCGTATACATAGTCCATTTTGGGTCCTTATATCCCAAAATCACCCCCTCCATCTTATCATATTCATCCTTCATTCATCCACCCCCTATCCCTTGTACACAACATAAAAATTCTACCATCATAACTCCTAATCAGGATCAACAAAGGCACCCCTCCATGCATGTTATCTCACATCCTCCATCCACACTTCCTTGTCAAATCCCTACTTCTATCACTCCATCCACATCCTCTCCACATCATCCATCTCTTCATACCCATCCCATTGCTACTAAAAGTAGTTTGGAATGCCAAAGAAAAAATATATAAATCCAAATGTCCACATGAATCTACAGCTCCTCATGTCCCCTCCACAAGACATGTTGACAAAAATAAAAATCCAATCCAAAATCCACATCAATCCAAATGGCCACAAAGGCCCACCAAAGCAAAAATCAACACCATGTGGATCCCAAAGAAAAAAGAGACAATGCCTTCAAATAAAAAATCCATGACGACATCTAAAGTTGCTATTCCCAAAGCTCATAATTCACATCCTCCATCTCCTAAATTTGTTTTGGGTCCTTATGTCCCAAAATTCACTATCCCAACACCTTTAATCTCACCACATTCTCCATCCATCAATCCTCCTCTCATTTTACATCCACCACATGTGCCAATGTTGGTCCTGAACACCTTCCCCTATCACACATCCACTCCATCATTCCACCCATACACTTTCTAGAATCCCATCCATTATCCCACATATCTACCCCATCAAACCCCTTTAATCCATCCTCTTGCATAATCCATCCCCACTAATAAGGTTGTACCAACGTTCGAATAGTTGCTTCAGACATGGGCTCTTTTACCTCATATGGAACTTGATGCTTGAGTCCTTCATCCATCTCCTTATCAACTATCATCTAAATCTGCATATCCATATCCCTATCTTTATCCATCTTCATCCACGTCCTAGTCCAAAAAGTCAGAAAAGAGAAAAAAAAAATAGTAAAGAGAGAATCATTCGTCCAATGGTGAAAACTTGGCTTACAAGCACCTTGGATAAGTACCATGATGAAAACCTGGCAAACAGGCATCATGCATAACTCCCCCATCTAGTCTCCTTCTAGATTGGGGGCAACATCCACTTACACATTCTTTTCCTCCATCTCCTCCATCTTCCTATCTTTCGCATCCTATCCATCCTAGCCCATTCATCCCAATCCCTCCATCTTCCTTGTGATCTTGATAAAGATAGGGGAAAACCTATATACATGCTTTGGACACCTCTTGGCATATATTCCCTTCTTCCATTTCCCATCTCACTCCCTTATCCACCCATCCCTCTTTCCTCGTCATTCATGACACATCTAGAGTGGGGGAATCTCCTTATTTGTGATTGGGTCCTTGGAGACATCATCTATCCATCCCTCTAGGTAATCCTCTCCATCTCCCCATCCTACCCATCCTTACCTCCCCATCCATTTATCCATCCAGTAATCCCTGCCATCTACCAAATCCTTATCTTCCTATTCTCTCATCCACTAGTCCTTTTTCACCCTTTCATCCCTATCTACCCATCCCTCTATATAAGGATCCCACCCATCTCCCTATCCTTATAATCCATTCCATCCTTCCAATTCCTTATCCCTCTATCCACCTATCCTCACATCTTTCTATCTCCCCATCTTTATCCATCCATCCATTTACTTCTATTTTTCCTCCTATCTCATAATCCCTTGTCATTGGTATCTAACTATAGGCTACCCCCACACACTCCAATGCCCTGCTACCTCCCTCTCATCATTCCTAGATATTTTCCACATCTTTCTCATCTCTTCATTGCTCATCTATCCATTGTCTCACCTTTCCAATTCATATTCTAATGATCTAAATACCTATCCCATCCTTGAGCTTCACATCATACATATCTTACACATATCAACCATCCCCTCCACATGACCTATCCTGTCTCATCATATCGGCTCCATCCTTTTATCCATTTATCATGGTCATCTCATCATCCCTTCTCTATTGTCTTTCATTGGTCTTGTTCTGAACTACTTTGCCCCTATGCTTTCACGTAGGCAAGGTCGATCATTTGATCCGCCCTCGAGGCTCTGTCTTTCATCTGTCTTGTCATCCTCCATCGTCTGTCTTTGGCCTTGTATTGAAATACATCGCACCTGCGCTCTCCTGTAGGCAAGGCTAAATCATTATGTCTGCCCCTCAGGTATTTCATGTCTTTCGCCATCCATCATTGGTCACCCTTGTCCTCTTTCCGCTTTTATCCATGGTCTTTTATCGAACTACGAGGGCTTTGCGCTTTCACGTAGGCAAGGCTGATCTTTGATCAACCCTCAAGCCCCTAGGTCTTTTAGATTTTGTTGTCTTGTGTCTTGTCATCTTGTCGTGTTATCAAGTATGTCCCTATTCTAGCTGGTGCTTACAAACAAGATCCACTTGTATCATCAGATCCAATTGGTTTTGAAAATCCTGCATCTGTAGACATGAAAAATGTACATTCCCGATCTGGCACATTTGACCAAGATTACTAACGACATTTCCTCCTAAATCATACTCTCAGCATTTCATCATATTCTATCTCTTAATTTAATAAATCATTGTTTATTTGATTAAGTCTTCCTCTTTCAGTAATTAAATTAATCAATTTAATTTAATTGACCTTACACCTCTATTTAATTAAATAAATCTTTTTATTTGATTAAATTCTCTAAAGTCCTCTTATTAAATTAAATAAATTAAAACCTTATTGGATTTAATCTAACATATTCCTCCTTAGTTAAATAAATCAAATCATTTATTTAATTAAATCATTTCCCCTCAATTTTGATTTAAAATAATTCATCTATTTGAGTCAAAATGGTCAAATCATCTAATTCTTCATTAAATTAATCAAAACCTTGATTAAGTTAATCCCTCTCACTAAAATCCTCTAGATTTTGCAAGTTGCACAATAAATCAATTACTTTGATTTATTAATTCATCTATTTTCCTTCATATGGCATCAAAAGGGAATATTCCCTTAATTTGAATTCAAATTCAATGGGTACTTCCAACAAGGCATTTAATGCCTCTTACATGTCCTTAGCTTTGAGCCAAGTGACATTAACTCCATTTCCCTTCCCTCTAAACTTACCAACTTTCAAATTCAAATTTTAATCTCATGGCATTTATCATGTACATTGATCAAAATGTGCACAACCATCAACCATTCACATCTTGACAAGTGGCACTTGGCCATTGGATGTTGAATGATCCCACATTGCTCAAACTCACTCTTCTTCCAATTTTTGAAATCTATAAATTGAAGACTCTTCTCCTCAATCTTCATCCACAACTCATATGCAAAGTTACTCTCTACAATTGAGAACTAATTTTGCCAATTTCATCCAATCATCCACCATATTTGAGATTTTGTAACAAGGTTATGCTCAAATCTCTTTGGAGATTTGACCATTTCTATCATTCAATCAAACATTTGCAATTAGGAATTGGGAAAGGGAAAATTGCAACACTCCATTGGAACCAATTCCCCCATGGAATCATCATGTTATTAGCTTAATTAGGATTGAGTTTCTTTCATTTGAAATTTACTTGTGTTCTTCATTTCTTAGTTAAGTTTGAATAAATGGATTTTTATGGGGAATCCCTCATTGTTTGCATGCAGTTTGATCTAACACTAACAATGTTTGAATTCTTTATGCATTTGCAGGTTTAGGGGTTCACATTTTGGTGCTAGAAGGAGGGCTTGAAGTTCTAAAACACATTTTAAAACAAAATTTCCGCGCCTTTTGTTTGTGCAGGTCCAAAATGACGCAAATGATAAATTGTGCGACGCATGTGCTCTGCTGCACCACATCTGTCTGCTAGAATGACGCATGTGCTCTACTGCATCGCATCTGCCTACTAAAATGACGCATACGCTTTGTTGCACCGCATCTATTTGCTAAAATGACGCATCCGCTCCCGTGTGCCGCATCCGCTTGACAAACCCCATCGGCCGCGCCGCATTTGCTCTGTTGATGCACTGTTACTTTATTTACTGAGCCGCATTTGCTGAGCCGCATTTGATCTATTCTGCACCGCATTCCCCATTCTGAGCTGCATCTATTTTTTCGAGCCGCATTTGCTTTGTTGCGCGTCGCATTTGCCCTGCTGCGCCACAAATGACTGCTACACATTTTCAGAACTTTGTTATTAAGTGTTTTTAAACACTCTTGGGAGGAATTATAACCCCCTTTTAAGGATTTTTATTACCTTCATGCTATTAGGACATACTAAAATTCTTTTGGGGCTCTAAAAAGAACAAACAAACTTTTATTTATGTTATCATGCTTATGTTTTACAAAGTGTTTTTAAACACTAAAGTGTTTTTTAACACTCATTAAAGAATTTGATAAGTTCATTGATCTTAGGACACTAATTTTCAATTTGGTTCTAAAATTTACAAATCAAATTTCCTTTCAAAAGTTGCCAAGGGGCTAAAAAGAACTTTAGGCAAACAAACTAGATTTGGTTTGAAAGGTAACAATTGAACAAGGCAAATTCACACTTCTATTTGGTGCTTAAAAAGAATTCTTCATTGCTTTGAAGGTTAAAATGAACAAGTGTCTTTTATGTTTTGCAAACTTTTTTACAAATTAACATCACTAAAATACATATGCGCTTCTCTCGCGTTTTATAGCGATCTTGAGAATCAAAAGTATTTTAGTGATATTAACTTGTCAAAAAGATTGCCTCCACATTTCGATTTGGGCACTTAAAATTGAACAAAGCATGCGAGTGTGAGCACGAAATATTGTGGAGGTTTTCCCCTTTGTTTTTCAACAAAGGTTGTGTAAACGACAGGATATGTTAGCTCGCTATTGTTTATCTTAGAGGGCCTGCCTTGTGGGAAAAAGTACTCACCCAAGGGAACAACCCAATCGGGAACACGCTAAAGCCAAGCGACTTCCACCCGGGATATAAGTGTGGATATTGGAACAAAGGCCAATATCACGAAGATTATTCCGATGAGATGGACAACAATGGACTCTCACCGATGTTGGATAATCCCCCATGAACGGAATGCCCGCATTAGAACCCATTGTTTAGAAAAATGCCAAAACCTTGTCTATCTTGTTGGTGCAAAAGGTTATGTCCTTTGAAGCCACCCCATGTTATACATGCGGTCTTGTTGTGGAAATGAAAAGTATGTCATGGGAGATTCATAGGTACTAATGCTTGGCTGACCCGAATAAGTGAGTGCCGTGGAGGGGAGCCAGTGTGGTCAAGCATTTAGCCATTCGCACAAGATATGCGTAGCTGGATTTATCCAAGTGGGAACCCAACAAGGTATTGCCTCATCAACCTAGGAGTGTAAAAGTGCTTGGAAGAACACATTGCTTGATCTTGGAAACATTTGAAAAACAAACATACACAAGAAACCTTGAAATTTCAAACACATTTTGGGAAACAAATACCTATTGACGAACTTGCCCACTCTTGCTTTCCCTAGGAATCACATTCCTAGAGGTTTCTAAGTGTGCAAATTCTACCATCATTTGTTTCCAATAAAGGATAAACATAAGGAATTTTTGCCCTATTTTCCTCGATTTCCGCATAAAGGACATTGTGGGATGAGAAAGAGAATGGGACACTAGATATATAGTTTGAAAACCTAAGCAAGAAAGTGTCTTGGATTAAAAAGAACCTCATTTAACCAAGATAAAGAGACCAATTGAATTATACATGTGTTGTTTCCAATGATTTCCCGCAAGATTAAGATCCCAAAGCCAAAGTTTAAGAAAGTAAGTCTAAAAATCTGTGAGCAATGCCTTGAGATGCTCCTTGAAGTTAGGGAAAGACTTGTATACAATTTTTACAAAAAAGGCCTCAAGGAACAATCCCGCATTGTATGCATTTTATTGCCAACAAAATCCTGAACTTTTCCAAAGATTTGCATTTCTCCCATAGGAAGTCAAGCATGTTCTTCAATACCGAGGTTTTGTAGAGAGAGTCACATCTAGGTTAAGGTTCAAGATCAAAGTTGTCATTTCCATTCATTCCTCCATCAAATCAAGTCTCATTTCATCATCAAACCTTTTGAGAACTCTAGAATCAATCATCACGCTAAACTTGGAGGGCTAAATCAACATCATCATATCTTGGCTTAACACACTTAGCCAACATAGTCTCAAATCATTGGACAAATTTTCTTTGAGATAACACAACTTCTTAAAGTCTATTAGTTCTCCAAAACATTGGCATAACACACTTTGTCAATTCATCCATTTTGTGCAAGTTCCCTTAGGATAACACAACTTCCTAGGGAAAACAACTTCACAACAATCTTGTTTTACTTAACGCATCTAGTCAAATTATCACAATCAAATCAAATCAAAAGCCCTTACAAAGTTTAGCACATACATTCAAAATTTCTCCAAAGGTTTCACTCACTCATCCCATCCGTTTAACCCATCACCATTATCACCATCTTTGATCTTTTAGCTTCCTTAGTTCTTCTCTTTTGGACCTAAAGGATTAGGATCGAACAAATCCCTATTTTTATGGTCCAAACAAGATCTCAATATAAGAAGGACATGGAGAATATCAGAGAAATATCAGCTTCTATGGACATGAGTCATTTAAACACCGAAGTGAACCTAGTAGAATCAAGCAATCCCCCAAGCAACTCTCCCTTATCATCGCAAAATCCTCAAGAGGAGAGTCATCAAGAGGACAACACAAATGAAGACATGGGGATGACACCAAATGAAATCATGGAAATAGTTCAAAATCTAGAGAACCACAAAGTTGTTAGTGCTATGTTCAAATACCTAAATTCAATAGCAAGAGGAGGGGTCATGCCCCCTCCCGACCTTAACACAAGCACTAGTATAGATGCATCCCCATTGTCCAACATCAACCAAGAAGTACCAAGCACCACATCAGTCATCACACCAAACCCCCCGAATGTGAACAAGGGGAGTACCATGTTCCAAGAATTGCAAAAGCACTGCCTTGTGGCTAATAAAGAAGCAATCATCACCCCCACACTGGCTACATCTATTCTAGAAAACCCATCTCACCCGTATGTCCCACTCACATTTCATAACCCCGCTGGTTCATCCTCATTTCACACCACACCAGCTTATCAATTGAACATACCAACTGCCCCACCGCATGAGGAAGTTGGCTTGCTTGGAATGACGGAAGCTATCAATCCTTTCTCTTTACAAATAGGTGCATCATCCCTTCCCCCGCTTTCGTTCGCATCTGCATCACCTCTTGGAATAGGTCTTCCACCTTTGCCCATCAAAATTTTTGCTAATCGAAGTAATCTGACCACCACTTTGAACCCACTTCTTTTGCCCATATCCTCACAACAAATCACAACCATTCCTGTCACCACGGTTAATGCATCTATTGGTCCTCAAATCTCCCAAAGCATGCCTCATCAAGGACCAATCGTCTCAAACACCCCTCTGACAACCCAAATCACAATCACCACCACAATCCCTCCACCTGCCACGACAGTTGGCATGATTCTTGTTCCACCACCAATCCCACCGAAAGCCAACACAACAAATTCATTCACCACTCTAATCCAAACCTTCCAAAAGGAAAACCAACAAAGAGTACTCCAGCAAAAGCAGCAAACCCAAGTGCAAGCGCAAGCCCAAGCGCAAGCTCAAGCCCAAGCTCAAGCCCAAGGCCAAGCGCAACCTCAAGCTCAAGCTCAAGCCCAAGTGCAAGCTCAAGCCGAAGCCCAAATGTAAGCACAAGCTCAAGCTCAAGCCCAACAACAGGCACAAGCTCAATATCAAGCGCAATTGCAAGCGATCCATCTACAAGCCTACCAACAAGCCCTGCAAGACTTTCAAGCACAACATCAAGCTAAACAACAAGCTTTATTGGCACATCAACAACTTGACCAACAACAAGAATTATTGGCGCAACAACAGCTAGACCAACAAAAAGTGTTACTAGCTCAACAACAACTTGACTAATAGCAAGCTTGATGGGAACAACAACATATGGACCAACAACAAGTGCTATTGGAACAACAACAACAAGATCAACAACAAGCATTGTTGGCACAAATGCAGGCTTACCAACAAGCCTTAAATGCACAGCCAAGCTTGCAGCAAATGCCCACTAGTACTCCTCCCACCACGCGCACTCCCCAAATGCTTTATAACTCATTCATCCCACCCCCCGATCCAAGCAAAGATGTCGCAACACAAATAAAACTACTCTCATAGTAGGTGTTGGACTTGCAAGTAGGAAAAACCACAAGGACATTAGGCAACTTGTGCCCTTATCCGTTCGATAGAAGTCTCACCATGGTACCGTTTCCAAAGGGATTCAAGATCCCCAAATTTGATAAATACAATGGAACGGGCAACCCTGAAAACCACGTCAGGGAATTTCAGGTGCACTGCATGGAAGTCACATATGATGACATGTATCTAATGCGGCTCTTCCCCCAATGCCTGACTAGTCCAGCTATGGAATGGTTTTCTCGCCTACCCACGGGCATTAAAACATTCGAGGAAATAGTCGAGGCTTTCCTTAAGAATTATGCTTTCAATATGGGTGCGAATGTTAGTTTAGAAGAATTATCTGCACTCGAACAAAGAAAAGGAGAGTTATTTGCATCCTTCTTGCAAAGATGGTGATCCAAGGCCAATCAGAGCAAGTGGACCATGCCAGAGGAACATCAAGTTTGCACCATCATAGCCAACCTAGATGAAAACTTGGCATTCTACCTAAAAATGCAGTGCATCACATCTTACGATCAACTAATTTCAAAGGCGCTCAACATCGAAAGAGCCCTTACTGCGCGAGGAGGTGCACCAACATTCACTCCACCATAGGATAACCGCCCATCTAACAACTACAATGATAAACCTCAAACATGGTCGAGGAACAAAAATATCACGAACGACGGCGTGGTCAATGCTAAGTTAGTCATCAGTGCTCCTAAGCAAAATCATTATCAACTGCAAAATCATAATCACAACAATGTGTAGACTAATGCAGTAGTAGCACAGTCACAACCACCTTCCACCAGTTAGGTCAATAATGTGGGTAATCAAGGAGGACCCCCTCCCTGCAACAAGTTTCCCCCCAAGAGGAAGTTCATGGCCCTTGGCGAAACAATTGAGTCTGTCATGAAGAAATTGGTCAAAGAGAACCTAATCAAGATCTATAACTCTGAACAATACACGGAGCCCATGACCAAACCACCATTGTACAATGAGAATCTCCTGTGTAACTTTCACAAAGTCAAAGGACACACCACTGCCAACTGCATGAGACTCAAAAATATCATCCAAGACCTCATCAAGGATAAGGTCATCAACATCGAGCAGCCGGCCGAAAACCAAGACCTAAAAATCTACACGAATCCGATGCTGAATCATAGCCAAGGGAACAATCAGGGAAATAACCAAGGGAATAATAAGGGTAAACAAAAGTATGCTAGCACTAATCTAGTATACGAGGAGATAGTCGAAGTGTCGAAAAGATGGTTATTGTCATAAATATCAAGGGAGCCAACAATGACTGTGGAGTCATCACACGAGGCGGAAAGGTTACCAATGCTGGGGCACCTACTAAGACCCCCATTACTAACACAAAGGCCGTCCCTTATGACTACAATGTAATTGACCAGTTGAAAAGAACACCCGTGCAAATTTCCATCATGGAATTACTAAAAATCTTCGTCGCCCATAGACAGATCCTAGATGAAGCACTAGCTGTGTCTACCATGGCTACCACTCTTGATACAGAGCAATTTTAGGCTATGGTGGGTAACATCATTACCCCAAATCTCATCACATTTTCAGACCAAGATTTCCCCCCGCAACCATCTCATAATCGCGCACTCCACCTCCAAGTCCTAATCCATAAAAAGAAAGTCAAACGGGTCCTAGTAGATGGAGGTGCAGGCCTTAATATTTGTTCTCTAAAACTTATAAAGAAATTGGGATTCACTGAGGATTCCATCAACAAGAACAAAAGCATCATGATAAGAGCATATGATGACCAGGAAAGAGTGTCTCAGGGCACTATCAAGATCCCCATCCAAGTGGGGCCAGCAACCATGGAAACAACCTGTCAAGTTCCTCCTGGGACGCCCATGGATACATGGAATGAAGGCAGTGGCCTCAACCTATCACCAATGCATTAAGTTCTCATATCAAAATGAAGAGGTTACTATACATGGGGATCCCGAACCTTTCGCCTACTACAAAAACTTGGAAGCCAAGTTTTACAAGATCCCTCAAGTACCTAAAAATGATGAAGGACCATCCACTTCATACATAGACCTAGCTAATCTCGCCTCCACTTCTGCGACAGAGACACCCGCCATCCCCGACATATCCGAGATCAAAAACATGATACATGACAATGGATGCAGTGATTATAGAATGAAGAGAAATGCTTTTATTGTAGGAGAGTTACCACAATCTCCTAGGTCACATGGGCAACCACAATTGATTCAAACACCTATTCACACTACAACGGAACCCGCTCGATTCCAAAGTTGGGGGGATCTCAGTCGGGAAAATGTGGATGAGGAGGACATCACAAACATTCTATACCAAGATGAAAGACCCACTCCCACCCTACCCATGGAGGAAACAAATAGAGGGTTACAAATGATGTTCGAGATGGGCTATAACAGGAATGAAAGCCTAGGAAGAAACAGTGATGGACGGTTGGAGCCCATCATTGTAGAAAGAAGAATGCGGAACCTTGGCCTTAGCTGTACCCCTCTGAGTATAACCGTGCATGGTAGAAGTGTTCCTAATAGAGCAGTCAGGTCCTCTCCTCGGGTCTCGACAACTAACCTTAGATTACTCGTATCCACAGGCCTACCTCTCGATAACTTCACATTTGACATAACTGAGGTTTGTAGTAGCAATGACGATGATGACACCATAGGTGGCTTACCTAGGCTCTTTGAAGATTCCACCCTATTGATGATTAGTGTCTCACCCGCTGAGCCAATCCAACGAACCCACCAAATCCACTTAGTGTACCCCCAACTCATTGATCACGACCAACGAGGATCGCCAATTCTAGACTCGTTCGAAAATGATGAGGCTCTCTCAGAATTCATGGGACTAAGGGATACAATCCCGTGCAGAGATCACAAGGCTAGATTCAACATCACACTGGATACACAAGCATACTATGGGGAGACGATTGAGTCCTTCAGTCGCAAAAGAAAAATATCGAGAATAAGTTCGAAGTTATTGAGTGAAAACCACACTGTGGCACTCTCTAACCATAAAACAGTAAAAATAAAGGACACATCCGATGGTGAAAACCTCCCCAAGGTGCTAGAGGATGAAGGATTCAATCTCCTCCCTACTGCTCTACACCAGGAGAAGTCAGTAGTACTGGCAGAACAGTGCAACCCGGTCAACTTAGGAATGGAATCAGAACCACAAATTACCTTCTATGCATAATCCCTCCTAGTAGAAGAACAAGAACTATTGGCAGCATTCCTAAAAGAGAGTAAGGTAAATTTTGTGTGGACCTATGTAGACATGCCAGGCTTGGACCTTGAAGTGGTAGTACATCATTTGGTTGTTTACCCTAGAGCAAAACCAGTCAGACAAAAGCTAAGAAAGATGCACCGACAAATAGTCTTACTTGTAAAGATCAAGCTGCATAAACTTCTGGAAGTTGGCTTCATACGCCCGATCGACTATCCAGAATTGGTATCAAATCTCGTACCAGTCTCAAAACCAAAAGGGGGCATCCGCATCTGCACTGATTTCAGAGACCTAAACAAAGCATGTCCCAAGGATGACTTTACACTACCCAATATTGACATGATAGTGGATATGACGGCCAGACATGAGATGCTCTCCCTAATGGATGGCTTCTTGGGGTACAATCAGATAATGATCGCAAAAGAAGACCAACACAAGACAACATTCACATGTCCTTGGGGTACCTACTGCTAGAACGTAATGCCATTTGGGTTTAAAAATGCAGGAGCTACATACCAAAGAGCCATGACATTAATCTTCCACGACATGATCCATAAAATAGTCAAAGATTATGTAGATGACATACTGGCTAAATCAAAGAAGAGACAAGACCATATGTCAACTCTAAGTGCTATCTTTGATAGGCTTGAACAATATAAGGTTAGACTCAACCCGAAGAAGTGTGTCTTTGGGGTACAATCAGGGAAGCTGCTAGGATACATAGTTTCAATGAGAGGGATAGAGGTGGACCCTGCAAAGGTAAAAGCAATCCTCAAAATAGAAGCACCAAGAACGTTAAAACAACTAAGAGGATTGCAAGGAAGACTCCAGTCCATCCAGAGATTCATAGCACAATTGGCAGATAAACAGATTGCCTATTCACACCTACTTCACAAGGGAGTAGCTTTCAGGTGGGATGACAAATGCGAGCAAACATTCAGCAAAATAAAAGAATATCTACTTACACCACCTGTGTTGATGCCACCAATTATGGGGAAATCATTAATCCTATATATCTCTGCAACAACAACCGCCCTGGGGGCCCTTTTAGCCCAACATGATGAAAAGGGAACCGAGCGGGCTATCTACTACATCAGCAAAACAATGGTGGGACATGAGCTCAATTACACATCAATAGAAAAAGCTTGCCTAACACTAGTATTTGTGGCTCAGAAATTCAGACACTACATGCTAGCACACCAAATCAAGTTGATTGCCAAAATAGACCCTCTAAAATACCTATTGTCAAAAGCAGCGCTTATAGATAGAATGGCTAAATGGGTAATGATATTATCTGAACATGATATCAAGTATGTAGAATGAAAAGCCATAAAAGGACAAGTCATTGCGGATCAGCTGGCAGAAGCTCCCCTCTACACAAACAACCCACTCATATCATAATTCCCAGATGAGTCCCTTTTTAACCTTGGTGCAGTAGACCACTGGAAGTTATACTTTGATGGCTCTCACACACAACATGGATCAGGAGCTGGTGTGTTCTTCATCACACCGCAAGGAGATTGCATACCTAGATCATACAAGCTAGCATTCCCTTGCACTAACAATATTGCAGAATATGAGGCTTTGACCATAGGTCTCAATATTGCAGCACAGTGGTGAATCATGGCACTAAAAGTCTATGGGGACTCACAACTTATCATCAACCAAGTCAACGGTGAATACCAAACCAAGGATGATAAGCTCGCACCATACAAGAAGGCGGTAGAAAGTCTCAAGGAATCCTTCATTGACATTACCTTTGAGCAGATACCAAGGACAAACAACAGAGCGACCGATGCAATGGCAACAATTAGATCCTTACTGGACATCCCTCGTAATGTCTCAAAACATGAATTCCTCGTAGAGCAGCTTCTCATACCCACATTCGAGGTACCAAAGTTAGAATACGCGTGTAAACTCGTTGGTCCCGGTGACCTTTGGTATCATGATATATACACCTACCTAAAGTTAGGAATCCTCCCCACTAACATCACTCCGAACCTAAAATGCACTTTTGTCAAAAGGACTTCACGATTCGTCATCCTAGGAGAAACCCTCTTCCGTAGGAGTACCGACGGATCCTTGCTACATTGTTTAAAACCCAAGGAAGCCTTGACTACTCTAACTAAGGTACACAATGGCACATGTAGGTCACACTCAAGTGGTATGACCTTCGCTAAAAAGTTGCTGAGAACAGGGTACTACTGGTCGACGATGGAAAAAGAGGCACACAACTTTGTCAGAAATGCCTACAATGTCAACAACATGGAGATCTTATTCATGCACCAACTTAAGAACTGCATCCCATTGTTACACCTTGGCCCTTTTCACAATGTGGGCTCGATCTCATTGGTAAAATATCGCCCACCTCATCCAATGGCCATAAGTTCATCATCACCGCCACTGAATATTTCATAAAGTGGGTCGAAGCAATTCCCATGACCTACATCACGGGAAAACAAATATCCAAGTTCATCCTGAATTACCTCATTTGTCGATATGGTGTTCCCCAATCCATTATCTCTGATAATGGGACGCCTTTCAAAATCAGGATGTCCGTGATTTGTGTGAAAAATTCAAAATCCAACACCGTTTTTCCACTCCATACTATCCACAAGGCAATGGCCAAGCAGAAGCTACAAATAAAACCATTTTGAAAATCCTCAAGAAAACAGTCAATGACTCTAATCGTGACTGGCATTCGCAGCTAAATACCGCCTTATGGGCCTACTGCACTAGCATCCGCACGCCAACAGGCGCCACCCCATTCTCTCTGGTCTATGGATCAGGCCATCCTCCCTATTGAGATCGAGCTCCCGTCACTGAGGATATCACTGCAAAACCTCATAACAGATGAGGAATACAGGGTCACAAGACTCAATGAGCTGGAATTACTAGATGAGCGGCGCATGGATGCCCTTAATCATCTACAAGTGTACCAGAATCGCCTAAAAAGGAGCTACAACAAGAAGATCAGACAACACACTTTCTAAGTTGGTGAACTCGTGCTGAAAGAAAACCAAAACAACGTGTCAAATCCAGATACAAAGGGAAAGTTTGAGCCCAACTGGCTGGGACCTTTTGTCATCACTGCAAGTTACAAATCGGGGGCATATCAGTTATCGACACCAGAAGGCGAACTCTTGCAGGAGCCCATGAATAGCTCGCACCTCAAAAAGTTTTATGCCTAAATCTTGCAAGGTATAGAACTAGAAAATACAAAAACAATTAGAAAAAGTCTTGAAAAAAGGGTTACCTCGATGAAAACCTGGCAAACAGGCATCTTGGCGACAACAAAAAAATCAAAAAATACAAAAAATCCAAAAAAATCAGAAAAAGGATTAAAAAATAGTAAAGAAAAAAAATCGTCCTCTAGTGAAAACCACTTCGGTGGCACTTTGGGCAAGTACCTTGGTGAAAACCTGGCAAACAAGCACCAAGTGTAAATAAAGCACCTTCCCCATCTAACAGGATCTACACGACTCATCCATTCCATCGCATTCCACTCATCTGCTCGCATCCATACCATAGCCTGCGTTGGTGTCTACACCATATCCCACCATGGAACTACTTGGCATTTCTAAGGTCAGTCTGTTTTGCCTTTACCGAAGTAATCTATCGCACCACACTGGGGGCACGTTCTCGCAACATCGGATCGAATTCGTGTATATTCTCGAAATTCATCAGAAAAAATCCAAAAACATTCAAAAACATTCAAAAAATCCAAAAACATCCAAATATCGAAAAATCTTCAAAAAATTCATCATTGAGTCTTGTTAGTCTTCCACCTTGTCAAACTACGTCGTCTTTGAGCTTGAACGTAGGCAAGGTTGATCTTTGATCATCCCCCGAGATAGTCAAGGTCAGTCCTTTAGGCGTCCGTCGCATTGGCAATCCGTTTGCCCATCTATCTTTTCATCGAGTCGAATTTATCGTCAGTCGAACTACGTGGTCTTTGTGTATATAACGTAGGCAAGGCTAATCTATGGATCAGCTCCCGAGACCCCTAGGATAGGTCTTTAAGTTAGTCTGTTCATCGTAAGATCTTGAATATACCAAAAACATTTGTAAAACATCTCAAAAATTCCAAAAACAGCCTCAAAACATTTGAAAAAACCAAAATGGTGCATCCATTTCATCTCGCTTTCACCTGTGATTGTCATCACTCATAGTAAAGTCAATCGTTGCTTTCACCCTTTGGTGAGTCAGTCAAAAGCAAGTTTAGCAGGTTCTAAAGTGAATGCCTTATCGTCATAGTCTCAAGTCTAGAGCAGTAAGCAAGCAAGTTGGTCAACTCGGACTATCAATAGCTTATCACCCAATCGGTCTCACCAAAACCCTGATCATTACATGTCCTAGGATGAAGCTTTCCTGCAATGGACATAAGCATCAGGTACCCCACAGTAGTTTAGCCTTGGCTAGCGGTATGATGAACATCAGCTTGTTTGTTTACTTTATTTTGGTCTTTTTGACTTATCTTATTTTGTGCTCATTCCAAGGACCTCTCGATGATGCCTAAACAAAACAGGTTTAGAGAGAAAGGAATGGGGCAAAGATCATTATCTTTTCATTTGCTGTGCTTGTTGGATATTCTTGTAAAATAACTTCGTCATGCATACTTTGTTCTATTTGTAGGAAGGATGTTTTAGGTATCTTGTTGACCACATAAGAAGGCTTGCCTTCTTATGTTTTGGCCCAAGATGTCTGGAATATCTGAACTGCATTCTGAATAAGGTTATGTTTGTCAAAGTGTGAACAAGAGTACTCCTATCTGTTTGATGAGTCAAAGTCCATCACACTAGGTACAACGCCATCCTGGTCCTTTATACCTTGATGCCTCATACCTATGTGTGTTATCAAACATAATGTAATTGGCCCTTTGAAAATCCCAATTCCTAGCAAATCATCATCATCATCGGTAATAAGTTGAACTTGTGGGGATCTTCCTTCCATCCATCTTATTCTTCTTATTTTTCTATCTTTGCTAACATTTCTATCTAAAATCAGTGTGTACTATCAAAATATACACGAGGCTACCCATGGCCGATGACTATCTATACATCATTAGAATTGTCTATATCAAAGAATTATATTTCATCCTTTCATCAATAGAACCACTCCTCTCGCATTTTATCGTGATCTCGATCAGAAAATCGAACATTTTCCGCTCGATCTCTCGAGGGGGCAATATACCAGCATAATCCTTTCGCTGGGGCAATAGTGGGGCATCTGAAAAATCAAGAAATTTTGAACTTTGATCACAACAGTTTATTCTTTGACTCAATGCAACAAGTACATTGCTTCAAAGAGGGGCAAAATGTAGACATGAAAAATGTACATTCCCGATCTGGCACATTTGATCCAGATTACTAATGACATTTCCTCCTAAATCATACTCTCAGCATTTCATCATATTCTATCTCTTAATTTAATAAATCATTGTTTATTTGATTAAGTCTTCCTCTTTTAGTAATTAAATTAATCAATTTAATTTAATTGACCTTACATCTCTATTTAATTAAATAAATCTTTTTATTTGATTAAATTCTCTAAAGTCCTCTTATTAAATTAAATAAATTAAAACCTTATTGGATTTAATCTAACATATTCCTCCTTAGTTAAATAAATCAAATCATTTATTTAATTAAATCATTTCCCCTCAATTTTGATTTAAATTAATTCATCTATTTGAATCAAAATGGTCAAATCATCTAATTCTTCATTAAATTAATCAAAACCTTGATTAAGTTAATCCCTCTCACTAAAATCCTCTAGATTTTGCAAGTTGCACAATAAATCAATTACTTTGATTTATTAATTCATCTATTTTCCTTCACATGGCATCAAAAGGGAATATTCCCTTAATTTGAATTCAAATTCAATGGGTACTTCCAACAAGGCATTTAATGCCTCTTACATGTCCTTAGCTTTGAGCCAAGTGACATTAACTCCATTTCCCTTCCCTCTAAACTTACCAACTTTCAAATTCAAATTTTAATCTCATGGCATTTATCATGCACATTGATCAAAATGTGCACAACCATCAACCATTCACATTTTGACAAGTGGCACTTGGCCATTGGATGTTGAATGATCCCACATTGCTCAAACTCACTCTTCTTCCAATTTTTGAAATCTATAAATTGAAGACTATTCTCCTCAATCTTCATCCACAACTCATATGCAAAGTTACTCTCTACAATTGAGAACTAATTTTGCCAATTTCATCCAATCATCCACCATATTTGAGATTTTGTAACAAGGTCATGCTCAAATCTCTTTGGAGATTTGACCATTTCTATCATTCAATCAAACATTTGCAATTAGGAATTGGGAAAGGGCCAATTGCAACACTCCATTGGAACCAATTCCCCCATGGAATCATCATGTTATTAGCTTAATTAGGATTGAGTTTCTTTCATTTGAAATTTACTTGTGTTCTTCATTTCTTAGTTAAGTTTGAATAAATGGATTTTTATGGGGAATCCCTCATTGTTTGCATGCATTTTGATCTAACACTAACAATGTTTGACTTCTTTGTGCATTTGCAGGTTTAGGGGTTCACAACATCATATCAATCTTTTAGTTTAGTATCCATCATCGGTCTCAACAAAATGCATCCTTCCTAACATACCGCATCAACCCCATCCATCCTCTTGATCCTATGTGAAAGGATGTTTGAAATTGTTTATGATCTTTTGATACTTTTGGTTTTTGTTTATCATTTGAGCTCCCTATCATCACTTGTCATGGTCGCCTTGATCCATCATATCATGGTGTGCTTTGAATAGTAAACATAGGGGTGTATCTTGCTCTTTTATCTATTTTTGTCTTCTTGGTTGTCCCACGTAGTACCCACTAAGACCCATGTGGTCTTGTGTTATGTTGGGACATCCTTCTGTGCTTGTGGTTATCCCAATACTTGGCCCGACCAAAGTCATCATGACTTTGGGGTGTTGGGATAACCTTCTTGTTTGTTGTGTTTGTGTATGGATTAGACACTAATCTGCCTTGGTTCCACATACCATGGTATATAGTGTCTTATGCTATAGCAAAAATTAGTGCTCCAAAGATGGCAAATTGCATTAGGATTGCATTTCATTTTCCATTCCATCATCTTGCATGTCTCCCCCATCCTCATCCATTCACACCATCTAATCCCACTCTTGGTCTTGTTCCCAACCTTGATCCAATCATCATCATCATCATCATCATCATCAGGATGTATCCTTCCCTATCCTTGTGTTGTTTTGGGATGTATCCCTCCCTCATCAACAATGCTCTCATCATGATGTATCCTTCCCTATCTTTTTGTTGTTTTGGGATGTATCCTTTCCTTATCAACAACACTCCATCAACCATCTACCCAACTTGGCTTGTAGCTTGACTGGGGAGACATCATATTTATCCTGGAATCCATTTATGCTCACCTTTATCTCCCATCGCTTATCATCCTTTCTTATCCATCACTTTACATCATCATCTTCATATCCCATTTCATCATCTCATCTCTCATCATTTCCCCCATCCCTTCCTTCTTCATCAATCTCCCATCCTATTCCAAGGCGGATCCTCCCTCAGCCGTGGGGTGGATCTGCCCTCGACCGTGGGGCAGACCTGCCCTCGGCCATGGGGTAGACCCGCCCCGTGGTGGGGCGGATCCGCCCTCAACCGCGGGGTGGATCTGCCCTTGGCCGCACGGCGACGTCGCCCCATGGTGGGGCGGATCCACCCCCGGCCACACGGTGGCCCCACCCCATGGTGGGGTGAACTCGCCTTGCACTGGGGCAGATCCGCCCTTGGTCGTGGGGCGGACTTGTCCCCAGTTGGGGTAGACCCGCTCCGCATTGGGGCAAACCCACCCGGCCTCGGGGCGGATTCGCCCCATGCCAGGGCAGACCCACCCCGCATCAGTGTGGATACACCCCATGCCAAGGTAGACCTGCCCTCCTGTAGTGGGGAAAATCCACCCCTTTGTAGGCCTCCGACACGTTTCTTCCCTTCCCTTTCCGGGGCTGCCATTTGCAAACCGTTTGTCCGTTTGACTTCATTGAAAAAGAAAACTTACCTTTTTTTCCGTGCTCTTTCCAACCATACCCTCCATTTCTTCCTATCAAGAGGTCACCCAAGACCCCTCTCTTTTCCCCCGTCACCCTCTTGAGGGGGCATACCCTTCCTATTTATCTATTTTCCCTACCATAGTCATTCCTTTGCAGGATTGGGACATCTTCATCTATTCCCCACTGACTAGACAACTCAATTCCTCCTCCCCCCGCCGGGGCATCATTTTTTGGGTACTTTCTCTATAGATTCATCTGCATTTTCTTTTCTTCAAAACACTGTTATTCTAATGGTACTTCGAAGAGGGGAAAAATGTAGACATCTAAATTTGACCACTTCCAAATGGTCAAAATTGTTTACTCTGTTCATCTATTTCATTAATAATGATTAAATAATTTATTTAATCATTATTTCATTTTCTACCTAAGATTCCTAAAGTATGTAATTGAATAATTAAATATTTTACCTTACACCTTTTCTTCTTTAAATTAAATAAATAGGACAATTTATTTAATTTAGTCACTTAACCTTTTGATTAAAAATCAATTTTTAATTCCTCACCTTCTCTCTCCTTATCACATCCTCTATAATCCTCAATTAATCTAGATTAAATAAATTAATCTATGATTAGGATGTGCACCACTTAATCAAGATTAATGTGGAATCTCAGATTGAATGCCCGATCCTCAACTAGGATTCCAATTCCCAGCCCACCCAACAAGAAAACTAGATCATTCGCCATCTCGACTATCAACGTGAAAACGCTGCTTCTCCAGTTGCCCCCCTTTACCCATCTCTGGGTCGTATCCGCCTCACCATAATCTCCCACTTGCTTCTAATATCTCATTAATTATCCTAATCTTGTGTTTGCACAACCTTAATCAAGGTCATTAGCCACATTTAGCATACATTTTTTAGTCAACCTTTCCACTTGCCTTTCTTTGCCTTAACTCCCTTTCCCATGTGAATTTTTAATTCACATTTATTCATCCTAGGCTCCTCTCTTCCCCATGTGAATTTTTAATTCACTTTTATCCTTGTAAGGAATATTCTCTTCCCCATGCAAGTTCTAGAACTTTTGACTTGTCACATCACATGTGCCAAAGACTTCTAGAACTTTAGACTTGTCACATCACTCACATGTGAAAAATCCCCATCTCTTTGGAAACCCTCTCTTATCCATTAGACTCTCTCAAGCATATGAATTTTTAATTCACTTTTATTCACCCAAGATTCTACTCTTCCCCATGTGATCATTGAGAGGTCACATCATCCCTTTTCCAAGGTACTTGTCCTTCCTCCACATCATGTAATTTTCTTCCACCTCACTGCCACATCATCTCACCCTAAGCCATCTCACATTCCACATGTCAAGATGTGAGAGCTTGTGTCTTCAAATCACCATATCCCTCCATCTTGACCTTGTTGTTTTAAATCTCAACTATTGAATTCTCTAGATAATTCAAATCCATCTATAAATACCCCCTTCTTTCTCTCATTTGGACAACCATGCTTGTGTTACCAAACTCTTGTCAATTTGTCATTTGAGCATTTCTTGTCTTCACCATAGCATTTGAATTCACTATTACTACACCCTCATTCATCTTGCATATCATCTTGCATATTTGATCTCATTAGCCATCCAAGGAGCACACAAAATTTCAAAGATCAAGTGCCAACCAAGGAAATCTGTAGCACAAAGGTATAGCAATTTATCTTCTTGTTTTGTTTATCTTTCTTGCATAGATATTCCTTAGGCTAATCTTGAGGTGTATTTCTTGTGTTTTTCTTTTTAGTGCATCATTAGCTAGTTTTGAATCTTAGAATAGGGTAGACCATTTAAGGGATCACGGGTAGTAATAAGATAAATATCTTGAGCAACATTCATGAGGCCAACAATTAGCAGAGAGATGGTATGCTACAAACTAGTGATGACAATCAGGAGGATAAGAGTGATAGTATGCTACTAGCTAGTGATGCCACTAGCCTATATTTTTGGAGGTCAACAATATGAAAAAAATAAATTCATAGATTATGAAGTGTACAACAACTTGAAATTAAATTAATTAAAAAGTACAAAGCATACTTACAAACTATCTAGAACCTTCAAGTCATTAAACATTATTCAATTACGAAATACAATTTTTATTTATTTTAAAATTAAAAATAATATGTATTGCCTGAGTGAAACTTTGATGACCACCTCTACTGCTAGGTGTTGTTGTTGAAGGTCAAAGGTTAAGCTATTCAACATCCAAAATGAGATACAAGAATACCATTCATATAACGTTTATCTATTCACATATATTTATAATTCTTTACTAGTTACATACCTCTGCAGTAGATGTGGTCGTGTAATAGGGAGGTGGAGGACTACTACAAAAATAGTGAATGCTATGACCCTAACATTTCATTATAATCATTCAACTAATTTAGTTAATCTTACATTTCAAAAATGAAATTTAATAAATTAAATTAAATGAACTTGCTAACATTTACCTAAATATCTAGGTTGAATATGTCATTTAGGAGGGCATCTATCATCACCATCTAATCAACTGCAAATGTACCTTGGGCACTTGCATCCTGACTATCCTTAGGATCATAAACACAAAGTGACCCACAAGCCTAACATATATAAGGTGGAACTCTACTCCTCGAAGACTTATCCGGCTCACCTTGTGCTAGAGGACTGGTATGTTGTATGAGGCTCTAGGCAAGGGAACTAATTGACTACAATGTATCCACCTCAACACTCTCCTTCACAACGAAAGGGATAGTCACATGATCATACTCTAATATAGCGAGTGGTCATCTTGCTAGCCACTATGCATCAATACATGCCCCCAATTTGTCTTGTGTGGAGCCCCCACCTCTACCCTGGAAGTCCCACATGTCAAAATAGTTTAGGATTTTATTGAGGACAAACACAGGGTAGAGTTTCCTCAAAAAATTATGCGGCACCTCATTGTTGTTGCATGGACGATGGTCATAAAACATCCACCACCTTTTCCAAAAATTGTTCTTTATCCCTTAGTGGTTGCAACAACATATAGGAAACCTCTTTCTTGAAGGATGTAAAGGTTGATTTGTTTTAGGGGTCGTGAATAATGCACACAAGTCAAATTTTATAATTTTTTCATCTTTAACTTGTTTATATGATAATTTTTCTACATAAAATTGTCTAAACTCCCATCTCTTGTCTAAACAACTAGTCATTTCCTTGCTAATTTAATCTACATGTGATATTATGGATTCAAGTGATTGAGAAAGCATGGTTCTATGTGAGGTTGTGCCTACAAGATCTCTCAACCTTGCAATTAACTCCCCAATTTGTTTTTTGTTATTTTCAATTTGCCCCATTAAATTTTCTTGAGTTCTTGGAGCATGATGAGGAATTGTTGGAGGTTTTTGTTGAGGTTGTTCTTCAAAAGGGATTTTAGCATGAGGTGAATTAAGATTTTCAGGAGGAATTTGAGGAGGATTTGGAGGTGCATTATCATTTCCTAAAAATTAAATAAATTTACATTAAAAAACATATCAAATCAACCTATTTAATACCAAATTCACACAAAAAAAGAAATTACTTACTCCTTCAACCTCCACGACATCATGGTGATATTTTCATGAAGATTCAATGAAGAAATTAGGCAGTTTTGACCTTCCAAAAGTGCAAGTGCGTTATGTAGGGGTTGCAGGCCGTCGGGGAGGTATTTGCAACTATTGGAAAAAATGAAATGAGATTTTGCTTTTATTTTTTGTTTAAATAACATATAACATTCTTGCATTATAATACGAACGTGTTATAGGCTTGTAGTGGTCAAGATTGAGGCTCGATCACTCTAAGGCATAATGTGAGTGCATTATAATGTGCTCGCATTTTGGCTTTTTCTAAAAAATAAAATGGGGTGGCCACTTTTTGGCCCCCCATCTTCTGTGCCCGCCCTCTAATTGAAGGATAACATTTGCATTTACACTAGGTGGGTGGGGGAAATGACGCCATTAATGCAAGTAGGTGAAAAGGTGTGTCAAAAGAAAAATGTGTTTTAGGGTGTAAAAAACATATTTTGGGCATCACTGCTGACAAATCAAGCTTGGGCATACATGTTTTCTAGGAGGAATATCATTAAAATTATCATAGCCTTGAATAGTGATAGGGAGGTTGGAGGAATCAATCACTGATTCCTGCTCTAAGTCTTGCTTAGAAGACCTCTATGGTGTGTCACTTCACCACTTCAACCTATAGGATATTTTTCTTGTTTAGGATTCCCTGGTTCTCCTTGCCAACCCAACTACCATCATAGCTTTACCTACCAAGTCCACCTTGGTGCAATTTTACAAATCTCCCTTTAGCCCTTAATCCACCCTAAAGGCTAACATTCTCCAAATTCTAGAACTTAGCTTTGCAGGGGTGTGGAGGTGTTTCCAAGGAATTCAATCCACCCTACTATGGTTCTTGAGGGTCCACCTAACTCCATTTGCTATTCGCTTCCACCAAACCCTCATTTAGGTCTAAAAGGCTACTAGCCCTATGAGCCCCAATTAGACCTCCTCCGAGAAATCAGGGTTTTCCCCAAGGTTCTCCCAAGTAACACCCAAAATTTTCTTGAGGTTCCTAGTTCTTATGTCCACCACTCAAAGATTTTATGGGTCTTAACCCTCAATTTGGCAAAATTAGGCCTTTTTAAGCCCTTTTCCTGACCTCCCTGCAACTGTTAGAGGTTCCTTTCATCAGATGGATTGATGGAGCTTCCTCCTCCATCATATGCCTTGGAAAGGCTCATACCTGCCCTCTCCACACCGTGATTTGTCAGGAAAAGGACACCCCTGCAAATCAAGTGCTCTGCACTTCTTCTCTTCCCTAGCTGGACACTTCCTCGCTCGCCTAGAAGAAGACTTCCACGGTGACTCCGGTGCTATAAAAGACTCCTAACCCTACTGTATGTAGAAACATGGATCCTAGTCACAATTCCCAAAGGTCCATACAATGTGTACGGTGGGATCGTGAACTAACACTCCATTCTACTCAAACTGTCTGGTTCAGACCAACAATTGTGTTGGAAACCAAATCAGCTACAAACAATGCTTGAAACTGAACTAAGAAGCTAATTAATACCACACAATGCTTGAATAACACTTACACTACATCCTACACAAACTATAGTGTCACATACAATCCATTAAAGCACTACTTCAAGGTAAAAACCAGAAATTCACACAAAAACATAACTGTTCTCTCTTGAATTACAAAATTCCAAATAATTCAAATGCTTCCCCCCTCAATCCCATGTCGAGGTCACCCTTAAATAGGGTCTCCAAATCAGTTACCCTCTCGTTAGGATAATCCTAGGCCACTTGTAGCTTTCATTGAGATTTATTTTCAAAATTTAGAAAAGAAACTCCTAAAAGGTCTAAAATCTTACTTGAGCAAAACCCTTAAGCCTAAGCAATGGTCAACATGACCTTTATCAAATCAACACCTAATAAAAAATGCCACTAAGGCACAAACATGAATGAAAATGAACAGATAGATAAGTTGGCCTAAACAAATTTCCCAAACAAGACCTTCTAGACAACCTATGGTAACCTATGGGTGCTCCTGCACCATTCTCCACCTTGCACAAACACTAAGGAATGTGTGGAGAGATCAAAGATAAATCAATACCCTACTTCTTGAACTGAGCTTCATCCACCCATGTGGCCTCAAAGTCTGGTTGGCTTTTCCATTTGATGAGATGTTCCATGTACTCCTTATGCCGGGTAGACTTCTTCACCCTTGATTCCAAGATCCTCTCTGCTTGCAGCTTGTCTTTAGGAGGTAAGGCTATGTTACTCACATCCTTCATGATCTCCATACTGGTCTGATCCATATCAGTGATTGGTCCTTTATACCTGATCAAATCAGCCACATTAAACACTGGTGAGATGCCCAAATCTGTAGGTAGCTCCACTTTGTAAGCATTCTTGCCATATTTAGCTAACACCTTACATGGTCCCACTCTCTTCATCTAAAACTTGGTTGATGTTCCCTTCTGCAACCTAGATTTATTGAGATGGACCATGATATAGTCCCCTACTACAAATTGTAGATCCTTCCTAGACATATCCACCTTAGCTTTTAGTTTGTGAGTAGCCTCTGTAATTATCTTCTTCACTTGCTCTTGAATCTCCTTCATGGTCTGAGAGAAATCCTCAGCCTAGCTACTCCTATGCTCCATAGCTCCTAAATCCCTAAGTTCACACACACCTCTTGGGTGCATTCCATACACTATTTCAAAAGGGCTTCTGCCCGTGGTCCGGTTCACACTATCATTGTAGGCATATTCAGCTTGTGATATGACCATGTCCCATGTATGTCCATTCTACTTGGTTAGGCATCTTAGAAGGTTACCTAACACCCAATTGATCACCTTAGTTTTCCCATCGTTCTGAGGATGGTAGGCTGATCCAAAAGACAAATTAGTACCCAATCTGCTCCATAATGTCTTCCAAAAATGACTCATGAACTTCACATCCCTGTCTGAGACAATGCTTAATGGCAATCCATGGATCCTCACAATCTGTTTGAAGAAAGGATGAGCAATATAGCTAGCATCATGGGTGGTCTTGCAAGGAACAAAGTGACTCATCTTACTGAACCTATCTACCACCACATAGACACTATCAAACCCTGTCTTAGTCTTAGGGAGTCCTACCACAAAGTCCATGCTAATACATTCCCATGGTCGGTTAGGAATGGGTAGGGGTTGATACAAACCTGCATTGCTATCTCCCCCTTTGGATTTCATACACACTACACACTACTCCACATACCTCCTGACATCCCTTGGAAACTTGGGCCAATAATAGAACCTCTGCACTAGTTCCATTGTATTGTTGATACCAAAATGACCACTAAGACTACCATTGTGCTTCTCCTGGATGAGATTCTCTCTCATTGAACCTCTTGGAACACATAACTGATTCCCCTTGAACAAAAGTCCACTCTGCAATGTATATTCTGAGTATTGACTATGAAAGTGATTCTCAAAATCAGAACATACCTTGTATGCCTCTGAGAAGTCTTGATCTTCCCCATAAAGATCCTTGAAACTCTCTATCCGAATGCTCTTGATTTGTATCTCTTGCACTGTCAGCAATCTCCTACTTAGTGCATCTACCACCTTGTTCAACTGTCCCTTCTTGTGCTTGATGGTAAAAGTGGAGGCTTGGATGTATTCCATCCATTTCAAATGTCTATTGCTCAAATTCTCTTGAGTATTGATATAGCTAAGTGCCTGATTATTAGTAAACACTACAAACTCTTTACGTAGGAGATAATGCATCCACTTCCTAAGTGACTGTACTAGAGCATATAGTTCTAGTTCATAGGTAGAATACTTCTTCTTAGCTTCATTGAGATTTTCACTAAGGAAATTTATAGGCCTGCCTTCTTGGCTTAGAACTCCTCCTACTGCAATTCCACTAGCATCACATTCCACAGTAAATAACTTATCAAAACTAGGTAGCAAAAGGATGGGTTGAGTTGCCACTTCTTGTTTCAGTTTCTCAAAACCCTTCTCAGCTTCTAGTGTCCACTTGAACTTAGTCTTTAGGCCACCTTTGATAGTATCAAGTACTGGTGCACATATGCCACTAAAGTTCCTTATAAACTTCCTATAAAGTTGAGCTAATCCATGAAAACTTCTTACCTCTGTCCCAATGGTTGGTGGAGGCCAATTAAAGATAGCTTCCACCTTGCTTGGGTCCATCTTCAATGAACCTTGGGATACTACAAACCCCAAATACACAAGCTCTTGTTTGAAGAACTCACACTTCTCTAGGTTGATGGCTAACCTCTCTTCTTGCAATCTTTTAAGAACCAACTCCACATGCTTAAGATGTTCTTTTGCTATCTTGCTAAAGATGAGTATATCATCTAGATATACCATCGCAAATATCCCTGTAAAGTCTTTGAGCACTTCATTCATGAGCCTCATGAATGTGCTAGGGGCATTTGAGAGGCCAAATGGCATAACTCTCCACTCATACAACCCATCAGTTGTCTTAAAGGCTGTCTTCCACTCATCCCCATCTTTAATTCTGATATGATGGTATCCACTTTTGAGATCCAACTTGGTGAAGCACTGAGCTCCTCCAAGACAGTCCATCAAATCCTCAATCCTAGGAATAGGGAACCTATACCTGATTGTAATCCTATTTATAGCCCTAGAATCAGTTCATAGTCTCCACTTACCACCTTTCTTGGTTGCTAAGACCACTGGTATTGCACATAGACTGATGCTCTTCCTGATTAGTCCTTGGTCCAACAACTCTTGCACTTGCCTAGCTACTTCTAGGTTCTGATCTGGTGTAAGCTTGTAAGCTGCTTTGTTTCGCAATGAAGCTCCTGGTATGAAGTCAATCTGATGATTGATGGCTCTCTTTGGAGGTAAGGTTGTTGGTGTTCCATCACTAACTATGTCCTTGAACTGTTCAAGCAACTTCTGGACTACTCCCGGTATGACTGTTTTCTTGGCCTTGTCTTCTTCCTTGGGTTGCACCATGACCACATATCCTTCACCTCCTTGTTTTAGAGTGTTGATAAACTCCTTGCCACTACTTAACAAGACACTAGGGGTTTTTGACTGTCCTTCTTCCTCATATGACAATGACTACAGTTTGAATGTCTTTCCATCCTTCTTGAATGAGATAGTATTCTCCTTTCCATCATAGATGGCTTCTCTGTCATACTGCCATGGCCTTCCCAATAGAATATGGCATGCATCCATGGGTAACACATCACAAATCAACTTGTCTTTGTACCCTCCAATGGAGAACTCCACCGTTGTCTGCTCATTGACAAGAACACTCTGCCCTTTATTCAACCATGTCACCTTGTAAGGGTTAGTGTGGGGTACTTTCTCCAACTTCAACTTCCTCACTACCTCCTCAGAGATAATGTTATCAGTAGACCCTGAATCCACTATAACCTTGCACACCTTTCCAAGTACTTTGCATCTTACCCTAAGTAAGGCTCTCCTTTGCTTTGGCTCCTCTTTGACTGGTTGTCTGATTAGAACTCTTCTAAACATCAAGTTCTCCCCCATTTCTGATTCAATGTGACTAACCTCTGGTGACTTGATACTCATGGTGTCCTCTTGAGCATATGCTACTCTCTTTTATGTATTTGATGAAGATGCTTTCTTCAGGCACCTATAAGCTGGATGTCCTACTTGACCACAGTTATAACACTTCATACTAGCAAAGTATGAGTTACTTCTGCCTGCTCCTCTTCCTCTATTTGATCCTCCTTGAGGTCCTCTACCTCTTCCATAGCCTCCTCTAGAAGTGGTTTCACTTCCATGCTCTATGAGCTTAGACTCTCCCTGATTTCTTTGTTCAGTCCCTCTACCTTGGTATCCACCTCTATGTCCTCTTTGATCTCTACCTTTACCTCTACTCTTAGAAACCTGGTCTTGTTTCCTCTTGCTTCTTTCCTCAATCTTTATAGCCAATTGGCAACATTGGTGTACTATCTTGGGACTTAGAAGAGTCATTTCCTCTTGAATTTTCCACTTCAAGCCGTTAAGATACCTAGCCAGCTTAAGACTTTCATCCTCTAAAAAATTAGACCTCATACAAAGTTTTTGAAACTCCTCAGTATAAGTATTCACATCTTGGTCTCTTTGTCTCAAGCTCTGTCTCTTCTTATGCAACTGAATCTCATAATCATCTGGCATGTATGCTTCTCTCACTTTGGTAGCCATTCCCTTCCAAGTAGAAATAGGCTTCTTGCCTTCCTTTTCCCTCTCTGTCTGAATGAACTTCCACCATGTCAAGGAAGAACCTCTCAATCTTGACTTTGCCACCTTCACCTTTTGTGCTTCAGTGACTCCATCACACTCAAAATGGTTTTTCATCCCCTCTATCCAATCCATGACTAGATCAGCTTCCAATTTCCACTAAACAATGATATGCCTTCAAGTGCTTTCCCACTCATGGCTTTCAATGCCTTCAAGAAAGGCTCTTCTTGCAAAATAGGGTCAGGTTCAGGGATCTTGTCTTCCTCTACAACCTCTTCACTCTTGGGTACCCTTCCTTCCAACCTATCACTGACCTCTTCGGTCTTGGTTTGCACATTATTCATTGCTTGCTCAAGTTGAGCTATTCTTTCCCTCAATCTTCTATTGTGTTCCTATTGATCTTCGACCTTCTTGGCCAACTCTATATTTGTCACCATGGTTGTAGAGCCACTAGACTCAAGCTCTGACATACAACAATCAATCCCAAATCTTTTGTTGCTTTGATACTAATCTGATAGGGAGGTTGGAGGAATCAATCACCGATTCCTGCTCTAGGTCTTGCCTAGAAGACCTCTATGGTGTCTCACTTCACCACTTCAACCTATAGGACCTTTTTCTTGTTTAGGATCCCCTGGTTCTCCTTGCCAACCCAACTACCATCATAGCTTTACCTACCAAGTCCACCTTGGTGCAATTTTACAAATCTCCCTTTATCCCTTAATCCACCCTAAAGGCTAACATTCTCCAAATTCTAGAACTTAACTTTGCAACGGTGTGGAGGTGTTTCCAAGGACTTAAATACACCCTAGTATGGTTCTTGAGGGTCCACCTCACTCCATTTGCTAGTAGCTTCCACCAAACCCTCATTTAGGTATAAAAGGCTACTAGCCCTATGAGCCCCAATTGGGCCTCCTTCTCCAAGATATCAGGGTTTTCCCCAAGGTTCTCCCAAGTAACCCCCAAAGTTTTCTTGAGGTTCCTAGTTCTTATGTCCACCACTCAAATATTTTATGGGTCTTAACCCTTAATTGTTCGTACAAAGGCTTAATCCTCAATTTGGAAAAATTAGGCCTTTTTAAGCCCTTTTCCTGACCTCCCTGCAACTGTTAGAGGTTCCTTTCATCAGATGGATTGATGGAGCTTCCTCCTCCATTCTATGCCTTGGCAAGGCTCATACCTGCCCTCTCCACACCATTATTTTTCAGGAAAAGGACACCCCTGCAAATCAAGTGCTCTGCACTTCTTGTCTTCCCTAGCCGGACACTTCCTGGCTTGCCTAGAAGAAGACTTCCACAGTGACTCCGATGCTATCAAAGAATCCTAACCCTACTGTATGTACAAAAATGGAGCCTAGTCACAATTCCCAAAGGTCCATACAATGTGTATGGTGGGAATGTGAAATAACACTCCATTCTACTCAAACTGTCTGGTTCAGACCAACAACTGTGTTGGAAACCAAATCAACTGCAAACAATGCTTGAAACTGAACTAAGAAGCTAATTAATACCACACAATGCTTGAATAACACTTACACTACATCCTACACAAAATACAGTGTCACATACAATCCATTAAAGCACTACTTCAAGGTAAAAACCAGAAATTCACACAAAAACACAACTGTTCTCTCTTGAATTACAAAATTCCAAATAATTCAAATGCTTCCCCCCTCACTCCCATGTCGAGGTCACCCTTAAATAGGGTCTCCAAATCAGTTACCCTCTCGTTAGGATAATCCTAGGCCTCTTGTAGCTTTCATTGAGCTTTATTTTCAAAATTTAGAAAAGAAACTCCTAAAAGGTCTAAAAGGACTAAAATCTTACTTGAGCAAAACCCTTAAGCCTAAGCAATGGTCAACATGACCTTTATCAAATCAAAACCTAAAAAAAAATGCCACTAAGGCACAAAAATGAATGAACATGAACAGATAGATAAGTTGTCCTAAACAAATTGCCCAAACAAGACCTTCTAGACAACCTCTGGTAACCTATGGGTGCTCCTGCACCAAATAGGCTATACCTTATTAGTCATTGGCCTTTTTTCTTATCTCGTAACCCTTGCCAAAATGTACCTGTCAGTAGGAACAAATGTGACATGTCGAGGAGAATTGACTTGTCGGCCCTCGACCTTCAGGCTTACCACATACCATGTGTCACCTAAGTAAAAAATCATGAGAATCAACAAAAGTTCGACATATCCTTTTGTTACACCTTGTTTTATAGTTACCAAGTTACTTTTACCAATAAGAGTAAAAATGTTGAATAATGTGAATTGTGACTCTAACATGTTTGTTCGATAAATGAAATATGTGAATATGTGATAATATGTTATTGATTTCAAAAGAACGAATATGTTTTGAATTAGTGGAATGCCATGAATTGTAATATGAACGTTCTAATGCTTTGTAGATAAAAATGTTATGAATGTTGATTTAATTTGGTATTTTGATTATGAAAAGAATATACATGCAAATGATCATTTGATGAAGTAATAACTACCATTACAATGTTCTAAGTTGAATGCTGATGTAGGGATGAAGCCTCCAGAAGGAGGGAAAGTATCACTCAGGAGAAGGAATTGGTCTGATAACCCTTAATGAGGCCTAAACTGAACTCACACACACCCACTGTTAGAATGGTCAAGTCAATAGTTAAAGGTGAGTGCCTTTGGTCATAGTCATGACTTAATGGAATAATTGGGTAGTCATCCTTGTTTGAGATTGGTTGTCTCGGTGAATTGAATGACTTTGGTTTTATTCTTTGGTTTCTTGGTTTTTCATAATTTGAGTTATATGATTGAGTCTTTTTGATATGTGTGAGTTCTTCTTTGTGTGCTAATCAATAAAGTATATGAATATGCAATTGATGAATAAATGAGTATATGTACTCAAGCATGGACATTAAAATAATGTTATATATGTAAATATATAATGTATATGTATGTTGTTACGTTAATGGAATGTATGCACATATATATTAATATCCGTACATATGTATATATATGTGTGTGTGTGTGTGAGAGAGAGAGAGAGAGACTATTCTAACACATGTTAATATATATGCAAACTTGATATTTGATAATGATATACGAATGTGCAAATATTAATATACACGTATATATGTATGATATGTGTTGATAACTACCAATTAATGTAACTGATATCTATATGAATAAGTATATATATATAATTATATATATATAATATAAAGGATATATATATACATATAAATATATAATATGATTGGTAATCGTTGAATATTTTGAAAGGGCAATATAAATAATGTTGTTTAAAACAGAGCGCATATGTGAATAAAGCCACACCTAATACTAAGGATTTCAACATATTAAACATAGAAAGCTACGCATAGTATATGATAAATAAACATCACAACAATTGAATGTTGCGTGTAAAAATAACATAGGAAGACTTCCATGTGCATTATGAAGTGGATAAATAGTTGGAACGAAATTGATACATTTTGATATATGTGATGAGTATTTATCCGTGACCAAGTTAAACTCTTTAAACGTTGGAAGAAGGAAGTCGACTTAGTCTTCTGAGCAAAACTACAAACTTAAAGCTAGGAAATGAGGTGAAATGGTGGCACCAGTATGTGGAAGCATAAACCAAATAGAAGTCTAAATTCCTTCAAGACGATTTGTTGTTAGTATACATGTGAAAATTGACTTAGTCAAAACGTAGCTGGCTCAATAAGAAATCGATCTGTTGATCTATTTGCTGAGTGTTTGTTTAAATCTCTGTCACCTTCTTCTTGAATAAGCTGAGTCAAATTTTGTTGCTAAGAGGTGTCAACATGATTAGCTGATTTATAGGCATTCTTGTCTCTTATTTTTGTATAAATAGGTGAGTTAATTCTCTCATTTGGGGATGCCATTTATGTTGGTATTCTGCTATTTTTATACCAAGAGATTCATTTCCAGAGCTGAGAGCGATTTTTTGATATCAAGTGAATGAGCTATTGAGAGGTATTTTAGGGAGTGGTCTAGAGTATCAAAGAGAAGCTAGTAAGATGAATTTGGAAAGGAATGAGGCATAGAACTAGTTTGGTCAATTGGGATAAGTGGCTAACAGGCATGAGAATCCTATTTCTCTTTATGCTATTTGTTTTTAAGAAAGATTGTTTGTCTTATATGAATTTCTTGAAAATTACATTAGTTTGCTTAAAATAGTGAAAGGACCTTATTTTCTTTTGGAAAGGAAAATAATCTATTAGTATGATTTCCTTATGAGTATTTTTGCATACTCCATAGTAAGGAGTGATTGTCTATCAAATAGTACTATATACTAGGATTGATGGATATGAATAGCTCAAGAAGTTATTTGATACAAGTTGCTCTATGGCCTTGTTTGATACTTGCTTGAGAAGCATATCTATTAGGTTATTGCCTTAGTATACCCTAAATAGGAATTCAGATGATGGTGTTTCTATACATAGATAGATTGCACTACATGTATGACGTGCGATGTATCAATGTCATGAAGTGACTTAACAATGTTAGTTTACAATGCTAGGAAACCTTGGGAAAGATAAGGTTTAGCAATATAACCATAGTGATGGTATGAAAGATATAATAGGATGTGATGTCATGCAAACCACACCAATAATCTATGCTTGATTAATCATTTGATCATTATTTTACTATTTGAATTGAAACCCTAGGTTGAGAATAACCTACTTGGATGGGTTATGTAATTGAGCTTTGTCAAAGCACATAGGTTAGATTAACCTGCATGATCAGGCTAATTGTTGATTGTTGAGTTTATCTTGGGATTAGAGTAACCGAGGTTGAGAGAAACCTATGTGATTGAGTTGATCACTTGAATTTGTGAATTACTATTTGGTTGGAGCCATAGGTGGGATTACTTTATGAAGTTGGAATTACCACTTGATTGATTTATACTCTTGACATGAAGCCATTTTATTGATAAAAAATATACTTTTTTATCAGTCTTTTATTGGTGAGATTACACACTCTTGAATAGGGTCTTTTATTGTTGAGACTATATTTTTGAATGGTTCATTTATTGATATGATTATTATTTTGATTAAAAGGCCATTTATTGTTGAGACTATGTTTTGAGCAAGGTCATTTTTGATGAGATTATGCTTTTGATATGAACCATTTTGATATATTCCTGAAGGAATCATTTATTGATGAATATATGTGAACTAAGACGAAGCTTATAAATCTAGACTCAGATTATGAAATTAATATTCATAAGTTAGAGCCATGAGAGCTCATAGGATATTCCTAGGATTAGAGTATCCAAGAAGGGATAGCTTATGCATGAGAGATGCCTAGTGGAATTAGCATGGTAAGTTAAAGGGGAATAGGTTGTTCTTGGGGTTAAAGATTACCTCACAAAGGAATTACCTATGCATAGTGTACAAATGATCTTGAGACAAATCGAACTAGGGAAGTGTATGCGATCTAGGATGAATTTTTATACGAAACTTTGGCCAAAGTAGTATAATGTGCCACTAGTTACACTGCCAATTTCACTGTGTTCCTTTTATGCATGCTAGTCCATGATTGACATACAATATAGGATGTATTCAAGTTCTAGTCATGTAGGGCACAATATTGAGTTGAACAGATAGGCTAAAATTTATAAGGTTATCAAACCAAATCCTTCGTCGAAGGGTAGGGCCATCTTGCCATATATGGTGGATGTGCGGGGGACCACATAAGAGCATGGATGGAAAAAAAGCACTTGAGTGATGCTTCTCCTCCACATTTGTCAACCAAGGTTTGAGGATGTTTGCGCTAGTATTGGGGAAAACTAGGATGCTTGCACTAGAGAAAGAGGACATTTATAATGTATGCACCAATGCGGCGACATCCAGATCATTTGTACATCTATTGCCGAGCTAAGAAGAGATATGTATGTATCTTGTACCCATTTATATGGAAGGTTGTAATCATGAATGTTAAACTTGAGTTTATTCAATATGAAATCTATATTAGATTTGTGAAATTACATTGAAATGCAATGGAAGTTTGGAATAGTGTTTATTTCAAATGTGCATGGAATTTACTTTATGGAAAGGAAAACAAATTATTGCTATGTTATGTCACATGGTTCATTCACTTAAAGTGAAAACTTTGAAGTTTTTTTGAATATAACACTAGGGTTGTTACACCTTTGCTCTGTTGGGTTGTGAGCTTCGAGACTGATGCGAACCACATGATGAGAGAGCAAAGGAGCAAAGGGAGGGTCGAGAGCTCGAAAACTACCATGCTTAGTGAAATTTGGAAGAGGGAAAGAGGTGTCAGGGATTGAGGGTGAGAGATGGCACATGAAAAACTGATAGAGAGGTAGAGAGTTCAGCAAAATCACAATCAATGATAGACTTAGAAAATTTTAAGGACTTAGCGAGATTTGGGGGATGGCAAGAATGAAGGGGATTTAGCGATAAGGGGGATGAGGGTAGATGGAAGGTTGAAACCCCGACAACTGATAAATTTAGACTTAGTCAAAATTTGAACTTTTACAAATTGGTTTGTTTGACTAAGGGATGAAAAGGAGGACTTGCAACAACACTCAGAGAACAAAAACCAACATGGTGACCCATTTAAATCTTCCCAGGTCAGTTATCAACAATGGGTCACACTTCACTAAGACACATAAGGGGAAAGGACTGAAGGAAAAAAAGAAAATAAATAACTTGAATCCCAACAAGGGGTTAGGGCCCTTTCAAAAACCCCACCTTTACCCTTATTTAGAAAAATATACAACGACAATAATTTTAAACAAATGTTTTGCTATTTTGCTTGATTACTATTAAACATTACGTAGCATTTACAAATAATATTTCAAAAATAAAAATAATAAAAATGATCTTAAATACATCTATCTAAAAATGCAGAGAGATATCAACCTTGAGTTATTTTATTTTATTTTATTTACTTAAGAGTTATTTTATAGTTTTAATTTTTAAATGTATGTCTCATGTGTTTTAATTTTTGTTTATATGATCATGAAATGATACTTTGTGTCTTGTTGCCACTAAAGAATGTCTCTCAATATAATTATTAATACCAAGAGGCGTTCTATAGTGGCATCAAGGAATCTTATGTCGGGACCATATAAATAAAACCCCTTAACTTAAATTTGATAGCTATTTACAAATCAAATAATTAATAATTAATAATAGTTACAAAAGTGTACCAGTGGCCTGCTCTGCTAACCTGGGATATAGGATTGGACTTTAATAAAAAATAAAATTAATAATAGTAAATTTTCATTTTTTTCCTATAGCCTTCACATAACAACATGGGAATACAAAATACAATGGCATTCCATATATTACAATCTTGAACACACAATTGCACAGAGACTCCAAACATATCATAGAAAAGAATGGAACCAATGTACAACAAAAAGGAAAGTCATGTTGAGTACCCATGAGTTTTATAATATTTCAAGAGTTATTTTAGTTTCTATATAAATCATATGATATCTATCTAAAATATTAAATAGAATCATGTACACATAGATAGGTAAATAGATAGCTAAAAAAACATAGACACTATTTAACAAATAAGACAACACACACAAACAATTATAAAACAATTAAATAATTCAAACTAATTATTTCAATATATTAAAGTATTCTACTTATTAATAATTATTATTTTTTACTATTTTTTATTTGATTTTTTCTTATATAATAAAGTATCATTAATATTATATTTATTGTTAAAATTAATTAGCTAATAGGTTATTTATTGTGGGCACAACCGGGCGTTGATTTTGTCTCACACTTGAATAAATTTCGTCAAAAAATAATTGTCGGCTACCTGGAGTTGAAACCATTTAGATGAAGAGGACGTTGAGGACTTCGTGGAATCCAATGGTGAGTTGATTAGGTCTACATGCTAAATGGAGGTTGTTGGAGAGAGGTTGTGTGGGGAGGGGTTCCACAAGTGGAGGATCTGTTTGAGTGTTTTTACTTGGTCAAAAGGCATCACATGAGGTTTGTATAGAAGAGGTTGTGGGCAAGATGGACACGATTCAAACCGTTGATATAATCCTTTGCTGGTGGTGGCTGACTGTGAAATGCATTGAAAATTCTACCACAACCACGATTGGCAATAAAGCTGCAAAAAAACTCCATATAAAATCGAACATCATCAACCAAAATTTTGAGGTAAATCACTTGCCACAGTTTCACTTCTCCAGTGAATATTTCCCTTTTTACTTTTTTAGATTTGTGTTAGGTAATGTTGTTTTTGAATCCTATATGGTACATTTGTCAATAGTTTTTCACTAGTGTTAGGACTGTTTGACCTTTTTGGAAGGATTCAGATTGATACCCAATAGAAACATTGAAGGGTAGAAGACTGTGAATAGATTGAAGCAAAAAGTGAAGGGATATAGGTTTCAGATTACATGAGCCCTCAAACTGCCACTTTCATTTATTGTGAAGAGATTAAAGCAGTAAGTGAAGGGAGATTCATCTCATTTTCCAATATTCTGTCGTGGTAGGGTTTCACCCATTATTCATCATCAACATTGTTCTTTCCACGACACAATTTGACCAAAATGTTGAGGTAAATCACTTGCCATAGTTTTAGTGACTTTTATTTTTTGAATCTCTACGCAAACATCAAACAATTTTGTTTCATTATCTAACTTGTGAATGTAAGTGTTGTGTTTGATTTTTATGCATTTGGTCATTGGTCTTTGATTTTGAAGACTGTGTTCCTCATCTTTTTCTAGTTTCCCAAATCATTGTACAAATCGTAGTCATACACTCTATCCCACTCTTCTCTCTCACCTATATCAAACCTTGAAATACCATTCCTTACACCCACTTTCACCACATGATTGCTCATGAACCTAACATTTTGAATATGTGACAAAGTATGAAAAGATAAAGGCATACAGCTTGTGAAGTGTACCATTGCCTCCCCTAACTCATAGCTTGCACATTGCAGGGATGAAGCTATATAGAAGAATGCACAAGTCGCAACCCCTCTATCCAAAGTTGAGAATCTTGTGAAATCATTGACCACTCCACATGTAGGTTGCTGCAAGAAGTACCTGTTCACTCCAAAGTCAATCTATCTACTTCATGAGAAGTTTGCTTTGAGAAAGCATAGGCCATGACTCTTAATGATTTTTGATTAAACTTGCAAATAACAAAATATCTTTCCCTAATTTGTCTTGGGTACTACACAACAATTATATGAGCATCAAAAATCAGCTTTTCTCTTTTATCTAAGTCTATTTGAATATTATTTCTTTGATACAAAATTTTGACACAAGTTTGCACAATACGTTTGATTTTGATTTCCAACATTTAAACGGTTCTTTAAATGCATTTTTTTAAAATTTCATCAAGGCTTGCACTATTGATAAGGAAAAATATGATGCTACACCAATAAAATTCACATAATATAAACCTCACTCTGACAAGTTTGAATATTCATGTGCTTAGATTAACATATGAGATAATTGTGACTAATAAATATTGATATAGAGAGCATAAACTGCATGATATATTAATTTGGAATTTGAAGAATAAAACATTGTAGAAATACTTACAAAAACCAAATTATCACAAAATCAATGCAATAAGATATTCATTACTACAATCTTTAATTCCTACCTACAGGAAAATCTATATTTCAGCCTTCAAACTTTAATATTACTGTTAGAAGGCTTTATTTGTCAATTGCATAGAAAATGAAATACAAGCCTTACATGTTGCATCTAAAGAGATAATTATATTCATGCATTTGTCCCCATGACCTAAGCTACAGTACAAGGAGACTATAGGGCCTTTTGAATTCTAATACATATTTGATTTACCCATAATACAATGCTCTAATATGATAATAAAATACTCATCCTAGTTGCCAAAGTCATCTCAATTGACCTCATTTATTTGTTGACTCCAATGTCCATGTCTAAATGAATTAGGTAATCACTAGACATCTGTAATGGTCCTTTAAGGGGGTTTATGAAAATGGAAAGGAAAAATTTTGATATATTTGCAATGAGTGTATGTGTGTATACATAGAAAATGGTTGAGGTAGCAACTTGGTAGCATTGATCTTATCCTATATGCAATTTCTGATAGTTTAGAAGATCAATACTGAAACATAGAATATAGGTGTAGTCAATGGAAAGATAAAGCTAACCCCAAATTGAAAAAAGAAGGATTCCCACCACATAATAAGAGCCACTCCATTCTCCATTTGAACTATAGATTCGGGGTTACAAGAAGCTTGTACTATAGACTTTATTGTGCTTTGGTGTTTCAGAGTTTAATGTTTACTATTTTTTATCTCATGATCAAACAATTTTTTTGAAAGTTGTAGTAAATGTGTAAGTCTAAGGCTTTTACAATCTTTGGGGATACTCTTGTAGACACTGAAAAATTTCTTGAATGATATCATGCACTTGAAATAGGTATTAACATCATATCCTCTTTAAACCCATCCTCTTTTCGCTTAATTGATTGAATTAGCTTAGCTAATTAATTAATTGCATCATTTGCATATATTAACCTAATTCATCAAAGTAGGTTAATTCACCCCCTTTCACGCTAACATTTCATCTTATTAAATTAAATAAATTAAAATATTTAATTTAATTCCCTAAGTCTTCTAATTAATTAAATAACCTTAAGTTATATAATTAAATGTCATTTCATCTCTCTCACATTCATTAAATTATTGAATTTAATGAATATCACTTTAAATTCTTCTAATTCCCTAATTGCATGATTAAACCTTGTTTAATTAGCAATTAAACTAATTTTCCTCTAAAAGGGGAATATTCCCATGGAATATCCCTTATCTCCTTTTTGCAAAATTAAAACTTTCTTTTAATTTGTAAAATATCTTTATCCTCACCCATGAGAATATTTTAAAGAATATTCTCTCTCCTCCAATCATCTCACTTAGCTTTTTGAACAAGCTAAACCTTTAACCTCTTGAACAAGTCACCTTGTGACTTGTGTGTATAGGTCAAAAGTGTGTTTGTTTGGAACAAATGTGAGCCCTTGATTAATTCTCATCTTGCATTCTCATCCATTTATGAGAATCCATGATTCATGCCTCCAATTTCCTCCATCTTTGATCATTGATTAATCTTTTCAATCTCAACCCTCCATTTCTCATTTTCTCTCCTATAATTAGAACACTATTTGGAGACAAATGGATCCATCTTTCAATTGCAAACTTATGCTGTTGAATCCACTTGCATTCATACTCTCAATTTACTCGCTTTTAACTTATTTTAGTTAATTTTTAGTCGCATAATATCTTTAAGCTTCCATTAATGGCTTCCATGCATCCATCTTAGCTTGTTTATAAATTAGGGTTTCCATATTTTAGCTTTGAATTAGCTTAGATTAGCTTAGAAATTGCATAGTTAAATCAATTTTAGCATAAAATCATGTTAATCTAGCTTGCATCATGTTTAAATTAGCATAAATCAAGTTTTCATCCATTTATCACAATGGTTTCATCGATTGTCTTCCATAGAATCTATTGAAATAGGCTCACTAATCACGGGATTGGGAAAGGGTCATTGTTCCACATCAACACGACACCAATTCCAAAATGGGATAAGTTTCAAATGGGTTAGAGTGGGTATTTAATTGCTTTCATAGTTTTATTTTTCAATTTCAATAAATGCTTAGTTTAAACTTTCAATTTGAATGATCTTGTTTGTAAGATTGAGGTGTAGTGGATAAATTATGCTTTGATTCATCATGGATCAAGCGTAATCGACCCACCTTGGCAATCCTCATCTTACATTCTAGCACTAGAAGGAGGGAAAATCGATAATTTAATCAATTTTTAGCTCATATTTTGTCTGTTGCTTTCTTGCAGGCTACAATGACGCCCAAATCAAATATAGTGATGCACTTTGAAGAGTGTCGCCATATAGCGACAATATCTTAACTTGAAACATCGATGCTGATTAAATGCATCACCGCCCATTTAGAGAGGTATCGAAGACTTCAAATGACAAGCCCCCAAATCCATTAGAGTGATGTCCGACCAAATACCGACGCTATCATGCTCTCTGTTCTTGTTGTAGAGCGATGCCCAAATTCTCCAGAGCGACGCCCATATTTCAAATCATGATGCAATCGAGTGTAGCGACACCCAACCAGGGTAAGAAGTTTTATGATCATTTTTTTGACCTATGCTTTGATTTTCTCGATTCATCAAATCACTAGTGCACTTCTAACATTGTTTTGTAGGTTGAACAACATGGAGCTAAAGTGAAGAAAGCTTTCTTATCTTGAAATTTTGTGATTGTAACAAGCGTTTAACGCTTTGGGGAAATTATAACCCAAATTTTCATGCTTTCTACTTTATGCTTTAGGACCTCACTAAATTTCAATTGGGTTTAAAATGAATGCTCAAATGGGTCTAAAATTGAACCCTCACTTCATCATTTCAATCGGGTTTAAAATTGAACAAGACAACTTAACATTTCATTTGGTACTTAAAACGAACTCATCACTGCTTTAGGGTGTTAAAATTTACAAGTTTTTTCTATGGCTTGATTTACAATGTATTTATTGGATGCATATGCAATTCTCTTGGACTATTTGGCGACCTTGAGAAACAAAAACATTCCTTAACACTTTGGAAAATCACCTACATCTTTCATTTTGGATTAAAACTGAGCCCCTTTGTGAGTGTGAGAAAAAGGCGTGTCGTGTGTTCTCTATTTGTTCATACGAGAAGAGATGATCGAACTACAAATGTACTTCCTTGCTATTGTTTATCTTTAGAGGTCCTACCTCCCCGCTTTGAAAGGAGGGAATGACCCAAGCGATAACAAACTAAAGCCAAGTTTTTCCAAACCGCGATATAAATGTGTGGTTGTAATGAAAATTGTGATCAATGGGATGCAGTACATGATAGCTCTCCCCTAGTATCTTTATGATACGTAAAGCCCTTGTTCTAATGGTTGGGAGACCTCTTGACAAAATTTATCATTGTATCCCCTAAACTAGAAGCCCTTAGTATGAACCTTTGTTTAGAATCCAAAATCCTTAATACTTGTTGGTGCAAGAATGATTATTCTGAAGCTACCCCACATTCTTACTATTCAATTGTAGAAACATAAAAAATCCTTTTGATCTCCGGATTTTAAGGATTTTGAGATTTGGTGGTCTCGAGAAGTGTGTGTCGAGAAAGGTGGAGCCAGTGTCGCCAAATCTCTAACTGTTCGCATTGTTTAGTGTTTGGAGAAGTCCAAGTGGAGACTCAACAAGTATAGCCATTTCGAACCTAGGATTGTAAATGATTGTGAGTCATTTTGATACATTACTTGGTTCCAAAACGTTACAAAAACAAACATTCACTATTTTCCTCAAAATTTCAAACACTTTGGTTTAAATATGGATACCTCTTGATTTAAGTCTTGATATTATTACTTGTCCTAATTGTTTCTATCCTTAGAAATTTCTAAATATCTTGACTTAATCCCAATCCATATTTCCCAAAGACAACATAGGCAATTATGGCTCTAATCTCATGATTTTCACGAAATGGACATTGTGAAAGTTATAATGTTTTTGACATAAGCATTTAGTTTGAAAACATAATCAAGACAAGTGTTTTAAAAATCAATTCACTTAAGCAAGATAAACTTGACACAATTGAATCCCACATGACCATTTGGAGACCGATCGCTCCCATTCAACAACCTGACCTTACAGGTGCTATCATCCAACTGAACTTTGAATTCATTGAGGGAGAAGAAACAAAAATGATTAGCATTTTGAGAAGCTTCACTTTTGAAACCAAGGAAACATCCATTCAGTGGAGAATTGTTGCAACTATGTTAGATAAAGAAGAATGAAGAGCTAATATTTTGGCTAGAAGGCCCATATTACCACCTCCTGCGTGGCAATAAATATCTTCTTCTTCTTTAATGATCTCACACGAAATCAAAATCCCCAAAATAAGGTCTAGAGGTCGTCATTTTAAACTCAAACATCTTAAACCAAAAGCTCTCAAAAAACACCTTTTAGCACTTCACAAGAATAGAGACAAGTTGGTAGCAAAAATTTATAGACGTGCTTCAAGGTATAGTCCAGAATTATATGCATTATTTTGGAGTCAAAACCCTAGTATTTTTCATGATATTGAGCTTCTCTGAATGATCTATCACATAATCAAAATTTTTAAGGTAAGATCTACATCCCGTCATTATAGGCATAGACACCGTAATTCAAAGTTTGGTAGGAAGTGGGTTTTAATACTTTACCGCAATCGTAACCTCTTGTTGAGAAACTATTATACTCGAGCTAGGAGGAAACAAACAAGTTTAAACATCCCCATCTATCCTCTCATCTAAGTCAACATTGGGTCTTTAGGATTTGAACATTTCAGAGGTCTAGCATTATTCTCACTACCTTGGTCTTGGAAAACAAAGGTTCATTCTAAGTCAACATTGGGTCAAACATTTCATTCACCCCTTCATCAAATTTCATCCTTCACTTCACCAAAATTTATAAAACTTTTGAATACACCAACATATTTTGACTTCAACATCAATCAAACCAACCTCTAACTTGGCTATATGTTGTATGTGAAATGTATCCTTTTCCATGCACCTAGCTAAGTTAGTTGTCATCTTTGAACTAGTCTATCTTGAAGGTCATGATTCTACCCTAAAGATTAGCAAGTTCATCAACATCCTTTATCCAAACATCAAAACATCAAACTCAAGTCAAACGTATTGTCCCAAAATAATTGCAAAGATTACATTCCATATCACCCATCTTTTCATCCTCCATTATCATCATTGCTCCAAAAAGACTTAGAGCATCTATTTTACCTAGATTTGAGTCAACTAGAGGGTTCAAACATTACAAATATCAACACAACTCTCCCATCAATGACCCAAAATTTATGGTAAAGACAAGATCACAATACAAGAGAATCATGGAGAAAACTAAAGTCACATTTACATCAAGTGATCCAAATCCTCTAAAATTTGATCCAAGAAGTCAAGTCACTCCATCACAACAACCATCATCTCCGGCATGACCATATGAGCTTGAAGACATCAAAAGCAATCCCTTTGAGCTTACTAGGGAGGAAATCATGGAACATCAAGCCTTTGAAAACATAGCTCCTATTTTACCATCATTTGTTCCACAAAATTTGGCACAACACTTCACAACTCCACCATTAGGGATAAATCAAACATCTACTCCTAGTCTTGTAGCTAGCCTTGCCAAATACTTTGGTCTAACTCTTTCATTTGAAAGCAATACACTTTTGGGTACCCTTGATACCAATCGTCTGCCTCCACCAACCACTTGGACACCTACCTTTGGTGCTCCTCCCATCCCCAAAAATTCAAAGCAACTTCATAAACCTCTTGACCTTCATTACTCCACCACAACCTCCACCTATCTAGGACACCCCTCTTCATCCACATCCATGAGCACCACAAGTATGCCCACCATCACACAAAGTAGTATGGACCAAGTATCTCAAGATAGTACACAAGGGCATGGAAATACTATATCATAGAATCATCTCTCAATGCAAATGGGGACATCTTTACCCAATCCTCCCATGGGTTCATCTATACCATTGGTGTCACAAAACACATCCAACATTAACCCAAATCAAAATAATACCTTGGTTATGAACCCCATCAATCAAGGAAATACCTTGACCACATCCCAAGCACAAGGAAATCCCCCAAGCATCGCTCAAGGGATTCCTTTCAATAAATGGACTCAAGGTCCTAATATGTCATTACCATTGCAAAATCTAATGAAAACATCCTCATATTTCTCCACAGTCCCTTTCACTATGCAAAATCAAATGGGACCTCAAGCCTACATTCCTCCACCTCAATCCACCATCTCACAAGGAATGTTGAACCAAGGAAACTACCAACCTCTCATCACCAACTCACAACCCATCCAAAACATCAACACCCATAATCCATCGTAGATGTCCCAACAACCAAATGGTCCTATATTGCAAACTCATACCTTAGCCTTACAACAAGCACAACAAGCTTATCAACAAGCCATCCAACAACAACAACAACAAGCAACCTTATCCGCTCAACAAAAACAACAACAAGCTTATCGAGCATCCTTAGCAACACAACAACAACAACAAGCTTATCAAGCATTATTAGTAGCACAACAACAACAACCAATCTATCAAGCATTCTTAGTAGCACAACAACAACATCAAGCCCAATAGCAAGCCCTAGTGGCACAACAACAACATCAATCCTAACAACAAGCCCTCACGATGCAACAACAACATCAAGCCCAATAGCAAGGCCTAATACTGCAACAACAACACACCCAACAACAAGCCTTTATGGCACAACAACAACATCAAGCCTTACTAGCTCAAAAATATGCCCAACATCAACAACAACAACAACAAAGTTCCTACTATAATCCTCAACAAAACATCATCAATACAAACGTGTTAGGAACATATACATCAACATCTCAATCACTTTCACATAACCCCACTCCACCATACACCCCATACAACACACCATCATATCAAAATCCCACATACAAATCATTTTTTATCCCATCATATGTTCCTCCACCAAACCCATAGGATGATCTAGCATCACAATTCAAGGCGCTATCCCAAGAAATGTAGGACCTTCGAATGGGCAAGACAAAGAAGTCCCATACATAGAATCTATGTCCTTATCCAGTTGACCGAAACATCGCAATGGTGCCATTCCCTCCTAGATTTGAAATCCCCAGATTCGATAAATATAAAGGGAGAGGGAGTCTCGTGGACCATGTCAAAGAATTCAATGTCATGTGTATGGATGTGGCTTACAATTATTCCTATTTAATGCATCTCTTTCCTTGAAGCTTAATAGGTCATACTATAGATTAGTTTTCTCATCTGTCTCCTGGCATAAAAACCTTTCAAGAAATCACTGATAAATTAATTGATCACTTCTCCTTCAATCTTGATAAGGATGTTAGTCTAGAAGAGTTGTACACTCTCAAACAAAATAAAGGAGAATCTTTTACCAATTTATTGCAATGATGGAGACAAAAAGCTAGTAAAAGCAAGTGGACCCTTTCCAATGAGCAACAAGTGGGAGTCATCATAGAAAATCTGGATCCTGATCTCTCTTTCCACTTGAAAATCAAGTGCATCACATCTTATGATGAGCTTGTTCCTTGAGCCCTTAACATCAAACGAGCTCTAATATCATAGGGAAATAATCAAGCTTACAACCAACCATCAACTAGTTCAAATGAAAAACCTCGTGTCTGGGCTAAAAAAAAAAAATGTGACAAATGATGGTGTGGTAGATGCTAAGGTGGTCCTAAGTACTCCTAAACCCAACAACAATCAATTTTCCAACATTCAACCAACTATGCAACAAACAACTAGGGAAAACTTTAGTGGTGAATCTTTGCCAATTGGCAAATTCTAGGAATCGGGCAAATCGAAATTGGCAAATTTACCGTATCCAACAGGGTGTTCAAATTTCCAGGATTTCATGAACTATCGGTCCAATGCATGTCCATTCACCAACGGTTTTTTTTAAGAGGCATGTTTAGGAACTAAATTCGCCATTACAGACTACACGTTTCCAATGGACCGATTAATATTTTCGCATGGAATCCCAGGGAGCATGTCATAAAACACCAACATATTTTCCAATACTATTAAAAAAACATTATATGAGGACCCATTTCGCCAATTAAAATTTACAAATGGTTTCTTGTGAAGACCCATTTCGCCAATTAAAATTTATAAATAGTTGCTTATGAGGACCTATGTCGCCAATAATATTTAAAAATAATTACATTTGAGGACACATTTCACCTTGAAAATTACAAGGTATCGTTGTATAAGCACGCGAGATTCGCCAAATTTTTAACATACCATTTAAAAATCCTGTGGAATTCGCCAAATATGGAATGATATAAATACAATTGAAACTGTTATTTGTTCTTACACATTTTGTTCAGTTCTGAGGTTCTAATTCTCGATTCAGAAGTCAGCGAAACCTGAAAACGTAGACTCAAAGGTGAGTGAACATTTCTTCATACTGTTATTAGTTATTAGTTATAATAATAAGATTTATTTATCTATTTTCCATTCTTGCTTTAGTATTAAACATGATTTTGAGTAGGGAATGGGATCTATATTCTCTGTCAGTTTGTCCTTCTTAAACAAGAAGGCATTTTTTTCCAGCTTTTATTCGAAGTGAGATATCAATATGTCGAGCAACAAGGGTAAGACTCCTAAGGGTAATGAAGAGACTGGGAGGCCATCAAAAATCCCAAAACGTGGAGGTACCATACAATCTTACTTTGGAATTGGCAAAGCTTCTAATCCATTAGATCAAGGTGGAGCTACATCATCAACTCTTCCACCAAATATTATTGAAGATGGCATTGACAATACCTCACTGCCACAGGAAGGTCAAGGTGAGATTGTCACTGAGTTAAATCAAAATGTATCAAATGAGGAAGGCAATACCACAAAAGATGTTTCAAAGGATACCCTGGTTAGCTAGAATGAGATAATTGACTTGGATGAGGATGATGTTGGTAGCAAGAAAAGAAAAGGCAAATCAAAATTGGGGCATGAGTGGGAAATAACAAGGAATTTTCAAATTGGTTGGTTGTCAAAGTACCCATTCCTTGAACCAGTGGGGGTATCAAACAAAAACGATATTGAAAGGGCAACATAGGTCAAATGTAATATTTGTAGTTGGAAATGTGGAAGAGACAAGATGATGCAGCTAAAGCTTGACTCTATAGAAAAACATATCGGTAAAGTTTACGAAAAACAAATCATAGATGGAAAGGAAAAATCAGTCGTACAATGGAAATCAAAGGAAGAATGTCTTCATGTTAAGTATGCCACAGATTATGGAGAGCATAACCATACAATGTCGAAGATTAAAAAATGTGAAGGTACACTTGAGGCTCATTTTGGAAAAGCCATGGCAACAAAAAATCTGTCAAAAACGGTTAAGATGAGTGTTGTTTTTCATATTTTGTCCAGGGGGCATCCTATGATGTACTACCCATAATATTTTGATTTATTATCTTATTTGAGTGTTCCCCACTTTCCCTTCTCACATTGGTCAGTAAACGCTAGATGGGAATGGGCGAGCTGTCTTGCTGCAGTGGAAAAGCAAGATTTAAAGGAGAAAGTAAAAGAGTCAAATTTCATTGCATTATCTTTAGATGAAGTTACTGCGGTAGACAATACTTCTTGGGTTTGTATGCATTTGTATACTATAGAACAACATGTTTGCGAAGCTCATCTTCTTTGTGTTCATAAAATGAAGGACAGTTCAACATCGCAAAATCTATTTGAACTAGTCAAGAAATCTTTGAATGAAATTGCAAGTATGGATGAGTTGACAATTGCCAAAAAGTTGGTGTGTGTAGGAGCTAATGGAGATGCAATGATGCAAGGTCAAAGGAGCGGTCTTTGCACAAAGTTACAAACTAATTGTGCACCATACATGCTTGGCATTCACTGCATGGTCCACATAATGAATTTAGCATTCAAAATTGTAAGCAAGTTTCCTACAGTATCAAAAGCTGAAAATCTAGTTTGTGAGATCCATGCATACTTCTACCGAAGTCCCAAACATTTCCTTGAATTTCAACATTTTGCTGAGGGAATAACACCTAGAAACAAGCTTCTCAAGGATGTCGATACCAGATGGATTTCTCTGCATGGACCAGCGCAACGAGTTCTTTCAGAATATCAATCCTTGATTGGAGTGATGTACGAGCATCACAACACAATAGACAAAGCTCCTGACCTCTTACATAGGTTAAGCGATATAGAGATACTCTTGACTTTAGCTAGTCTTCTCCCCATGCTAGATGAGATGAACAATCTTGTGAAGAAAGCCCAAGATAGAACTATGTATATTTATGAATATGCCAATCTACATAAACTTACTTGCTTGGCCCTCGATCATCTATATCTAGATCTAACACAAGAAGGCGTAAATTATTTGATGTGGCGAAAAATTACTGATTTGAATAATCTTGATAATTATTTATAGTTTAATGCAAGTGGGAACTTATGTATCTGAGTACATGGATATGAGAAACCAATGTACCATTGTAAGACAACCAGGCGCTCTAGAAGAGAAGTACCTGTTAACAAGGAAGATTTTAACGACATTGTTAAATCTGTTAGTGATAATTTGAAGGAAATTGCAAAATCTCTTTCCTCAGAGATTCATGAAAGATTCTCTTGACATGAAATACTTGAAGCCATGGGTATTGTGTATCCTGAATTTTGGGTAAACCGAGATAACCCAAAATATTTTCATGATCAAGTAAAAATCTTGATCGAACAGTTTTTGAAAAAGGTAAAATACAATGAGCAAACAATAGAAGGAATTTTAAATGAAAATAAGCTTAGAAAGCAATGTGGGAGTTTTGCAACAACTATGAGGGACCAATATAAATCCATGGGCAAGGAGAAGGCCTTTGAACCGGGACCAATAAAAAAGGTTTGGACAAGCTTAGGTCAAAGTGAAATATTGTGTGGTTTAATGTCAGAATATTTCAAACTTGTTGATTTATGTCAAAAAATGATATTGGGGTCGGTGGAGGATGAGAGAGTTTTCAGTACATTGGGGTTTTTGAAATCAAAGTTAAAAAACAAACTGGACAAGAATTTGGAAAATTGTTTGAGGATGAAAGGAACTGTGTATAATGTCAAAAAATTTCCTTTTGAAAGGGCACTTGCAATCTGGAGGTCCACATGTGAAAGAAGAGGGTCCAAGTTGTGCAACACAAGCTCTCCAATTCCAAGAGTCGTCGGTACTGGTGGTAGTACTAGTGGCACTGGCAGTGGGCCTGGGACATATGACAATGATATTGAAATTGACACAAATCACACAATGAATGTTGAATTTGAGACACAGGCTGAAGAAAGTGCAGAGCAGACTCAGAATCAAGATGATTCTTTTACTTTATCTCAAGATGAGCATCGGTTTGAGGACCCTGACTCCATTTGGGAAATGGAAGAGAATTAGCAGGTTTTAGGTATTTTTACTGCACTTCATGAATCGGTTTTCATTGTTCCAAAGTCCAAACTGTAGTTGATGATATTTTATATTGTATTTAATGAACATTGAAATTGTGAATCATTGCACTTCATGATATCTTATTTTATATTGCACTCAAGCACTGCATGAATCATATTCCAGACTGTAGTTGATGATTTTTTATATTGTATTCAAATAAATTGTGAATCATTGCACTTCAAGTTCAGGATATTTTATTTTATATTATATTAAACTTCATGAATCATATGCCAAAGTCAAACTGTAGTTGATGATATTTTATAAATTATATAGTAATCCATCATCCATGAAATTGTGATATTAAAATTAAAATTTGATCTCTTAAAAGGAAATTTAATTTTTCTTTACAAAGAAACTAGCCTCCACCGAGTCCACCCCACTTATCTTCCACATATCAATAATCACAAAAATAAATGACACTTTGATTTTATGATTCATAAATTATGAACAATGCAAATTGTAGAAATTTGTGTGACAAGATCCATATTTTAGCCTACATTGCATCCATAAACAAATTTGAAATTCCGTAGTGACATAGTCCTTACCCCATTCCTAAAAAAATTCAATACCATCGGCATAGCAATGCTTCATCGGTGAAACCCCCATCACAGTCTCGCCGATGGCCCGATGAAAATAGCTCACAACCTAGTATCAGTGTAACAATACTCTATCTGGTTGACTCCTAAGGTGCTCTCTCGATATACCAATAGAGTCAAGTTGTCAACAAAAATAACCATGAATTATGACCATGGGCATGAATTATTGAATTTTATCAATAATCACAAAAATATACCACACTTTGATTTTATGAACAATGCAAATTGTAGAAATTTGTGTGACAAGATCCATCTTATAGCCTACATTCACATTGCATCCATAAAAAAATTTGAAATTCTGGTAGTGACATAGTCCTAATTCCTTCCCCCATTCCTAATAAAATTCAATACCATTGGCCTAACAATGCTTCATCGGCGGAACCCCCATCACAGTCTCGCCGATGGCCCGATGAAAATAGCTCACAACCTAGAATCGGTGTAACAATACTCTATTGGGCTGACTCCTAAGGTGCTCTCCCGATATATCGATAGAGTCAAGTTGTCAACAAAAGTAACCATGAATTATGACCATGGGCATGAATTATCAAATTTTATCAATATATACCACACTTTGATTTTATGAACAATACAAATTGTAGAAATTTGTGTGACAAGATCCATATTATAGCCTACATTCACATTGCATCCATAAACAAATTTGAAATTCCAGTAGTGACATAGTCCTAAGTCCTTCCCCCATTCCTAACAAAATTCAATACCATCGGCCTAACGATGCTTCATCGGCAGAACCCCCATCATAGTCCCGCCGATGGCCTGATGAAAATAGCTCACAACCTAGTATCGGTGTAACAATAATCTATTGAGCTGACTCCTAAGGTGCTCTCCCGATATACCGATAGAGTCAAGTTGTCAACAAAAGTAACCATGAATTATAACCATGGGCATGAATTATCGAATGCATAAAGTATATCGGGGAAACTATGGTGCATCGGGGAAACATTATCTGACGTCCCACCGATAGAATGAAGGATAGGTGTTCATTAGTGGAGAGGGTGGCTATCGGTGAAAGACTGATGTGACATCCCTGGGCATCGTGCTGCGGTGCATTTATGAACCAAAATTGAAGTGAATTATATCACAAGTTGATCGCATAGTTGTTACAAAATCTTGGAAGATTTCGCTTAGGTCAGAAGCAAAAAGGAAAAAACTTGGAGTTTTGACGTAGCAAAGACCGGTGGACTATGGAGGCAACTCAGTGAGACGCACATAAGTAATTCAGACCTAGATGAGAAGCTATTTTCATCAAAATCTTAAGATTTAAATAATGGAAGAGAGTACAAACAAACCCAAAGCTAAAAAATAGAAAACCGAAAAGCCTAAGAGACTCCTAAATGAAGACCTGATAGATCAATGCCTTGGGTCAAGGCCGAGACCCAAGAGGAGTGCTCAAATGAATCCTTCCATGGATCTACTATGGGACAAACATAAGGGCTTAGGGGATATTTGGACACCGCAACTAGGGTACGACCTCTTCATGTACCATTATAGAAAACAATTTAGGTTTCAACCAGTCTGCAATCCATGGAGGTTGAACCTAGGAAGACTTGTGGTGCCCAATGTGTTTGTGAACACAAAGCTAATTAAAGCTCTTGCTATAAGATATGACCCCAAGAAAAGAACTATTCAGTCACATGGCGGGGGTGACATGCTTGTTATTTCTAGGGATCTCATTTCTAATGTATTTCAGTTAGAGTGTTCACTGAATTTATCATTCATGGTCAAAGATCTCTTGACAGAGTATCGCCACATGGATACCAACTATAAGAGATGGAAATTACCTTTGCATAGGCCCAAGGATGAAGGAGGCCAACTCAGGAGGTTCTCTAGCAGTGAAAACCCTCCTTTCCAAGAAGATTTGTTCGAAGAGTATTTCCAATACACCTATTATTCAGCTGGTCAGGTCTTGGGAGTAGAGGTTCTACCTCTCATGTCGATTGCCCCAATGGTCTTAACTGCGGACATACAAAGCAAGGATGCCAGGCCATTTGATTATGCTAGCTACTTGGCCAATGCCCTACATCGAGGGCTTGAAAAGATTAAAAATGATAGTGATAATATTAATTTTGAACACTAGTCTTTGCTTATGCATTTGCTATTGTACGAGGGACAAGTCAGAGGGGTCTGGAGTGAAGAATTAAGGATAAAAGATACAAATGAAAATGGGGATTTTAAACCTGTACAAATGTGGACTTCATTGTGGGATAGTCAATTTGGTAGGTCTCATTACCTTTATTTTGAAGAGTTTTTTGTAAAACCATTGATGAAGTTATTGGGGTATCCGTGCAATTATAACCTATCCCCAGAAGTACAAAGATTTCTAAGACCAAAGGAAAATGACCAGAGAAATAAAGTGAATCATAACTAGGGAGACTGGTATTCTTTCCCTGATTGTACAGTGATAAGGGTTTATGGGTTCGAAGGGGCTCCACAGTTGATGCCACGAGTAGTTTCTGACCGAATTGCTTATTTAGAAATTGTGAGGAAATTGGCAAAATCTGATTCCAAACACCTCAAAGGACATAGAAAACAATCAATTATGCCTAGCACCTTATGTTTTGGAGACTTTACAGTGGTTGCCAATGAAGGATATGGAGAAATTGATGGTAAATTAGCACAGTACAACCTACCTCTAGGTGATGTAAGGAAACAATTTGATGCAGAAGGGTTTATTCACAAATCAAGATTATCGTAGGGGCTATCAGGGTATGGACATTTTCTCTCAATCAAAGATGTCATAAGAAACCATGATGAGGCTTCCACCAAGGAAAGAATGGCCACCTATAACAAGATTATGCTTGCAGAGGAATGGAAGAGAAACACTGTCCCATCTTATTCAAAGGAATTTGGTGAGATACAGGATCCTTTAACAAGAATTGAGCAACTCATCGCTCATGTCAATGAACTGGTAAAGGATGTTCCCCCAATTTTTTTTGATGCACCTCATGCAACCTATTCAGGAGTACAAGCTGAAGACATAGAGCCCTTGGATTACATACCTTCACAACCTACTCCCGAGGTATGTTTTTCTGTAGATACTGATATAAGTGAAGAAGAGCAGGGTGATGAAGAGGGTGAGTAGGTCAAAAAAATTAGTGCTCCTATGATTGCACAATACGAGCCCCCTCAAGAGTAGAATATTGTTAGATTTGAGGCATCAAATGAACTATCTGATGATGTGAGGGTTAGGGCTGGACAACCGTTTATTTCTGATTGTGATTTTGTTAAATCTTCTGAATTTAAATCATTTGTTTATGAATATAAAGGAAAAAAAATAAGACAATAGATACAAGATATCACTCCTGAACATGAGGCAACTGCTCTGGAGGAATTGAAAAGGGAGGTAAAAAATGAAATGGTCCATCACTCCTAAAAGAGGAAGCGAATTGCTTCAAGAAAATGGAGTGTTGCTCTTGCCAGGGTGGGATATTAGCTCTTCAATTGTATTTGATAGATTTAGAAAAAGAGGGGATAAGACAATGAACTTAACAGAAGAAGCAAGTGACAAAATGTATTAAGGATCTGGGTACAACCCAGACGAAGCCACCTTGCTTATTTGGTCATTGTATCCCCATGATAAAAGACCTGCTATAATTAGTAATCCAAACCAAGTGTTTGTTCATCTCTTTGTTCAACGAGTAGTGGATACCAAGCCTATGGAGACAACAAAATTGAACATAAATGTGGCAAAATTTACCAAAGCACAGATCGAAAAACTGATTAAGGAAAATGACAAACTGAAGAAGGCGCTAGAAAATCAGAGAGAAAGAACATCTTCCTCCTCCACATCAGAGTTGTAATCCCAATGGATTGAAAAAGATAAGAGAGTGCTTGATGCATTGGCTGATGCAACCTACTGGAAGAATTGCCATCTGAAATCCTAGGGGAAATGCAAAGAATTGGAGAAAGAAGTGAAAACCATCAAATATAACACTGTATCTAAAATAATAAAAGAAAGATTCAATAAAATGATGAAATGTGCTAATGAATATTGGAAAGCATTCAAATAGACACGCATTGCATTGGTGGAGAATGAATGATTGCAACCTAGAATGATGGAGAAAAAAAAGGAGCTCGTAGATAAGAATGTCATGAAAGGAAAAATATTGCTGACATATAACAAGCTGGTAGAATCACATAATGGATATCAAATAGGCTTAGGGAAGATTTTGACTACTTTGATTCAGTCCCACTCCCGACACTTCATAATGGCATTGGAAATTTGCGAGAATATGATGATTGGAAGGAAGAGCTTGCTGGGCTTCTAACTGCTGCGTTGCAAGAAATAAATGACGAGAATATGGTTTTACAAAACACTCATAAGCAACTTAAAAAAATAATGTCTATGGAATATGATATGAAAGAGGCAATCTCTAATGTGGACACCTATGTTGAATGAATAGGAGTACATCCATCACCTCTCTATAGTCAATCTATTTATTAGCCAAACTGTAGATGTGTCAGAATCAGATCCAACGGGATAACCATCAAATTCAGAGTAAGAATGCCAGCTGACAGCATGATGAGTGCCCTATCATGGAGTAGAAGCCTTGAATAGATCTTAGGTGGTCACGGGCTTCTGCTTGGAGATTAACGAATCAATGCATTCACCTGCGACATTGTTTTATTTATAATTTGAGTTATTTTTAGTTGTCAAACATCATGAATTTTGTAAGGGGTTTGTAGCTTGTTGCCTCTCATATATAAGAGAGATCAAGACCTAAATAGGAGATCAATGGATCATCACATCATTTTTAATTAGACTTTAGAGTAGAAAATAGTAAGAAGATAGATAATAGATTGCACCAATTCGCCCATCCATCTCATATCATAAACTACTTTTATAATGCATATCATTTGAACTTTGAAGATCAATACAATGGAGAAGGTTACACATAATTACTGATTTGCTTTCGAGTGTTCAACTATTGTGGATTCATATGCTTATAAGTTGTTAACTTATTTGGCTATCTCCAAAGTGGTTGTTTATGTTATTCAAATTGAGTGTATGGAAGTACATTTAATTTGTCAGTACATTGAATTTGAATTCTTCAGGAATAGGGGCTATGACCATGGGGTTTTAGATTTATTTATGGACATGATCATTGATCAAGTAGTAATGTGGGCCACAAAATGGATCTTGTCACACAAATCTCTATAATTTGTGCTAATCATAAAATCAAATGTAGTGTATTTTTGCAGTATGTGGGATGTGGGTGAGGTGTAAGACTGGAAGTTGGTGGATACTGATCAAGATTTTTAGTCAAAACATAACAAAAACTAATAGTTCAACATCCGTAACTTAGAAGCTCTACCAAGAAGTAAATATAATGAGCTAACAGTTCAACATCCTTAACTTGGAAGCTCTACCAAGAAGTAAATATAATGAGCTAATAGTTCATCACCTTATAGTTCAAATGATAAAATAAATAATACAAATAATTGAACATCATCACATTATTGAAGTCTAAATTTGAGCTTTTTAATTGATTTTCACATGAAGGAGTACATATTGGCATTGGCAATGCAAAATCTTGCCAATGCCCAAAAACAAGTTTGCACAGAGTTGAGTTGGAACTTGGAAACTCATACTATCAAAGACTGAAAATTAAAAATCAAGTCACTGTATCACCTTTTCTAGCAACTTCCACTCTTCAGGTGGTGGAATTTCCATTTGTTCTAACTGATGTTGTTTGACTTGAAGTTTTGTTAACATTTCATGATTGTAATTGGAAGTGGAACCTGTCTTGAATTCTTCAGTCAATTTTGCATCCAAGGTTATCAGTGTTATGATGGAATCCAAATAGTTCACATCTAGGTTCTAAGGAAACTAGTCCAAATCAATCTTCCTTGCACCTTCCATCTTCTTTCTAAAACCATCCTTTCCAATGAATCACTCATTTATGTCAAAAGCCTCTGGAAAACCAAGCTCTGTGAAATTCCTTACCTTTTCATCCACCACCTTCATCTTGTCTGCAACCAAATGCAAATATTCCTTTGTTCCACGCATTCTCGAACACTTTTCAATCATAGATGACAACTTCATTAAGGTTTCAATCCGATTAGCAATCCCTTTTGATTTCAAATCATTGTCACTGGATTTGTAGATTGTTTGTAGAACTTGATTTGCAGATTTCTCTAATTCCAACACATTTTTGTTGTCCACTAAATGTTTGCTGAGCTTCTTATAATGTTGTCTGATAGCATCAATCAATTGAAACATGTCACACAAATGATCAAACCTCTGCATTATTTCATCCCAAATATTTTGTTTCATATGCCTCACTATATCTCTACAAAATGCAGATAACTTATTTTGAGAAGACTTAATTTCTTCTTTTGCTTCCATCAGCTCTGTCTCCAATCTTTCATTTGTTTTTCTCTGTTTCTCCAAAAAAGTTACCCACTGTGCATTTCCATTCGCAATGCTTAGTCTTAATTTTTATGAAGTGGATTTTTTCTCATCATATTTCTTGTTGCTCTCATCTAGCTCTATCTCCAATATTTCATTTATTTTTCTTTGTTTCTCCAATTTTTGTTCCCACTGTGCATTTCCATTCACAATGCTTAGTCTTAATTTTTCTGAAGTGGATTTTTCCTCATCATATTTCTTGTTGCTCTCATCTTGCCTTCGCTTCAGGTTGTTCACTTCTCTCTCATTTGGTTTATCCTCTTTTCTTGTTGATGTAGAGGCATATTTTATTATTCTTTTTTCTAATTCATTGCTCTTGTTATCTGTTGCTTTCCTCTTTGCTTTCTCACTTGCTAGGTCTGCCTGTAACTTTTCTATTTGGGTGTGCAACCTTTTTTTCTCTCTATCTTGCTTTAGCAATGATGTGTACACCAATTCATTGTTCTTCTTTGATACATTAATTTTGTCAGTAATTTTTAGGCCAAAAAAATCCAATTGAAAATTGGTTACCTGGTATTCAGATCGATCCATCTGATTTTTTGGTTTGTTTTGAACAGTGGGAACAATAATTGTGTACTCCATGAATTATTTATTTGTGTCAAATGTGGGTAATACCATGGTTGTTTCAGGCTCTGAAGCTACAACATATGCACTCTCCATTAGTTGCTTCTTTTCTTTTTTATTCAAGTTTGATTTCTTTTTAAACTCTTCAATGAAATCATAACCTGGGGAGGCGGGAACAATGAAATGCTTGAATGGTGAAGGAATAGGAGTACTTGCAGTTGCTAATGATGTCACAACCACACTAACTAGAATTGGGGGAGTACCTGGAAATAACTCCTTTGTGGTGGATCCACTGATAGTGTGACTTGGACCTATCAAAATCCTTTGCCTCTTTTGATTTCCTTGATCACTTGGTGTTTCTGTGGTATCTTGTATTGTTTTTCTATTGTGTGTAATTTGTTGTTGTAGCACATGTTGACCACTACTTGTACTACTACCCATACCATCACCACCAATGGCACTCTCAGTTGCACTAAGCTATCCACCAAGGGCATGTCCTAGTTGTGATTGTATCTGCCCATGAGGATGAGGATGAGAAGCTCTAACAAATAGAGTTTGGCTTGCATGCTTTTGGTCTACTTTTTCACCTTCAATCCCAAGGCCAAATTTATCAACTGGTTTTCTATGCTCAACATCTGTTACCATCCAAAGGCCTTGTCTTTTGGAGTCTTTAGACCCCAAAGGACCACCTTCATAACTAATTTTTTTAAGTATGGATGCTTCACTTAAACAAGGTTTGTAATTGGCATGGATTTTTTCTTCTTCTTCACTATCATCATTAGATTCATCATCACTTCCTTTGCTTCCACATTCATCAGGATGCTCTATATTCCACAATTTTCTAAACTCTTTATCTTCTTCATTAGCTCCATACTCTGCAAGAGCTCTTGGATCACCTAGGTCCTTCCTCATAGACCAAAAGGTAGTAATTTTTTATCGTGACCAATTTTTATTAGTAACTTCCTTCTCTAGAGAACCTGGAATTTTTACTCTACTAGATGTTTTATCACTTTTTTCATAAAAATTGTTGTATGTCTTGATTGTCTTTCGGTGCAATGCCATAATTTTTGCTGACAATTGTTCAAAAGAAATACCATTCTCAATATCACTTTTCTCCATTGCTATTTTGACCTCATCCCAAGAATCCTTGTTTCTCAAGTTTTCAAGCAAGGGTTTACTCTGATGTTGAATTCTACTTGTAACATTCCTATTGGCCACAATCATTGATTTAATGATGTCACATGGATCATACTGCCAGTGACAGATAGCATCAAAATCAAAAAAATTCAAAAGATTATGTGCCAAACTAAACTATTTTCTCTCGAATGTGAACCCTCCACATGAAAAAGGTAAAGAAGGAAATAAGGTCTTCTTTTGCTGACTAAAAAAGTGTAGTTTATCAACACTCTGCACCTGCCTTACATATTCTAATGCAAAACCCCTTTCTATCACATGTATTGGAAGTTTGTATGGCTGTACTCCCGATCCATAAAATCTTAGCACAACATATTCTTCCATTAAGTACCAATCAACCAATTGTATTTCTTTTCCCAGTTGCATGTAGTTTCTACATGACATAGGCAATCTAGGAATTGGAGTATTTGTAATTGCTTGATGCAATGGAGCCAAAAAGTAGTCTACAAAATGACTGTAGTTCCTTCGAGAATCATGCATCCTTATCTTAGTGGTCCATTCATATACTGGGGCCATTTTCTTTTCCTTTGCATTACTATAGGGCTGAATCCGAAGCTTGTTGGTCTGAAACTTTCCTCTAAATTTGAATAGAAAAAGATAGCACAAGTAGGTTGTGAACCTAAATGTCTTGGTGGAACTTGCTTTAATCATTAAAAATTGTTTATGCATGGATTCTACAATGTGCTGAATATAATTATATTTGACATGTTCATCATCATAATGGATATTATATACCATTTCAAGGAGGCTTTCACCCACTTCCAAATTGCTATCCAGACCGAGGCAAAATGCTAGCATGCAAATAGTATCTTGAACCCATGGTTTAAAAATATCCAAATTATAAGGAGGCTTATGATCACCTTTCAATTTTTTTCTATCCTGAACTATTTTATTTAAGAAATTATTTTTCTGCCTCTCTTCCACTGCTTCATAATCACTAGCAAGCTTTTCTGGGTCAATGTGGTGGTTTCCAAATTCTTCGGCTGTAAACCCCAACACTTTTCCAAGTTCTTCTACATTAATGAATAACAATTCTACTTGGCTATCTTTATTAATAATTGCTCTTTTCTTATCATCATAATTTTTGACACAGACCATGATAAATTCTGGGCAAGGGAAAACTTCATGTAACATCATGCGCCCTAATCCAGTTACCCATGGTGCACTGATACTATTAACTAAAACTTCCATTTGATTTGCAACCTTATTCTGAGATGAAAATCTAAGTTCTGAGGTATGCCTACCATAGATTTCAAGATCATAAATATCATGGTACCCATCAGTGAGACCTGGGGTTTTAAGCAATTCTACATAATGTATTTTTTTATCGAACATTGCTCTAGTGAAACTGGTGGTAGACATGCTTATACAAATGTGAAGTTGTGAAATTTGAATTCCCTAATACCTATTAGTCCTCCTTAATTTTAATGAATTCTTAAGTCTCTAAAGTCTAAACCAAAACTTCAAACTTTGACAAAATAAGATTTTAAGAAATGTCAAACAATGAAACGTAGCCGTAGGAATTCTTTCACTTACCTAGATTCTGAGTCTCGACTCTTGAAAACTGGAATGGTGTTGTTGGAAGTGGAACCGTGGAATCCAAAATAGGGTGGTGCATTGTAATGAGAAATTTGAAGAGTGAAGACTTTAAAAATCACTGTACAATTTCAAAGTGCAAAGTGCTTTAAATGCTTTTTTTTTTCTCGTAGTTGGAACATTAAAGTGAATGACACGTCTTAGGTCTACAAGACTACAAGTTGCAAATTCTTAACCGTTGATCTTTCTAAATCTAACAGTTATAGGGTGATTCTGGAGGTTTAAGTTGGAAAGCCCATCGCTTTGTGCATTTCATTACTAAATGCAACTACAATCATACATCAAATGTTCATCCAACGGTTGAAACTTGAGTAATTTATGATATTAACTTAAAAAAATAAACATGAAACATGTGTTTTAAAGTTGGTTTAAACTTTTGTGCGCTAGGATTGGCATCAAGGCCAAGGGGCTGGTAAATTAACATTGCAAATTGTAAAGGACTTGAAAAAATCTCACCGTGTGTTGACCCTCTCACTTAAAAAAATTTAGTAATCACTTGACAGTTGACACTTAGCAGTACAAAGTGCTTTATAAGCTTTGTTTCTTGAAATTGGAACATTAAAGTGAATGACACATCTTAGGTCTACAAGACTACAAGTTGCAAATTCTTAATCTTAACTATTGATCTTTCTAAATCTAACGGTTATAGGGTGATTTTAGAGGTTTCAGTTGGGAAGCCCATCGCTCTGTGCATTTCATTATGGAATGCAACTACAACCATACATCAAATGTTCATCCAATGGTTGAAACTTGAGTAATTGATGATATTAACTTTAAAAAAAAAACATGACACGTGTTTTAAAGTTGTTTTAAAATTTTGTGCGCTAGGATTGGTATCAAGGCCAAGGGGTTGGTAAATTAACGTTGCAAACTGCAAAGGACTTGAAAAAATCTCATCGCGTGTTGACCCTCTCACTTAAAAAAATCAGTAATCACTTGACAGTTGACACTTAGCAGTACAAAGTGCTTTAAATGCTTTGTTTCTCGAAATTGGAACATTAAAGTGAATGAAACGTCTTAGGTCTACAAGATGAAAATTCTTAATCTTAACCTTTGATCTTTCTAAATCTAACGGTTATAGGGTGATTCCAGAGGTTTAAGTTGGCAAGCCCATCGCTCTGTGCATTTCATTACGGAATGCAACTACAACCATACATCAAATGTTCATCCAATGGTTGAAACCTGCGTAATTTATGATATTAACTTAAAAAAAAACATGACACATGTTTTAAAGTTGTTTTAAAATTTTGTGTGCTAGGATTGGCATCAAGGCCAAGGGGCTGGTAAATTAACGTTGCAAACTGCAAAGGAATCTCACCATGTGCTGACCCTCTCACTTAAAAAAAATCAATAATCACTTGATAGTTGACACTTAGCAGTACAAAGTGATTTAAATGCTTTGTTTCTCGAAATTGGAACATTAAAGTGAATGAAATGTCTTAGGTCTGCAAGTTGCAAATTCTTAATCTTAATCGTTGATCTTTCTAAATCTAACAGTTATAGGGTGATTCCAAAGGTTTAAGTTGGCAAGCCCATCGCTTTGTGCATTTCATTATGGAATGCAACTACAACCATACATAAAATGTTCATCCAATGGTTGAAACTTGAGTAATTTATGATATTAACTTTAAAAAATAAACATGACACATGTTTTAAAGTTGTTTTAAACTTTTTTGCGCTAGGATTGGCATCAAGGCGAAGGGGCCGGTAACTTAACATTGCGAAGGACTTATTATAGCCTACATAATGCAAATCGTAGAAATTTGTGTGACAAGATCCATATTATAGCCTACATAATTACATTGCATCCATAAAGAGATTTGAAATCCCGTACTCGTAGTCCTTTCCCCATTCCTAACAAAAATAAATACCATAAGCATCGGCCTAACAATGCTTTATCGGTGGAACCCCCATCACAGCCCTGTCGATGGCCCGAAGGCGAAGACTCATAAGGTGCGCTCCTTGATATATCGATAGAGTCAACAAAAATAAGCAAATCGCTGTAACACATAAACATCAGTGGAACGAATGATTGCATTCCCCCGATGGCCTGATATAACCATGAATTATCAAGTGCATATTGCATAAAGTATATTACTTAATTTCTCAAAAGAAAACAACTGAATTGAATATATTAATAGACACTAAAGTTCCGAACTCAGAAAACAACTCTTTACTCTAAGTGTAAATGAATAACGTAGAAATTTGTGTGACAAGATCCATATTATAGCCTACATAATTACATTGCATCCATAAATAGATTTGAAATCCCGTACTAGTAGTCCTTCCCCCATTCCTAACAAAAATCAATACCATAGGCATCAACCTAATGGCACTCTCAAATTTTGCAAATTTGAGATGCCTATTTCAAAAAAAAATTGCTTCTGCACTTTCAAAAGTGCACCTAAAGAATCAATCCCGACGGACCCGCTTTGGAGGCTTGTATTTTGAAGCCTGTTGGTTGTCATGCAAAACCAAGTTGCAGAAATATTTAGTTGACCTATGTGAGCAGGCGTGTCAAATTTTAGCTTCCCATGATAAGTTTTGACAAAGTTTTGAAAAGTGAAGCTGGAGGGTTTTCACACTGTTATGTTGTTTGCAGATTGTCAGTTTGAGAAATAGCTTCCTGTTTGAGCTTGGTTTTCGCAACCAGTTCATTGTCATGTCAAAACGAATTCTTTTCCATATTCCCCATATCAACATGATCTTGGATGTCAATTTGTAGAACTTCATGATCTGATTTGCTATTTTTAGCAGATCGAAACCAAATGCAGTTTGTTCTATTTTGCAGCTGCATTCCTGACAGCTTTTCTGAGAGGCCAACTTCAACCGTCAATAACTTTTGATCAATGATGTTTCAAGCAAATTCCTTTTGCACATGTGCTCGGGGTATCTTAATGTTTCACTGTGTCTGACGATAGATTGCCAGGAGTTTATTTGCTATTTTTTGCAAATTAGTAGTTGAGTCAGTTTGTGTTGGCTCATAACAGCTGCTGTTTTAGAAGAGCCTGACTGGGAAACTTTTCCGACTAATATCTGGTTCCTCATGATTTGTTTCTCTGAGCTATCTTTTGCACTGTACTTTTGGATCAAACAACTATATGCTTGCAAGTTTTTATAGTTTCATGAGGTCGTTTGACCAGTTTCCCAGATTGATTCTTGAGCCAACTTGGCCTGTTTTGCCCATTTTCTAAAAGTGTCTGAAAACTGATTTTGATGTAGACCCAATTCGTTTTTCAACTTCAGAAGTATTCAAAAGGCAGTATCAGACCGTTTGAGGGTAAAACTTGTTTGAAAACAATTTTTTTTTAGGTCAGGCCCATTTGAGGACCCAACATGCCTCACTCAGTTCCAAAGATTCATCAAGCGTCAGGGAAGTTCTATCACAGTTTGAGGATAGTGTTATTCACTATGGGATAATGTCACAATACTTGTTAACCTTTCAATCAACTATTTGAGCAACTACATAGTTTTTCTCTCAGGAGTGTTCTAATTAACATGTATGGTAGTTGCAAAAGCATTGATGGCATTAATATTTGGTGAGTTTTGTGTTTAGTTTGATGTTGGATTGCCTAAATTTTGTAAAGATAATGAAATGGTCTATTGGCAACTCGCAAATCTATGATATAGAGTGGAGGCTTCAATTTTATCCAATACCATGTGCTTGGTTTCAGTTCCAAGTATTGTTGCCACTTCAAGAGGTCATAAGCCAAAATCATGCTAAATCTTTGAATCGAGCAACCCTTTTAGGGGTTCAGCCAAAGGAAAGAACAATGAATTGATGAGCACGTTGGCAAGGAGCAATGCGTAGATGTTGGGAGCAAGCGTTGGGAACTTCCAAGAAAATCAAGGAATGAGAGGCGCGGCTGGCAGGCTTCATGGGCACTGTATGTATTTATAGAACTTTGGGAGCTTTTAGCTAGCAAGTACAAGGTATGGGCCCACACATTGTATGAGGGGAGGCGCCAGTAAGTGCAAGGTAGACCAGTCATCAAAGCAAATGGGAGATCCACGCTTAGTAGAGAGAAAGGGTGTGAGCAACATGCAAAAAGCAGAGATCAAGAAGCCCGTGGAAGAAGCTAGGGAGGAGGCTCACATAGCTAGTGAGGAAGCTTGGAACAACATGAGGAAAATACCATAGGAGGATGCATGCGCGCCATAAGAGAATGATAGTTGGAGGGTGTACGCTGGCCTATAGAGAGTGGGTGGAGACTACACAGGAGGCATCTGGATAGTATGCACATCCACCAGCCACCAGATGGAGAGGAATGAAGAAGGGGGTGGCCCGCACCAACTAGAGGAAGGGAGCCTGCGGCTAGCGAAGGAGCTTGCGCCATGAAATGGATGAGGCATTCATGCGCGGCCTACTGTAAGAAAGGGATGAGAGGTGGAAGGACCGCAACATGAAGAAAAGGCCAGTGGTGAATGGGAGGTCCGCACCAGATGGAGGCCGCTAAAAAAGAACACAGAAAACCCACCGAAAAATGCAAAATTAGGACATTTCAACCCATTCTCGCGGACCTCATAGGACTTGGGTAACTTTGCCAAAAAATCTCATGAGGTGCGCGAGAACACGGGAGGAGCCTGTTTTTATTAAATTTCAAAAATTTAATAATGGTTGCAATAGTTTGTGGTAAAAAACGGAGGTGGGCCCACTGTTTTTTTTTAAATAACCGGGCATTTAAAAGGGGATAAAATTTTAATTATTTACCCAAATAGTGGAAGGTGAATAAAGTATTCAAGGGAAAATGTTATAAAATGATTTTATTGATCATTTTATTCTGCATGGGGTGAATAAATTTATTCACTGTGTAAGTGAATATTATTTTATTGAAGAGGGTAAATAGTTTTAATGGAAAATATTATTTTGAGTAAAGTGCAAACAGGTGAATAAAGTATTCATTTTAATTTTTGTTTGCTGGGAAATGTAACACCATGCCTTTTCAAGTAAAAAATTATAAGTGAAGCTGCAGTGAGTAAATGAAGGAGTAAAATGCAGCAAAGGGGAAAACAAAAAAGAAATAGATGTGCACGGGAATGGAGTTTCCTTCCAACTGCAAGTAATGAGTGGGAATGGACACTTGGGCATTTTTCTGTTGAAGAATAAATTGAGCACATGTTGTTTTGAAAATAGATTGAAGTTTGTTACAAGGAAATGGAGAAGATATTTTGCAGATCACTGTTCAACGGTGGAAGTGTTTCCAGGTGGCAATTTCGGATCAATTTTAGGGCTACCTTCATTCTTCTATTTCTTCTCTTCTTTTCTCATTGTACAGGGTTCCAATTTCTGAAAGCTCTGCAAGTCAGACAGAAGCTCTGGGTAGCTTGTAAAGCTAGGGGGAAATATGACTGTTAGTCATTTTAATCTAAAAGTGTATGGTCTGAATTGTTTTGTTAAGTTTATTTTAGCTGATAATTGTCTCCATGGCTGAATTGTAATGTTGTTTTGGATTCAATAATAAGATTGTCTGAATCTGTTCATGCGCATTTGCTGCATTTGAGTTACATCTGTTGTTGCCTTTTGTTCTATGAATGGTGTAATTTCTTTAATAAAGCACAAGCTGCTTTTATTATTGCCTATTGTTCAGGGATAGTGTAATTGCTTTGACAAATGTGATAGGAGTGTTATATTTCAGGTGGATTCATAAGAAGAATTATCAAAAAAAGCTTTAGTGGTTTGGTTGTCATAATGTGACAACATTTGCAAGACCTTCAAAGCATGTTCAACACTGAAAGATGAATGCTAGTTATATGACTCCATAGCCCATTTTTATGGCACTGGTCCATTATTACATTTCTGTAGTTTTCAGTTTGGTCCCAACTCTTTAAACCAAAAACCATTTCAAATCTATTTTGCTAAGTTGTGTCTATCATGTTCTCCATGCTGATTGATGAAATTCATTCAATATCTTGCCAATTTTAAGTGATATTTTATGTTTCTCAACACATTTCTGTGAGAGCATCATCTGTTAAGCAGTATCATGTTACTTGAGTGTTCAAATTTTTAGATATTGCTAAAGGGTTACCCCCCTAGGTCTTATAGAGCCTGAAGTGTAGGGGAAATGTGTATCCATTCCATTTCCTGTCAGTTGGCCACTAGTCTTTGTTGTTTTTCAATATAGAGGTTGGCTACCTCTTAGAGAATTGCAAAGCCTAGCTGGGTTGCATTTTTAAACACCAACACAACCTAACAATGATTTATCAGTGGAACCCCCATCACAGCCCCGCCGATGGCCTGAAGGCAAAGACTTATAAGGTGTGCTCCCTGATATACCGATAGAGTCAACAAAAGTAAGCACATTGCTGTAACACATAAACATCGGTGGAACGAATGATTGCATTCCCCTGATGGCTCGATATAACCATGAATTATCAAGTGCATATTTTATAAAGTATATTACTTAATTTCTCAACATAAAAAAACTGATTTGAATATATTAATAGACATTGAAAATCCGAACTCAGAAAATGACTCTTTACTCTAAGTGTAAATCAATAACAAAGAATAACACAACACAACCATTTATTTTATTGCAATTGAATTTCAATGTCACATTATTACATATCTTTTTACAGACGAGTAGCTGTAGATCAGGCAAGCTCTAGTTTTGTATAAATAACATATGTCAGCGTGTCACTTTAGTACTTTACATAGAAAAAATTTAATAATTTATTCGAAGTTGTTGCTCGTTACAATGGATTACAAATTGATTCCATGATTCCAAGCTTCTGTTGGTGACAATGTAATACAAATGTGGCTCTAAAAACAAATGCATGAATCCAAGCTTATGTTGGTGGATTTTCCAACCATGCCGGGGAAAGGGGGTTCTAATCAATCTTGGGGAAATGGGAGTCGTGAAGATACAAAATGTACTTATCCCCTTCGAGAACCAGAGTCATACAGAAGATGTAATACAAATGTCTCTTTGAAAAGAAATGCATGGGGCTTGCCTGGCCAGCCATTCTGGGGAAATGGGAGCTGTTAAAATACAAGAGGAGAAGCAAATCTGCTCCCATCTTTTGCATGCAACTTCCATGCACTGGTATAGCACTTACCTCCATCAAAGCTCCTCATCCTAGTTCAAAACCAGTCTGAGAAGTCAAGTTAACCAAATCAACTTCTTTCCAATTCCACCCATTCTGAACTTGAAGGAAATTCATCTTTTACAGATTACTCTATGACTACATAACTATAGGCAGGAGAATTTACAGTATCCCCAATACCGCATCATCTTCTTCGTGAATCCTCATTAACCCTAGAGAATAAAAACCCTTATGGCACTATCCACTATTCATTGAATCACTATCCCTATTTATGGGCCACTAGTGCCACTACCAGCCTGTATAATTAAAATGTTTAATTTGATTGACTTCTAGCTACATGCCAACTGTACCTCAAGATGACAGACTATCAAAATCACCGATTCACCAGTGCCACTCAAAGTTCAAACGATATGAAATCATTACAAATCTTGTTTCATTAAAGCTATGAGTTGTCCAATAAATTGCTTTGGATGTTCATATCACATATGGCATTAGTCACCGCCACTGCCAACACTAGCACTAGCAATACACCAGCCACACTTTCTTCAAAAAGATTGAGAATTTCAATTAAATGAAATGTACAATGTCAAGGCATTGAAAAGATAGAATGAGTGATGAGCAATGGGACTTTATCTCACCACATGTCTGCATCTAACGGTTATAGTGTTATTCCGGAGGTTTCAATTCGCAAGTCTAATGCTTCAGAGATTTACTTCCGGAATGCAACTCTTTTTTCTTGTTGGTGTACAAATTTGTCACTTTAACCATGAAAGTAGATGCAAAATATTTTAAAACAAATGACACAAAGTCCATTTTTCTCACAATTAGTAAAGAAAAGTGATAGTTTCTCTTTTAACAAATGAATTAATCTGAACATAAAGTCTCAGAGATGAAAAAATACGCATTTTGACCTAACATAAACATTGAAAAATTATCATAAAGAAACAAAATTCATTCATAATTAAAAGGAAGCATTAATAAATACACATATTTAGAAATATATTATTTTATCTCTCTAATGCAAAAAATGTGGATTCATAGACCTGTCACCCCACACCTTGTAGAATCAAAATTCAAAAAGTGCTCAAAAGCTGAAACTACACCCCCTTATCATTATGTGTCACAAATTCATTATTCACAAAAGGATTCATGCATGTTGTTAAACCACTAGAGGTGTCAGGACTCTGTACAATTCCAACTACATTTCCATAACTAAATTATGAAATTCAACGCATTCTTCTTCTTCTAAAACGAAAATCACTCTGTTGTACTTGACATAGCTGGTTTTCTCTTTCCACGCCACTGAACGTAGCTGGGAAATGATGTCGAGTTGCTCTTCTTTAGGCCAATTCAAATTTGGTTGCATGATAGCCACAAGTTCATCTTCCCATACCCTGATATCGGCTGGAAGTGCCATTTTGAGGAAACTCTAAGTTTGGAGTTCAAAATGCTACCACCTTTCCCCGTATGCAGGCTCACTTAACTTTACCAGAAGGAAGTGACAATCTGCTACTAAATCCATTTCTCCAACCTCCTTATTTAAGATCTATCCTTTCAGAGGATTTAAAAGATTACGTTAAACCTAAAGTTGGTGTTTGAAAGCATTTGAGAAGACATCCCTTAATGACACCTTACAATTCATTAAATGAGCTGACAGTTCAAAAGTTGTGCATCCCTTCGAGGTCACCCAATTGCTAAGAAACAAAACTTTATAATCATTTGTACGATAATAAAATCTCAACCATTGATTTCTAGAAATCTAACGGTTCTAGTGTTTCCGAAGGTTTCAAATCGCAAGTCTAGTGCTTTAGAGATTTACTTCCGGAATGCAACTACAGTCATCCATCAAAAATTCATCGAATGACCCCTATGATTTTTTGTTGGCATATCTGTTTATTTCGCCACTAGATTTTTTTATTATTTTGATATTCTTTTTAATTCGCCAATGAAAATATATTTTTTTCTTTGAAAAAAGGTTTTAATCGCCAATGGAAAATATATTCTGGTTTGAAAAACGATTTTAATCGCCAATGAAAAATATTTTATTCGATTAAAAAAATTTGCAATTTGCTAAAATTTTCCATAGAATTCTAGGGATTATAAAATATTCACCAATTGGGATTATTTTTTTTCCCGGAAAACGAAAAAAAATCGCCAATAAAATTAATATTTTTTATTAGGAAGTATACAGGATTTGCCAAGATTTTACACCTTTGTTGAGGGGGGGGGGGGTTTCTTAAAGTTTTCCCTGCAAACAACACCCCCTCAGAACAATCAAATCAACAATACCAAAATGCAACAAAGATGAAATACCAACAAGAACAATTATCCCAAGAACAAGTACACACAATTATGTGAACCTATCGAAACCATCATGAAAAAGCCAGTAGAGTCAAATCTGATAACATTACCCAAATTTGAAAATTACCAAGAACCGCTAGAGAAACCATCCTAGTACAACAAGAATGATCTCTGTGACTTTCACAAAATCAAAGGACACAAAATGACAAATTGCATGAGACTCAAGAATATCATCCAAGACCTCATAGAGAACGGCACCATATCTGTTGAGGTACCAACTGGGAATCAGGATCTTAAGATATACAAGAACCCTATGCCAGATCATAATAAAGGGAACAACAATGGAAAAGTTAAGGATTACAAATATGTGTAGCTTAGCTATTCAAATGTGGTTGCTTCCTATGATAGCATCATTACCATTGTCACCATCAAAGGACCTAGTGCAGAGTGTGCAGTCACTACACGACGTGGAAGGGTCACTATCCAAGGAGTCCCATCTCAGTGTAGGGCACAACCTACTTTGCCAACATCAAATCCCAGTAAGTATAATCTCTTAGACCAACTTAAGAAGACCCAAACATAGATATCAATATTAGAACTATTGAGGCTATTCCCTGCACATAGGGAAATCTTAGAAAATGCTTTATTGGAGTCATCCATCCCCGATTGATATAGATCAGTTTCAAGCTATGGTAGGACATATTATTGATCACCTTCTCACTTTCTCATAAAAATACCTACCATCACAATCATCTCATAATCATGCTTTACACCTCAAGGTATTCATTCATAAAAACAAGATTAAAAGAGTCTTAGTAGATGGAGGTGTTGGTCTGAATATTTGTACCCTTAAGCTGATCAAAGACTTGGGCTACTCAGAAGATACCATTGAGAAAACAAATACCACCATCAGAGCATATGATGACCAAGAGCAAATATCCCAAGGCATCATTGCACTACCCATCCAAGTGGGACCTATCATTGTAGAAACTACATGCCAAGTGCTAGATCTTGATCTTCTGTACAACATCCTGCTTGGCTGGCCATGGATCCATGCCTTAAAAGTTGTTGCCTCGACCTACCATTAATGTGTCAAGTTTCCTTTTGAGGGCAGAGAAATTACCATCCATGGAGATCCCAAGCCTTTTTACTACTGCAAGAATCTTGAGGCCAAGTTCTATAAGATACCCCAAATGCCTAAAAATGATGAAGGGCCTACACTCGCAGCTACCTCATTTGTTGATTCGTCATCCCTTGCATCTACCTCAACAAAAATACATGCATTGTGCAGAACATTCTTGACATCAAAGCAGCAATCCAAGATGATGGTTGTGGAAATTATAAGCTACTAAAAGATACCTTTGTCTAGGAGAACTACTTCTTTCTCCTCAATCTCATGGGAAACCCACATCCAACACCAAAGAGCTCGAAACAATCAAGATGGAAGCTACTACCTTCACCAAGTGGGGGGATCTAAACCAAGAAGATATCAATGAGGAGGATGTCTCTAAACTCCTCTATCAAGATGAATGACTTGTACCTATTCTTCCCATGGAAGATGACATTAAAGGCTTACAACTAATGAAGGCATGGGGTTATAACAAGAATGAGAAGTTGGGACAAAATGAAAATGGATTGCTATAACCTATCGTTCCTAAGAAATGATTAAAGAATCTTGGTCTAGGTTGTAATACTAACAAGGTCACCATTATTGGAAAAGGTACTTTCGCTAAATAGGTCGAGGCTTCCTCTTGGTTGCCTACACCGTGTGATATAAATTTAGATGACTTCCCCCTTGATGTTGATGACCTATTTGAAAATAAATCCCTATTCATGATATCCATTACATCCTTTTCTCCAAGCAATCAACCAACTGAACTATGCCTAGTATACCCATAACTCATTGACATGGACCAACAAGGACCACCAATTCTTGATTTATTCAAAAATGATGAAGCGATCTCAAAATTCATGGGACTCCATGACAACCTTTCATGGACAGACCATAAAGCAGGTTTTGACATAGAGCTAGACACAAAGGCATACTATGGGGAGATGATTGAATCTTTCAATCATAAAATTGATGAAATGCAACTAACATGCAGATCCTTGAGTGAAAACCACATTGTGGCACTCTCCAATCCAAAAACAACAAAAAGAAAGGATGTATTTGAGGGTGAAAACCTCTCTAAGGCATGCAAGGATGAGGGATTCAATCTCCCCCTTAGTGCAATGCATCCTGAAAAGTTAGCAATGCTAGCGGAAAAGGATACTCCAGTCAATGTGGGAACAAAAGAAGCACCCCAGATCACTTTCTATGTCGAATCATTGCTGGATGAAGAACAAAAGAACCTAGCAACATTCCTGAAAGAGTGGAGAGATAACTTTGCATGGTCATACACAGATATGCTCAACCTTAATCCTGAAGTAGTTATGCATCACTTAGTAGTTTATCCTGAAGCCAAACTAGTCAAGAAAAAGTTAAGGAAGATGCACCCTCAGATAACACTCTTGGTGAAACTAGAGTTGCAAAAGCTTCTTGATGTTGGATTCATCTAACTGATAGAATATCCTAAGTGGGTTTCAAACTTGGTACCAGTCTCAAAACCCACTGGGGGCATTAGAATCTTTACTGATTTTAGAGACTTAAATAAAGCATGTCCAAAGGATGATTTACCTCTTCCTAACATTGATCTTATTGTGGACTTAACAGTAGGGCATGAAATTCTATCACTCATTGATGGCTTTTCAGGCTACAATCAAATCATAATCGCCAAGGAGGATCAACATAAAACTACATTCACTTGTCTATAGGGAATATATTCCTGGAATGCCATTTGAGTTAAAGAATGTAGGATCAACCTATCAAAGAGCAATGAACCTCATCTTCCATGACATGATCCATAAAATAGTTAAAGATTATGTGGATGATATTATGGAAAAATCAAGGAAAAGGAGTGACCACATACAAGTCCTAGGACCCATCTTTGGTAGGATTGAAGATACGACTGAATCCAAAAAAGTGTCTTTGGGGTTACATCAAAGAAACTTCTTGGCTTTATCGTTTAAAAAAGAGGGATATAAATTGATACAAGAAAGGTAAAATCCATCCTTGACATGGAACCACTACAAACTCTGAAGAAAATGAGAGGATTACAAGGCATATTGCACTCCATCAAAAGGTTCATAGAGTAGTTTTCAGATAAAATCCACCCCTTTTCGCATCTTCTTCATAAAGGGATAACCTACAAATGGGATAAGAAATGTGATAAAGCTTTCTAGAAGATCAAAGATTATCTACTAACACCTCTAGTTCTTATGCCACTAATACCAAATAAACCACTAATCTTATATATCTCAACAACATTAACAACACTAGGAGCTCTTCTTGCACAACATGATGAAAATAGAAAGGAAAGGGCTATCTACTATATCATCAAAACCTTCATGGGATATGAAATGAACTATTCACCTATTGAGAAAGCATGCCTAGCAGTAGTTTTTGCTTCACAAAAGTTCAGGCACTACATGTTGTCACATCAAATTAAGCTCATTGCAAAGATAGACCCATTGAAATACCTGTTGTCTAAAGCAACTCTCACAGGGTGAATGGCCAAATGGGTGATGATCTTAACTAAATTTGACATAGAGTATGTAGAGCACAAGGAAATCAAAGGAAAAGTGATTGCATACCAACTAGCAAAGTCTCCTATCTATGCAGAGAACCCCTTGGTGTCATAATTTCCTGATGAATCAATGTTCCTTATCAACCTCACAACTCAGTGGAAGATGTACTTTGATGGATTTTTCACCCAACATGGATCCAGAGTAGGCATTATTTTTATCACCCCTCAAGGTGATTGTATCCCAAATTCATATAGGCTATCCTTTCCTTGCACTAACACCATTACTGAATACAAAGCCCTAATCATAGGTCTAAGGATAGCGATTCAGTGGCAGATTCAAGAGATGAAAGTCTATGGAGACTCACAATTGGTTATTAACCAAGTCAGTGATGACTATCAAACCAGGGATGACAAGCTCACTCCTTACAAGAATATGGTAGAGAATCTCAAAGATCTCTTTATAGACATAATTTTTGAGTAGATTCCTCATATGAACAATAAAGCAGTAGACGCCATGGCAACAATCAGGTCATTATTGAACATGCCGAACAACATCCTCCAATGCGAATTCTTGGTAGAACAACTTCTTGTACCGACTTTTAAAATCCCAAATCTTAATTCACGTGTGTCATTGTTGTTCTTGGACCCTCATGGTATCATGACATCTTTACCTATCTAAGCAAAGGAACTCTCCTATCTCATATCACCTTGAACTCTAAAAAAACCTTTGTTAAAAAAGGCATCCCGATTTGTGATCCTAGGTGATACCCTTTACCATTGAAGCATTGAAGGAACATTACTGTGATGTCTTAACCAAGAGGAAGCCTTAACTACTTTAATAGAAGTACACGATGACATATGTGGTTCCAATTCTAGTGGTATGAATTTAGCTAAGAAATTGTTGAGGAGAGGGTACTATTGGCCAACCATGGAAAAGGAATCTCATCAGTATGTGCAGAGGTGTGTCCAGTGTCAACAAAATGGAGACCTGATTCATGCCCCAACTAAGGAATTTCAACCAATGATCACACCATGGCCTTTTTCACAGTGGGGACTTGACCTCATAGTAAAAATCACCCCAACCTCATCTAATGGCCACAAGCTTATCATAACCACCATTGAGTACTTCACTAAGTGGGTAGAAGCCATTCTTATGGCCTACATAAGAAGGAAGAAAATTGCAAAGTTTATCCTGAACTACCTCATATGTCATTATGGTGTCTTGCAAACCCTAATCTCAGACAACGAAACACCCTTTAAGAATCAGGATGTGAAAGAGCTATGCCAAAAATTCAACATCCAACACTGATTCTCTACCCCATATTATCCCCAAGGCAATGGTCAAGATGAGGCTACAAACAAAACTATCTTGAAGATCTTGAAGAAAATGGTCAACGAAGCTGGCCGTGACTGGCATCTGCAGTTAAATCCCACTCTTTGGGCCTATCGAACCAGTATCTGCACACCAACAGGTGCAACCCCTTTTTCCTTGGTCTACGGATCAAAAGCTATCCTACCTATTGAGGTTGAGCTCCCATAATTGCGAGTGTCACTACAGAACCTGATCACCAATGAAGAATACAAAGTATCTCAACTGAATGAGCTAGAATTCTTGGACGAGCATCGCCTCGATGCTCTTAATCACTTGCAAGTTTATCAAAATCGACTGAAACAATGCTATAATAAGAGGATCAAATGGCAATCTTTCCAGGTAGGGGATCTTGTCCTAAAGAAAGATTAGAAGAATCTACCAGATCAGGATAGTGAAGGAAAGTTTGAGCCTAACTGGTTGGGTCCCTTTGTCATCACAACAAGCTATGGATTAAGGGCCTATCAACTATCAACACCTGAAGGTGAACGCTTGTAGGAGCCAACTAACATCTTGCATCTCAAAAATAATTATGCCTAGTCTTGAAGGGTGTGAATCTGAAAATCCAAAAAAATCAAAAAATGATCAAAATCCAAAAAAATGAGAAAAAGGATTGAAAAAGTAAAGAAAAAAATCATCCTTTAGTGAAAACCACTTCGGTGGCGCTTTGGGAAAGTACCTTGGTGAAAACCTGGCAAATAGGTGCCTTGCGTAAATAAAGCACCTCCATCTATTCTTTGGATCTTTTGTCCTATCATTCTTTGCACCACCATTCATTCATTGCCCATCTGCATCCTTATCATAGCTTGATGATGTGAAGTATCGTATCCCTTTAGTACTACTTCGCATATTCCAAAGGTTAGTTTATTCTGCTTCTGTCGAAGTAGTCTAACATGTCACGTTGTGGGCAATTCGTTATGGATCAAATTGGGCTCTTATATATCCTAAGCTCATCGGAAAATCCCAAAAAAATTCTTAAAACATTATCGAAAAAGCCAAAAACATTTGCAAAATTTTATGCGACTGAAAATCCAAAAACATTCATAAAAAGTTGTAAAGTCAAAATATAAAACATCCGGAAAACATCAAAATCCCTAAAAAGGTCAAAACATCGAAAATCCCAAAAAGCAATATCCTTGTCGAACTACGTCGTCTCTGAGCTTGAACATAGGCAATGCCATAATTTATGTGCCCCTAAGACACCCTAGGTCAGTCCTTTAGGAGTCCATCATAATAAATTGGTGTTCTTTCACTTGTGCATTTCTCATCTTGTTAATATGTTGAGTCAATCGAACTACGTGGTCTCTGCGTGTATAACATAGGCAAGGCTTATCTTTGATCAGCCCTCGAGACCCCTAGGATAGGTCTTTTAGGTTAGGTTCTTGGTAAAAATATTGAAAACCCCTAAACATCCAAATATCAAAAAATCCTAAAACATTTGAAAATTGAAATCCAAAAACATTAGAAAACATTCAAAAAACCCTAAACAGCCTCAAATAATCGAAAACATAGACATTCACATAAACTTTCGAAAAGGACCAAAAACAACCTCAAAACATTTTCAAAATGCCAAAAACATTGAAATATTCCGAAAAATCTAAAACCATCCATCCCATCTTGCTTTCACCCACAATAACCTTCAGCCATAATAAATCGAGCATCATCTTCACCCTTTGGCAAAGCAAGTATAGCAAGTCGTAAAGTGAGAACCTAAGTGTCAAAATCTAAAGTCTGGATCATAGGTAAATGCATCAATGAAGTTTGTATAAATGACTTATCATAAAGCTCATCATCATCCTAACATCAAACAACCCTCTGATCAACATTTCCTAGGATGTATCCTTCCTACAATGGGCATCAATATCATAAATCAACTTAGCTAAATTTAAATATGGCAAGAGATATAGATAACACTAGCTGTTTTTCTTTGATCTTTCTTGTGATTTATCTTAATGACCCATTCTAAGGACCTCTTGATGATGTCTATTTAAAATAGATTTAGAGAGAAAGGAATGAGGCATCGATCATGATCTTTCATTTGCTATGCTTGTGGGCATTCTTGTAAAATAATCTTAGCACATACTTCCTTGGTTGCATGTAGGAAGGTTGTTTAAAGTATGTTGTTGACTATTGCGTATGTTTTGGTCCAATATATTATAAGCTTCTAACTTACATTCCAACAAGGTTTTCGTATGTCAAGGTGTGAACAAGAACTATCCTATCTGTTTGTAGAGTCAAAGTCCATTACACTAGATACAACGCCATCCTGGTTATTAATACCTTGATGCATCATGTCTATGTGTTATATCAAAAAATAAGGAACAACGAAAAAATAACAATCCTGATATGTGAGCAACTCATCATCCTGCATTCATCCCACATCTTGCATTGTCTCATCACCATCTCCAATAAAGTCTCGATGGATCAAGGACTTGTTGGACTTTTTAAAGCAATAATCAAAATCAATGGTCGGGTCATTCTTTATTCTTCTATCTTCTCTCCATGCTAACTTGGTATCATGACAGTCAACAAAAACATCATCAAATGCATCCATCCTACATCTACAAATCATCAACATACATGCATCTCCTAATGATAACATAATCATTGCATATCACATCATACATTCTGCATCATCATTTAAGTTGTGATGAATAATATAGATTTATTATTCTAAGCATCTTAAATCATTCCATCACATATCATATACATGCATTGCATATATCATAAGCATATATTGCATTAACCATCCATACATCCATATGCATACATGATCATCTCATAAAATTACATAGGAAATACACAAAAAAAAATGCATCTATAACATTTGCATATCATAGCATATCGTGAAAAAGGTATTGAAAAAGAATATAACATTGCATATATACATCTCATATCATCGCATATCGCATGAGCATAGGTAAATTGCATCCATACATGATCAAATATAAGAATCTCACATCATTGCATCCATATATCATAAGCATGAAATAAGATCATCACACCATATCGAATCTGTATCCGTATCATATATATATAAAAAATGAATGTCATGGTACAAAATCTGGATCAGTGTATGCATATCGATAAAAAAAACAATATCCACGAGGCTATCAAAAAAGAGCCCATGAATGTATATCTGTATAAAGAATAGGGTAACAAAATAACAATTAAAAAGTGTTTGTGCACTCGAGCTAGCCCTGATGGCTGCTCCCCTTTCCGGCTTGCCTCTCTAGCTGCTCCTCAGCTCTGGGTTGTGCATCGCTCCTCTATGAAAAATCAAGCTATCTGAGGGCCTGTGGAACATCTCGATGATAGTGCATCCTATAGTAGGATGCCTCTGTCACATCCTCTCTATATAGTCTCACTGATACTGTCCTGCCCTGGGATGCTATCATCATGGCCTCTATCTGATGTCGCCGCCCGATCTCATGATCTCTCTTTGCGGTCACATTCTGTAACTACTGTCGGGCATGGTCCCTCTCTGCTATAATGGCCACCACCTGTTGTCTGGCATGGTCCCACTCAATAGTAATAGCTAAAATCTACTGGTGGGCCTGATCTTGCTCACCTGTCAAAACCTGCACCTGCTACTGGATCTGAACATCCCTGGCATCTGGTGGTGGTGGCTGTGGAGGCTGCTGCTGAATGGGTGGCTACTATGGAGCCTATTGTCCCACTGGAGATGCCCCTGGAACCTATCCGTCTTGGCCATCCTGGCCAGCCTTCTCCTGTCCATGTCCCTATCCTTTGCCCCTGCTTGCACCTGTCCCTCTGGGTCTCCCTCGCGGAGGACTGCCTGCTAGATCTGTCAAACACCGAGGAGGTGTGAACCATGCATTGTAAGTAGGCATAGTCAGTGCTATCGCTTGACCCTGATCATAGGCCCATGGCTAAGCCACCAACTATATGAAACTATCTACCACCTATGGAGATGGAATGATGGGTCCCCATGTGGGAACCTATCGATCAAACCTCGAAAAAATGACCCTATAGGCATCATCTGGCCTGTCTTGCTGCTCTCCAAACTACCTGGCCACCCTATTTGGCAAATACCTCTTGATAATTGTATGCTATCGACCTTGCATGTATCGGGTTTGTTTGGAAAAAAATAACTATTGTGCATCATCGTACAATGATGGCATTTAAAGTCAGGGTCACCATCAGAACACTGTCATATCATCTAAAACTCGTCGCCAATTCACGAGCTTAATCTGTCCAGTGTGCCGCAAGGTAATAAAACCTTTGTATTGCTAGATGATAGGATCATCTGGCTCAACATCAACCATTTGTACTATTGATCAGAGCACAACTATATGCTCCCAGGCTCAAATATGAAGCAAGGTCACCCCTACGCCAATGGCCCTACCGTCGCAGTAAAAAAAGTAATGCATATCATGATATAGTGAGGCGAGCATCATTAGAACCCATGCAAACTATGTCATCCTATACAACATCCTATGCCATGCTAGGCTCCATTCTGGGTTGAACCCTTTGTTGTGTTGGTCTGGAGCAACCAAACCTGAAATGATGGCTGCAATGATCAATTGAAAGGTGGGCACATGACCTTTATACATCTCGAGGTCGATCTGTGATGTCACAAGAGCAATGTTCTCCAACTCCATAACCTCGTGATAAGCATCAAATCTGGCATCAACATCGTAAATCACATGATCGCCATGTATCGACAAACACAAAATGCACCATACATCCTCTAAGGTCACGGTCGCCTCACCTATCAAAAGGTGAAATGATGAAGTCTCATTGTGCCATCTCTCACACAGAGCAGTCATCATAGCTAAATGAGTCTGGATGACGGGCGCATATGCAAAATACCAAAGGCCAATCTCTCCTAGGTGCTCTTAGTGTAACTCTGAAAAATCTCCCAGTCTCTCCAAAACTATGGGTCTGTGCTCGTGTGACATCAATGGTGGAATGATCTCTTGCACCCACGAAACGCACGATGTCAAAAAATTGAGGAAATTTGACTCAATTTGGAATTTTTAGGTTAGAAATCACAAAGTGCGTCACCAAACACATGGGCATCACAATTTAAGTTTTGGAAACCCTAACTCTAATTTCTAAATTGACAAGTACATTGCTATATAAGCATGCATCACAATTTAAAATTAGAAACCCTAATTTTAAATCACGAATAACATCGCCATATACATATGCGTCGCTATAATTCATTTTAGCATTGTCGATTGTTAAATGGGCATTGCTATATAGTGACGCCGCCAAAGTTTAAATTTCAAAGCATAATAAATGCATCAAAAAGTCAAATTTCAAATTAGGTTTTGAGTTACATACCGCTAGTTGTGAGCCTAGGATCCGCTGATACTCTCAAACTTGGTTGGAAATGTGTCATGGAAGCTATCAATGTGCCATTTAGTCAAAGGGTTAAAGCTCAAAACAACAAGAATCTCCAAGGTGTGAATGCACAAATGAATTGAAAGTGACCCTTCTTGGCTTATTTATGCTAGAAAATTAGGGTTTTTTGCCCTAATTTCTAGGATTTATCATCATTTTCGCCAATTTTGCCAATTAGAACCTAATTTTACATCATTTTTTGCATTTTTGGCATAATTCTTGCATCTCGAAGCCTTTCAGGACCCCTTGAGGTAGCTTTTAACCTTTATCGAGAAATCAACCCAAAATTTAAATTTTTTGCCCGATTTCTCCAGGGGGAAGGGAATTAGCTTTATCCTTCCATTAGGGCATCTAAAAAAATTAGAATTTTTTGATTTTTTAATTTGGGTAGCAATTTTTAATCCGAAGGGCATCAGTCTTTGAACCAAAGCAACAGGTACCTCGCTTCAAAGAGGGAGAAAATATAGACACTGAAAAATGTCCCGAATGATATCATGCACTTGAAATAGGTACTAACATCATTTCCTCTTTAAACCCATCATCTTTTCGTTTAATTGGTTGGATTAGCTTAGCTAATTAATTAATTGCATCATTTGCATCTATTAACCTAAGTCATCAAATCGAGTTAATTCACCCCCTTTCATGCTAATATTTCATCTTCTTAAATTAAATAAATCAAAATATTTAATTTAATTCCCTAAGTCTTCTAATTTAATTAAATAACCTTAATTTATTTAATTAAATGTCATTTCATCTCTCCCCCATTCATTAAATAATTGAATTTAATGAATATCACTTTAAATTCTTCTAATTCCCTAATTGCATGATTAAACCTTGTTTAATTAACAATTAAACTATTTTTCCTCTAAAAGGGGAATATTCCTTATCTCCTTTTTGCACAATTAAAACTTTCTTTTAATTTGCAAAATATCTTTATCCTCACACATGAAAATATTCCAAAGAATATTATCTCTCCTCCAATCATCTCACTTAGCTTTTTGAACAAACTAAACCTGTAACCTCTTGAACAAGTCACCTTGTGACCTATGTGTGTAGGTCAAAAGTGTGTTTGTTTGGAACAAATATGAGATTTTGATTAATTCTCATCTTGTATTCTCATCCATTGATGAGAATCCATGATCCATGCCTCCAATTTCCTCCGTCCTTGACCGTTAATTAATATTTTCAATCTCAAACCTCCATTTCTCATTTTCTCTCCTATAAATAGAACACTATTTGGAGACAAATGGATCCATCTTTCAATTGCAAACTTATGTCGTTGAATCCACTTACATTCATACTCTCGATTTACTCAATTTTAGCTTATTTTAGTTTATTTTTAGTTGCATAATAGCTTTAAGCTTCCATTAATGGCTTCCATGCATCCACATTTTAGCTTAGAATTAGCTTAGATTAGTTTAGCAATTGCATAGTTAAATCAATTTTAGCATAAAATCATGTTAATCTAGCTTGCATCGTGTTTAAATTAGAATAAATTAGGTTTTCATCCATTTATCACTATGGTTTCATCAATCCTCTTCCATAGAATCGATTGAAACATGCTAACTAATCATAGGATTGGGAAAGGGTTGTTGTTCCACATCAACATGACACCAATTCCAAAACAGGATAAGTTTCAAATGGGTTAGAGTAGGCATTTAATTGCTTTCGTAGTTTGTAGTTTTTAAATTTCAATAAATGCTTAGTTTAAACTTTCAATTTGAATGATCTTGTTTGTAAGATTGAGGTGTAGTTGATAAATTATGCTTCGATTCATCATGGATCAAGCGTAATCAACCCACCCTGACAATCCCCATCTCACAACTTTGAACCGTAGATTGTTTTTTGATATTCGAGTTTAACAAATTGATATCAAATTAGTATATATTGTATTTGAAAGATTTAAGGTAGTTTTGTTTAGCATAAGCATGATATGTCATATTCTGAAGTTATAAATAATGTGTCTTTTGTAGACATACCCACCCAACCCCTAAATCTAGCATACTATACCCATACTTGATTCCAATTCAACAATAAGAGTATTTGTAGAAATTCTTGGTCATCCATGGTCGATTAAAATGATTTTAATTTTCTTTTCACTTACCTTTTCCATTTGTGCTTTGAAATCCTTAAAAACATCGAAAGCATCAAATTTATTCTTAGCAAATTATGCCATTTTTTTCTTTCTATAATCATCTATAAAGGTAAGATAGTAATTTGTAACTCCAATAGACAAGGGTGTGATTAGGAAAAAATATCCTTGATAAGACTTATTCAGGAATCCTCTAGATTGGTGATACACACCATTAGACCTTGATACCCGCAGTTGCTGTAACCTCGATGCCAACCATAATAAACAAACCTTTAATCCCTGCATGATTTAAATTAATATAGAATAAATCTTTTGCATATGTATTTTTAGTTTGAAGAAAAAAATTGAACACTTAAACATAAACCTCTTTCAGGAATCCTCAACGTTAGAAAGAAGAACTCACTTCTCAATAACTATCCTGAAGAGGATCTGAGTAGGGCCCCAGGACCAGGTAGACCTGAATTCCCCCTTGAAGCACTATCAGAGATTAGTCTTAAGCAAACCATTAGGAGGTTGTTTACGTGAGCCTGTTGATCACAATACTCTTTTTATGATTATCCCATCAATGGTGGAATTCAAAAGAAATAGTTCTCTTGATAGATTAATTGAGTATGAAACATCCTGATCATGTTATTGAGACTTGGGCTTGGCAAAATTTCTACAAGCTATTTTGTGATTTGGACTTGGTGGAAAACTTGGTCAATACTTGGGAAATAAAAAAATATTATATATGAAAAATGTTGTTAATAGTCTTTTATGAAAATCACTGTGTTTTCCAGAGAGTCAGATCATTGATGGGTGGGAAAGAAGTTTGAATTGCCTTGCATTGAGAATACTAATGAAAGAAATGGATAAAATATTCTCTAGCGGGTTAAGGGTAGTCCTACGCTATTGCTGCTTTACATGAGCAAAGTTGTAGAACAAGAGGTCATGCCCTATTCCAAAGTGGAAAGAAAAAGAAAAGAAGATAAATAATGGACAAAAAAACTAAGAAAAGTGGATTATATTTTGAAGGATAGTAGATTACAGGAACTTAAATAGGACAGGTAAATTATAAGTAGAGTGATAGTTAACCAGGAGAAAATTCTTCAGCCATATCACTACAAATAACATGTTTGACATCCACTTTTCTTGACCTAAATTTCATGACATTAATCTTTATTTGGAGTTAGTTTTCTTATCATCTTTGACTATGGATTCTTGCATTTGTACATTTTGTTCCCCTTACTGTTTCTTTCCTGTGTTCCCACAATCTAGACATGTACCCAGGATTTTGTGAACCCATCGTGTCTGAGATCAAATCATTTTAGTCAGAGTAAAGAGGAGGGTAGGAATCAAGGTAGCCGTCTAGATTTAGCTCACTTGTTGGAATTTTTCACCCGTGATTCCAATCCATTCAAATTGGAACTGGGAAGAATAATTTCCTCAGAGAAATTTCAGTTGAGCTAAAATGCACTCACAAACAAAATGATAAACCTTAATTTCTTTGTAGCAATTTTTCTATACAAAAGAAAGAATGCAGACATGAGGCAATTTTTGGTTAGAATCAAGGAATAAAACACACAACCATTAATGAAATTCGAGGACCTATTGAATGGAAAGAAAATTCATAGTCTTATCTTGTTGTTGGTTGTTGGAGTTTTATTCAAATGTCGGCTAAGAGCCTTGTATTCTTTTTATCTTATTGGTGGTGGTTAAGAGTTATTACACTGCATTCCAGTGCCATCCCAAAATCTCTAGCAAATTTTTGCCATCCCTATCTCCATCCCCAAAACTTGGCAAATCACTAGTTTTTTAAAATCTCTTAGATTTTTATTATTGGTTTTTACAATTTTCCATCAACTTCCTTCATTTGATTAACATTAGGCTATTGAAGAGTTTAAAGAATTTGCAAGGATGTAGCAAAAGTGGGATGGTTCTAAGGCTTTATATTTTTTTTCATACAACTTTTCTAATGTCTAAAGAAATTAGAAACCAAACAAAAGAAGGTGTAGTATTTTGGTGAACTGGATTGTGAGAAGTTTAGTTGATAACAAATCATTAAGGTGTAGTTTTGTTGGATTGTGAGCATTTTAGTTGGTTCCTTCTTGCAGCTGATGAACTGTAGATGAATTTGAGACAAAATTTCTTGACTCTTGTCTATTTCCTTTATCTGTTTACAATCAATTTTGCATCTCATTTAGAATTTTTACTATTTCTATTTTATCCTTAATCCTTCAGAACATGGCTGTCATGTGCAAAACTTGCTTGATTTATTTAGAAAAGCTTGTATATGTTACTTGAAAGTTGAAACTTAAGATTAAGATCTATTTACAATGCTTTTATTCATCAATAGTAAGAAATATCTTAAGTTCTGGTTTTTTAAATTTGGTTGTTGATTTGAATAACATTCCACTATATTTGGTTGTGATTCATTTCAGGTACCTTTCAAGAAACCTTTTATTTGGTTCTATTCCAAAGAGATTGATTATCTTCTCACAACTCTCTGAAAAAATGTTCAGGTATTCTTCTAAAGCACACAAATATCCAATTAACTGAATAATGTAGTTTTCAATGGAATCAACCTCAATCAGAATTCAAGTAAGCAATGCCAAAATCAAACTATTTTATATGTTTGTTTTGCACTTATTAACATTTCCCATTATTTACAGGAAACTTATTCAACTCCTATTCAACCTCTTAATATCCTTGCAGAAAGACCACCAGAAAATAAATATGAATGGGTAAGTGGCTTCAATGAAATTTTTAATTTTTGGAAAATCAATTGAGGGCTTTTCTATATTTTCTTTTTGCTTTTCAATACTTGTTGGGAAGCTGAATTTTGTTTGTAGATTACATAGTTTAGTAAAGAATATTTTGAGAGCATTTTTTTACTTTATTTTTTTTTTGTCTTTTGTATGGCAGCTCTTTCAACTCATTTCAAGCAAAGGTAAACTTGTTTTAACAATATTTCAATTATATTTAATTTGTGGCTCTTGGTTTGTACATACATATTGAGTTTATTTAATATATTGTATTTAAATCTCATTTATATTAAACGCTTTAAAAGTGCATTTCTATTTAATTTCTATTGTTAATGGCAATAATCTCAATGTTTAGTCAATGGCAGCATCGTCAGGAGAAGATATGGAAGGGGTGAGTTCAAAGCGGTGGAAGAAAATGTAGTGGTTGGGGAAAAACTTAATGATATACAGCTGTTGCAATGACAAACAAAGATATCCTCAACCTCCAATAGAATGTACTACAGACATATAAGCATTGGACGTCAAAATGCTTTTGTCTCTTTGTAGTAATGGCATTTAAGTTTAAGGAGGATATTTTTAATCACATACTTAAAAATAAAGATGTCAATGTACTAAGTTTAGGTTTACAAAAAATATTCAAAATGGTTTAAAGATTTGAGAATGACCCAAAAAATGTATACAACTATTAATTACTACTTATTCATATCTATTTTAATTTCATCTCCATTTTTATAAACTCGTTACATCAGTCATAAAAAAATTGCAAACATTTATGAAAACTTGATAAAATCCACAACCACCCCACCCTCTCCTCTTCCTCGTCTCTCTACAACTCTTGTGCTATCTATGAAATATGAAATAAAAAATATTTGATCACAAACTTACTAAAGTGAAGATAAGAGAAATTGCATCCAAGCAAACAAAAATGATAATAACTGTTTTAATAGTGTATTTTAAGATCAAATATATGACAAATATGATATTCATTGATTGCCAATTGGTGCTAAGGTTTAGATAATTAAGTTCCCTCCTTGCCTAAGAAAATGAAAACAATAAGCTTTTTCAAGGAATATACAAGTACCAATCAGTACCTTGAAAACAACAAGTGCTAAACTAAAGTAATCAAAACAAGCCTAAGAAAAAAAATAATCAGTCCTAAAAGGGTCTTAAAAATGTATATTATGACTAAATTGATTTTAATAATCAATACAAGTTTAGTTTTACAAAAAATATTCAAAATGGTTCAAGGATTTGAGAATGAGTGATTGAAGTATTGGTTTTTTTTAAGATTTAAATTTAATCTTTAAATTGATATTTAAGTTAGAATTTTAAATTGTTTAAAATTGAATTTTTAAAGGGATATTTAAAGTAGAATTTTAAATTGTTCTTAAGGACTACTTATATATTGTAAGTTATTAGAAAATATTTAAAAAGATGCATCCATAAATGAACCAATTCTATTCCCAACAAATGTATAAACTATTAATTACTACTTATACATTCAATTATAGACCTCTCAAACATAAATTATAAAAAATATAATCAACATAACCATTGCAAAGAAAAATAAGAAAAATAAAAGAAGTTCCAAATTTTCATTTTATTACGTCGAGAGGCATTCTTAAATGAAAGCAAACAAATTGTATCCAAAAAAACTCTACAAGAAAAAAATGGCGTGCATTTGTCAGTCTTTGAATCTGAAAGATTTAAAATTCATTAATTTTTTTTTAATGTTTTCAAAGCCTTTTCAGCTACCACATCTTGTGCATATTTTCCATTAATAGCAATCAATAAGAATGCACCTCGTTGAGGCATTCTATCAAACAACTCGCGAGCTTTCTACATGCTTTCACATTTTGGATACATGTCTATGAGAACACCATGGACTACAATATCTGAAGCAAACCCACTTCTGGTTATGCATTGATGGATCATAAAACCCTATTTCAAATATCCTACTTTGGCATAAAATGGGAGCATGCTGGTAGAGGTAAAATGATCATGCTGCACAACTGTTATGTGCATTTAGTGAAACAATGCCAATGCCTCGAGGAAACCCATGTCTTTTGTATGCTTTGATTATCACATTCCATGACAAAAATGTATTGCTCTATCTTGTCATTGAAAACCTTTCCAACAACATTAAACGTCTGCAATTGATATACATGTTGATAAGTTTATTTTGAGGAAACAACCATAGGGAGATTTATTTTGGTTCATCTCATTTAAAAAAAAATCTATCGTGTAAGGGTTTCGTAAACTTTTCTTGCAAACTCTACCCATTTTTCTCATTGGCATCGACAACACAATTTATGCAGAATCTTGATATTTTTCTCATCGACATTGACAACACAATTTGTGTACAATCTTGAGGTAAGTCAGTTGCCATGGTTTCAATGAGTTTTATATTTTTAATCTATGCGCGACTAGATCATAGGGGAGAGGACCTAGTAGTGGTGCACCCTACCTTCGTGCTTCTAATTATCCTACGTGGAAATTTCAAATCACTTCCAATTTTTTACAACAACTTGCTTGGAAAGTCCCCTTCTTATAACTTTTGTTTTAGGGCCACATCATCAAATATGATGCCACAACAACATGCTTTTTGTCAAGGTGTCTAAATAGGTCCAAAAAAAAGTGAGATCAATACTTGTGCATTCACATCATGGGTAGTTGAGCGTTGATGTGACATCACATGATTGGTTGCTTTTTAGATCAAAGGAATACATTTTCTATAATTATGGGTAGTCAAGTCACAACTATTGAACATTATATAAACAACTACTATCACAACTACTGGAAATTATATAAAAAACTACTATCACAACTATTAAAACATGCTCAAATACTGGGTCCTCTCCCCTAGTATTGCTTTCTATTGGTGATGGTGAATTTTTACTTTGATGTGAGTGGAATACAATCTTTGAATTTTCTTACTTTTACACTCTTTAAGATATTCTAAATTTTTGGTTTATAATGTTTCGATAGAGTATTTAAAAATGTGGGTATCTAATGTTTGTTTTATGTTTTGAAAGTAATTGTAGACTCACATCAATACCGTGTGTGTAAAATACTTCATAAATTTTGGTAAGTCTATGCATAGGTTTGGTTTGTTGCTCACAATACCCATCTAGCATAATATTGTTAGATGCCAAATGAAATGGCCAAGGGATGTCCACTCAGACATGTGAAGGGCAAATGACCAGATCAAGACTGCTCATGAGGAGGAGATGACGGTGTCACAAGCTGGATGGGCACTTTGATGTCTTCTACAAGTGTTTTAACCTGCAAGGGGTCGATGTCTACATAAATTGAGGAAATCTACAGTCCAAAAACAAGGGGACTATAAATTATCATATTTTATATTAAGTTATAAGTTGTAGTTTGTAATACTTGTGCCCGAGGTTATGATTTGTTTAATACAACTTGATAGATAATAATATAATCTTGATTGTGGTGGTGATATTCCCTCTTTGTAGGGACAAATCTACATATATTCATTTGGTTTACATTTACATTTTGCATAGAAGTTATAAGTCATTTTTCGAGGGATTAGAATGGTAGCTAAGAAGGACCATACACCTTGATTTTTAAGTAGATTGAAATAATGTTTTTTTAACTAATTTCTATATATATTATTATTTTTAATTATTACAGATAATTGAAAGGTTTTTCAAATAAAAGTAGTGATGAATTTATTTAAATAAATGCAAAGATGGTGAATTTAGAATAATTATTAATGTTAAGTCACATTTAGTTGGTTGTATTATAATTCTAATATTTAATTTTCATCTCATTTTATTTTTAAAATTTTAAATATATGAATTTTTATGATGCTTTTATAATCAATATTTAGTAAATGTGATGTATGGAAATATTTTATACTTTTATTTGTTTATATTTATTTGATTATGATAATATGGACAAATAATAATAGATGGAGGAATTAAAGCATGAAAGAAGGGAAAAGTATTTATTTGTTATCATTATATAATGTATGAAAGGGTAAGAATCATTATGAATAATAATAAAGTCAAGATGAGATGTAAGAGAACTATCATCATAAAACCATAAACTCACTTATCTAACATATATATATTTAATAATATATATAAAATACGTCGAGAGATATCCTTTTTATGCATCTATTGCACTTTTATGTGAGAAATTGATTAAAAAATAGATGCCTCGAGAAGGATATCTCTCAACGAATTTTATATATATTATTAAATATATATATGCTAGTACATATCCAAAACAAGAGACTGTTTAAGCCAACATGATGGGTGGTTTCAATTGAATTGGGTGTTGCTTTGAGGTAATGTAAATGATGGAAATGTGTTTAGAAATGGTTATTGCAAGTTTAAAGATAAAATGTTATTTGTACTAGTATATAGATTTTTGTTTTTCTTTCAAGGATTTCTTTCATGTTGTCATTGTAGAGTTAGGTGGTTACATCATTTGTAGAACACCTATATGTCATGTTGCCATTGTAGAGTTATGTCTATGACGTATCAACGTAATTATTTAAGTTTTAGTTTAATTTGGGGTAAAAGCAAGAAGTTGGGTCCACGAAGAGGGGAAGTTTCAGCCAAAATAAAAAAAAATCATAAGAAACGCGTACACGCTTTGGTTCGGGTACCCGAGCATCAATCCGAACGCATATGTGTTCAAATTTGGGTACGCAGCCGAAAACGCGCACGTGTTTTAAAATGCATACACATTTTGCAAAGCTATTTAATTTTTTAAATTAACGACTATGTAATTCATTTTCATAGTTCGTTTTAGTCGCATCTAGGGGAGAGCAAAGATTGCGTATGCATTTCAGAGCGTCGTTTTCAACCATTTTTTCACTACCACCTCCTTCGGTCGACACAATCGCCTCAGCGACCTCCAGGTTGGTTGAATTTTGCTTTTTTTGCTTTATATCTTGCATTTCTATTTTGTAACTGTTACTTAGTTTTTGCCTGTTTTGTTTGTTTTACATTCAATATTTTATAGTTTTAAATTGCATTTAAAAAACCAAAAACATCAACGAAACCAAAAATGTTACATTATAAATTGAAAAGCATAAAAGCTAAACCTAAATTAACTAGAATTTAACCTAAATTGGACATGTATTTAACTTAGAAATCAAAAACCTAACCCTAGGTTCCAAAAAATAGACCTAAAAACTAAAACCCTTAATCTTAGGACATAAACCCTAAAAGCTAAACCTAAAACCCTTAATCCTAGGACCTAAAGGTCCTAAAACATAAACCTAAAACCCTAAACCCTAAAACCTAAACAAAAAACCCTAAACCCTAAACCCTAAACCTAAAACCTAAAACCCTAGGTAAGAGTAGCTATCTTGAATCTTGTTGTTTTTCCCCTTAGTATTGATCATGTTTCAATTAATGTATATCATCAAATTTGGCTATAGTTTAATTATCAAGTGATAGAGCTAGAAAAATAAGTTTATGACCTTTCAGGGGATTCACTTAGTAAACCAATGACATATAGATCTAACTCAAAACTATTTATAATTTCCACCCCATTTATTAAAGGTAAATAACATAAAATACCTAGATGAATTATGACAAATATGTCATCCTCTAGAAAGTTTTGATGTAGAAGCACTTATACAACTCAACATATGAACCCTTTCCATGTACACAAAATGTAATAACTTGCATCCTTAGATATTTTAGGTATCTTAATTATAGTATACATATTGATCTAAATTATAGTGGAAATATTTTAGATATATACTTGATGATTCTTCTTGGAAGGGTTGCAAAAGTACTAAAAGGTGTTCAATAATTAGTTTTAGGTAATGTAGGTAGGATTTTATTAAAATTGTATGACCTTGGTGTGACAATTATCTCTATTTTTAGCTGCATTAGAATTGGTAGTAACAACGAACCCTTCATATTATAGGTCTTTGACACAATAATATCATTGACAATCATTTTTGTGAATATTTACTAGGGGATGTGAGACTAATAGTTTCATCGCTCTATCTAAACCTAATTATTTTTACTAACTTTTTTAACATATTTGCAACATTATTCATATTACTAAATTTATCTAACATCGCTCTCCCATCCCCACCACTAAACAAACTAAACACAAACACTAGTTGACCTCCTACTATTTACATCTCATAATAAATCTAAGATAATAAATGTCTAAATATCAAATAAAATTGCAAGTGACTCTAACCTTTCTATGATATAAGTCACCTATTGTACTGCTTACCCCTTTTTTACAAGAAATTGCATTACCTTTAGGTTGCAAGTGATTTGTAGTAATACTACCAATTTATTGCAAGTGTCTTACAGTACCTCTTTGCTAGAAACTATAATACTTTGTAGTTACCAACAAATACATGTTAATCTAATATCTCAATTTCTAGGTCATTACAACACCTTTAAAAATGCATTCAATCTACACATAGATTCACATCCACCTTCTTTATTACATTAATTTACAAATTCTCACACATAGATGCCTCTTGATGAGGGCCCCTTACTATTATATCTTGAAGGAGATAAATAACTTGAGGACCACGAATAGGATTCATAGGTGGGTTCTTAGCCTTCCCCTCATTCCTGCTTTGATGAGTGACATGATGCCTAGGAGCATCTTTCATTGACAATCAATGCATAGGTTAGGACATACATATAGAATCATCTAAAAAGCATCACTAAGGAATGGCATTCATTAGTCCAAGATAGAATGATAAAATAATTTGAAATTAACAACCACACATTGGACTCAATTTTAACCTTGCAAGGAAAATGAAACCATATGGTTACTAGAAGATAAAGTGCTCGAATTTAACCTTGAGGGTACATGTATGTATGAATTTAATTGTATAATTTAATGTGTATATGCTATGGATTTTTTAATGTTATAAATTGAATGCGTCTTCAAATGAAATGTATTTTGAATTTGTGCACGTTAAATGCGATTTAAATAACTTTCAAATTGTGTACATTAGTTAAAATAGTTTGTTGATATATATTTTTAAATTGTTTAACATGCAGTTGCCATTTCATTGTTCACATGGAGCCTGAATTCAACCTAGAGGATTTTATACCTGATGCACAACCTCAAGATCCCATACATCCAAATCTGCCACCACAATAAAACCCCACACCTCCACACTCTCCACCTCCTAACCCCCCATACCCCATAGTAGATCAGGCTCAATTAAGAGAGAGCATTAGAGAAAACCTGAATGTGATTCAGGAAAATATAGATTTGATAAAAAAGGAGCCTAATATCCCCCCATCTCGCACGGTTTGCATCTTCGATGCAATCTGTTGTTGATTCTGTTTGATCTATTGATGCAAACCTAGATAGGTTCCATCAATGGAGAGAAGAGAGGAGACAATTCTATGCAGATGGATTGTCCTATAAAGAAATTAATGGCCTTAAAATTACCAAACAAGCCATTTTCCAACATTTCTTTAGCCCCCAAACAAATGAACCAATTCCACCCACCAAAAAATGAATTCCAATTAAATGGTGTAGGCACCCATAGATAGCTGCAAATCAAATATTTGGGATAGATGGTGGATGGTTTTTGATACTCCACCACATGAAAATTGTGAGGTGCCCCTATACTTTTTGAGAAATATATGGGCTGAGTTTGAGTTGGGTTTAAAATCCATCTATTTTGATATGAGCTCATTTCAGGGAACTAGGGGTGGCATGCCCCAACATAGATTAGGAGCACATGTTGATCCTCAACGACGTGCTCCGATTGCTTCTATTGTTAATCCTCCTTCTCTTGGTGTTCTCATTGCATTTCAACAACAAACGATGTTTTCAATATTAGGAGCATTGAGTTCTCTTTCATGACATCTCACTCATTAGACTACACATGCGGCAACTGAAGTGGACAATACAGAGCATGGAGGCTTAGGCTATGGGCATACTCAGGCATCCACTTCAGGTGACCCATATGCATCTAGGATGAAGTCATATATGGATTTACTATATTCTAAGGATCATCCTACACAGGTATGTTCATATTTTGAACTTAGGAACATTTAAATAATTTGTTTGAAATGTGCAAAATTCATGTAAATAATAACATCAAATTATATATATAATATAATATATTCAAGAAGTGTTCGGTGTAGATGCATGATGACACGGTGCTTGTTTCTCAATATGATCATTTCTATATTTTGAGTGCTGTAGAAGTGGGCTCACCTTTTGGTCAGGTATAAACCAATATATATTTTAATTTATGTGGACATATTTAATTTATTTTTAATTTGTACACATGTGTGAAATGATATTATATCTAGATGCAGGAAGGTCATGCGATACTGAGTACCGACCAACCACAAGTTTTGGTGAGCACTCTTGAGCCATCATCAGCTCAGGTGCGTGCTTTCAAAAGTTTGTTAAATTTATATTAAATACACATCATAGATCTAATTTAATTTGAATTTGTATACATGTGTAAATGATCTATACATTGTTGTATCTATATGTAGGGATTTCATGTGATACCCATGGCGAGCGCACCTGAGACATCATCAACATTTTTGCATGGGCAATCTCAGGTGCGTGATCATGAGGTCATATCATTTGAGGTTGTAAACTTTACTAAATCTCCTATAAAATTTTTAGGGACCTTTTAAATATATATTTGAGGTTTTAACATATTGTTTGCTTTATATGAATATGTAGGATATAGTAGATCAAGCATTTGGACCTTCTCAATTGACAGTTATGCTACCTGTTGAATAAAATGTGCCAGTAGATTCACATGATCATATGGTAATTTATGCATACTAGAATTCATTTTTACTGTATTTACTAGAAATTTAATAATTAATTTTTTTATTTTTTTTGATCGGTAATATAGATAGTTTTATTCAATATAAGAAAGTAAGGTTTATACAAAGAAATCAGCCTGCCAAAACCTGGCTAGGCTGACAGCACCCAAGCATTTCCAAACCCCACCACCCAAAACATGACACAAGCCCAGACCAGACCACCAATGGGGAAAACCAAGCCAAAATCCCATACCCGAAAAGCCCACCACCCTGAACATCAGTAAAGCAACCACCACACCCATCCCCCAGGCCACTAAAATGTCGTTCGAGTCAAAACAACCACCACAAACCCGACACACCACCAAAAAACCAAACGAAAATCCCCACCAACCAACAACATAAACCTCGCCACTCGCACACGAAGAGAGCCCTCCACACCCCCCCACATCAACAGACCAAATGCCTAGGAGGGTTCTAACGGGTACCACCCCTGCTCGTCGAGCGCCTCTTTCACAAAACTAAGGTAGGGACCCCCACCACTGCTTGGTCCGATTCAAACTCATGTCTTCTTAGGACATATTTCAAATTCTCCCAGGCAACAAACATCTCCATCCTATATGCATCCTTATCCAACCTCCTGTGCCACCTCACAAATGGCACCACACCTAACTCTTCTACGTCCTCCATATCCTCGAGGCCTTCAGAGATGTAATAGCCCACTCTCAGAATAGCCCACTCTAGAAAGGAGTCCAAGCCTAGCAAAAACTCCATGTCGAAAAGAGAAACCATAACCCACCGAATAACTTTGACATCCTCGCCTAATTCTAGCCCCCATGAGAATAACATCAAAGCAATGTCCACATTTATTCTTCCCCTGTGGGTTGTTTCCATGAAAAGCCTACCCAACACACCCAACACTGCTTCCACCACATCCTCAAATGGTCACTTCAAAACAAATTTGAGGCGAAACTTAGAAATCGGCCCAAAGAAGGCCTTATGTTGCAGCAAAGTCTTAAATGAATACATAGCCTCCATCACGCATTGCATCAACCCCCAAGCAACCACTACGTAGCAATGAAGAACAAACACACCATCCACCATAAATAGCCCATCCAGACGTGCCAGGTACCCTCGAAAAACTTCAGCCATCAACAAACATTAATGCGAATCAAACCCCGCCGCTAGAAATCAAATCGCCCACACATGAAGCATAATCAAAAAGACATTCCCACACGCTCAAGGATAGCCACTACATCCTTGAGAGATGGGCGTTCAAAATCATACCGAAATGTTGACCAATGACATAAAAGCCAATACCCAAACGAAAATTCCATAATTCACATGAAATCATGAACCGAAACAACAACCCTCCATAGTACCCTTCACTAAAAGATGACATCATTAACACACACCCTCCACCTCAGCTAAAAATCATCCACCTCCACATCTCGAAGGTCTTCGAATTGCGTGTCCCCTTCACCAGAAAAGGAGATAGCCTAGTTCGAGAGGCTGTCAGCTTCACAATTCCCCAAATGTCTGATGTGACTTAACTTAAAGTCATCAAACCCTTCTAACTCCTTTGCAATAGTCCGAATAAGGCCCTGCAGGTGCCATGCCTTTACTCCCCCATTTGCAATGGCCTGGATGATTATCATCGAGTCACCTTCAAGATGCAAATTGCGAACACCCAATGAACGTGCTAACCCAATGCCAATTAAGGCAGCCTGAGCTTCAACAACATTATTGGTCCCATAGGCTAGCCTCTTAGCCCCAAAAGCCACTACCCTACCCTGCCAATCTCTAATTAAGGCTCTCGCCCCTGAAGGCCCAGGATTGCCTTTAGATGCCCCATCAAAATTCACTTTATTCCAGCCCACACTCGGACATTCCCAATGAACATCCCTACTAGTAGGTTTCTCCTTACTACTCCCACTAAATTGGCCAACTCTAATCTTAATGCCTGGCCATTCCTTCTGAAAAACTTGGTCACTCACAGTGAACAGGATTTTCGCCCCCAAAGCCTCTGAAGCCGCATTTCCAACAACCTCCTCAATAGAATTATCAATTCTACTTAAAAGCCTCTTAAGAACTTCATTCTTTCCCTTGAAAATCCTTCTGTTTCTCTCCTTCCAAATCTCCCACACCAAAATCAAAGGACTACAAAGCCAAATACTAGACAAGACTGACTTCTTCTGGACAGACGACCAACTCTCAGAAATACCTTTAAGAGTCCATTGAAGGGGCCCATGCCAACCAAGTTTCCTTCGCAAGTAATCCCAACACTCTGAAGCCACCTCACAGTGACACAGTAAATGGTCCGCTGATTCTTCAGCTTTTTCACACATTACACACGTAGTGGGACCTTCGAAACCAAGACTTTTCCTTCTCTCACCTGACAAAATTCTGCCTTTGACAACAAGCCAAGCAAAGGTACCTGCTTTCCGTAGGCAAACCTTGCTCTAGCACAACTTCTTGGCCCAAAAGAATTCACCCTCATTCAGATCCAAGAGCTGATACCCAACTTTAACCAAATAACTGCCATTTGTAGACCCACACCACACCACTTTGTCTTCATCCTCCGTTAATAAAATTTTCCTATTATGAAAGATGTCCTTCATACTTGACCTTTGCTCCATGGATAAACCTTCACCATCCACATTCTTCCACACCCATTCCCGGCCAAATATGCCAATCTTTGGCTCAACATAATCCCGCACCTTGGAACCCCAGATTTGAATCATGATGGCCCTGATACCCTGCAGATCCACATTGTTCTTCAAAGCAGGTTGCTCATCCCAAGAATCATCCCAAAAATTAGCCTTCATTCCATTCCCAAGTTTCCAAGAGATATGATTAGAAATGGCCGACCTACAAGAGATAATGAAGCTCCAAATAGCCGAGCCCTTTGGTGGATTCCAAATGGTGAAAATCCTATGATTCTCTGCAGAATCCAAATATTTGGCTTTGAGGATTTTAACCCAAAGAAGATCCGGCCTGACATACATGTTCGACACTAATTTGGTTCCAAGAGCTTCATTCATCATTTGCCACTGCCTCAAACCAACACCACCTCTGTCTTTTGATTGGCAGATCTTATCCCACACTAAGAGAGGAATTTTATCCTGTTCATTCGCCCCATTCCAGAAAAATTTCCTCATATGTTGGCCAACAACATTGATCACTTTCTTGGGGATTTTCAGGCACATCATGGAATACATCAGAATTTCTGAAACCACGGATTTCAGCATCAAGAGCCTACCTGCCGCATTAAGCCACTTGCTCTTCCAACCATCCAGCCTATTCAAACACACATCCACAAGATCTCTCCAAATGTGCGGCTTGCTAGCCCCCCCAAACAAAAGTATCCCAAGAAACTTGCTAGGGAGGGATCCTGGCTTCATTCTAAGAATCCTAAAAATCTCCAATTGCTTATGGATTGGGGTGTTAAAAAAGAAAATTTCAGATTTACTCCAACTGATACGCTGACCCGACACTTTGCCATAGATATCAAGAGTATCCTTCATCACTCTAGCTTCCTGGAAGGAGGCTTCTCCCATCAAAAATGTGTCATCAACAAATTGCAAGTGCGAGAGAGGCTCAAGCCCCTCAACAATTTTTATCCCTTTCCATCTCCTCGAACTACACTTCTGCGAGATAAGCCTATCTAACACTTCAACCAAGATAATAAAAAGAAAAGGAGATAGAGGGTCCCCTTGTCTTAAACCTTTACTAGAGTCAAAAAAACCCTAGGGACTGCCATTAACAAGAACAGAAAAATGGGGTGAACATATGCAACTCTTGATCCAGGTCACCCAATTTAGAGCAAAACCAAAATTTTCCAGCACCTTCAACAAGAAGTCACAGTTAACCTCATCATAAGCTCTTTTGATGTCTAACTTGACCATCATTCTTTCATACTTTGCCATCCAAACTGAGTGAATAGCTTCATGTGCAACAATTATACCCTCGAAAATAGATCTGTTAGGGGAGAAGCCACTCTGCTCCACATAAATGACCGACTCCAAGACCTTTTTAAGCCTATTTGCAGCAACTTTTGAGATGATTTTATAAATTGTGTTACACAACGAAATTGGTCTAAAATCTTCAAAGGAATCAGTCACCTATTTTTTAGGAATTAATGCTATGAAGGTATTGTTGAAGTCTTTGAGCACAAAACCCTCTCTCCGTGATTCCTCCACCACCTCCCAAATTTTAGAAGCAAAAAGGTCCCAATTGTTTTGAAAAAATAAGGCCGAAAACCCGTTATGCCCTGGGACCTGATCACCCCTCAGCCCAAACACCACCTTCTTGACTTCACTAATAGATATCTCCCCCATCAACATATCATTCTAAGCCTCCGACACACAGGTTGGGATGATGTCTAAAATATTGGAATGATCATGAGACCCAACCTGGTTAGCAGCAAACGCTTCCTTAAAGTATTGAACCGCAACCTGGTTCACCTCCCCTAGGTTATTTTTCACATTACCGGTAGCATCTTTTATAGAAAAAATCTTATTGCTAGACCTTCGCACCTTAGCCAAATTATGAAAAAACTTTGTGTTACGATCCCCATCTTTAAGCCAAGTCTCCCTAGATTTCTGCCACCAGAAAACCTCTTCTCTAGCTAAGGCTTCAACATATTATTTATCTAAGATTTTTTCCAACACAAAGTCCTCTTCACACATTCCTGACTCAATAATTTTGGACTGCAAGGTTTTTAGTTTCTCCTCCAACCGAAACTTTTCAGCAAAAATGTTTCTAAGAGACTCCCTATTCCACCTTTTGAGCTGTTCCTTTAGGAACTGTAATTTTTAAAAAAAGATGAAGGCCTTGTTACCCGGTCGGACATGAGCCATCTTCCACCAATTCGCCACCAAATCCTTAAAACCCGCATCATGAAACCACATTGCTTCAAACTTAAAGGGGCAGCGATCCGGAGTAGCCTCTTCTTGGATATGCAAACAGATTGGGTAATGATCTGAGCCTGAGACCGGAGCAATCTCCGCCTCACAAGTCCAATTTTGAGAAGCCCAATTACCAGCCATAAAGAAGCGATCCAATTTCTCAACAATATTAAGAAAGTCACTCCTACGATTGGTCCAAGTGAATTCCCCACTTCTAAACGGAAGTTCAATCAGACCATTCCCAATGACAAAATCACTAAAATTTTGTTGTTTCAAACTTGCCCAACACAACCCTCCCCTTTTGTCAGTGGGCCTAAGAATCACATTGAAATCACCACCCAACACAAACATCCTATCCTTGCCATTACCCAAGATTGTCGAAAGATCACACCAGAGATTAGCTTTCAAATTATTTTTAATTGGGCCATACACATTTAAGACAAAAAAGGAAAACCCGAGCTGTTTGGAGCAAACATCCAACCATTGCCAATAATGATCTTGTTGAATGAGTTGAACCTCAATAACAGATTCATTCCATAAGACCCCAATTCCCCCTGAAGCCCCAAAAGCTCCAGAAAGAATACACTTCCATTTGCTAAAACGACACTTAAACAACTCAAAATCTTCTTCCTTGATTTTAGTTTCCTGAAAAAGCACCAAATCCGATCTCATTTGATCAAAGAATCTTTTGATCAAATGAATCTTGTCAGAGGCATTGCAGCCTCTGACATTCCACGAAAGGATTTTCATGGGTGTCGGGAAAAGGCATAGCCTTTTCTCGATCTGAATTTTCTCTGACCAGCAGCATTGCAAGCCAACTCCAATCTCATGCAATTGGTTTTAGGTCCACATCACTTTTTTTCCCCAATTTTCACCCTTGGGTTGGAAGCATCAAACTGTTCGATGGTCCTCTTATCCACAATCCCCAGGCACCCATTTAGTCCTAACAGGTCCTCTATTTCCTCCTCCTCATCTGATAATAAATTTGATTTCGAATCTTCCAGATTTCCCCCACTGTCCCTAACTTCATCAAACTGGTTTTCAAGGTTTCGAATGGCTGAAATTTGAATATCTTTGAAACAACTCTCTTCACCCATAGGTGCTTCCTTCTGTGCATTTTCCGTGATCAGGTCCTCACTTCTCGGGCTTAACTGATCCCCATTGCTCACAAGGTCATCTAGTTTCTCACCACGATTATAGTTACCACCAGAATTACTGTCATTTAATGAGAGGATGTGCTAGGGTACCATATTGACCTCCACATCAATCCCTTCACCCTGCAAACTAGGATTCAAGATTGGAGCTAATACCAAGGAGAAATGAACACCCTCCATGGAAAGCCCAGCAACATCGACATCATTCATCCCCCGATTCGAATTCTCAATCGCTAAGCTTTCATTAATTGGTGACCCCGACATCTTCGCATCCTGAGCCTTATCCACATTAAATCCTGACTCCTTTTCCATAGCATCAACTCATCCATCCTCCACACCTACCACACCTCCTAATTTCTTCATTGAAAAGTGATTTAGTTGTTCATCCAGACAACCCCATATCAACTGATTCCACTGAGATTCATCATCTTCCGATTTAGAGAGTCTAACCACCTCCTTACCCAAGAGATTTTGGACTATAACTTTCCCCTTATCCAAAAGCGATGATGGTCCCTCCCTAAGATTGTTCCCTGAATGACTAGGGCTAACACCAAAGGTCGTATCCACCTCCACTGACTGACGCCATTCTCCTGCACCTATTTTCAGTTCCAGGGCCTCAGGTAAAGAGAGACTTGCTTGCCTCATGATACAAATCCTTGGATACATGCTAAAGTCCGACTTATCCACCATTTCCTCAGTCTTCACAAACAACCCGATCTTATTACCTATATGTTTTAGAGTGTCTTGACCCCAATATTCTTGAGGTAAATTCTTCAGCTTCACCCAGATAGGCACATCACTTGTTATGGCGGTATTAGGATCAAAATTCGAGGTCCAATCCAGAATAGAGAAACCCCAACCATCTAAAAGGAAGGGCCCATTGTTCAATATCCACTCCTTTTCCTTCGCAATTTGATAGGTTACCAAGTAAAACCTGTTCTCTAGGGTTTTAAGACTACAAGTTTCCCCCCACTGGGTATTACACCAAGCCCTAATTTTTGAGAAAGATGGCCATTTCCCATTTCAGAAAAAAGGCATGGGCTTTCAAAAAACTAACACTGTCATTCCACTCTCTATCACCTACTAATAACGACAGCACCGAGGAGAGTTTAGGGTTTACCTTGCTAGTGTTTGCTGACCCAACTTGGTTTTTGGGTTGCCAAAATTTAGCCTGTATCTGGGGAATGTCTACCTTCCTTGGTAAATCCATCAATTTGAAAATTTCTATGCTGCGATAACCACTCCAACCATTTCCCCGCCCCTTCGATGGTTGACCATCATTGTTATTAAGGATGCCCAGAGCCTTCCATGCCCCAGCAGGTCCTCTCTTGTCGTGATGAAACCCGTTTCTACCCCTGTGATTGTTGAAAGGCCAACGGTAATGCGACTCACCGCCATATTGGAGACCCTGGTGGCATCTGAAACCTCGAGGGTTCCTCGGGTCCCTACGTTGCTCCTTCCGTTGCTCCATATATAGGTCTAGAATAATTTTGATGAATAATTAAATTTATTTTTATCAAGTTTATATTTTCAAGTTTATATGTTAAATTATATCAAAATTTCTAATTAAATTTGGATCTAATTTCAAGTTTCTTGGACTCTTTTACAACATGATACAGGTACATCTAGTCCATGTGGAACAAAGAGGAGACTTGTTTTGACTGATCGCCCTGATAGTTAGATGGTTTTAAATTTTATGGACTACAAATCTCTAGTTTTATTTAAATATATGTGTTGGACTTGACATATACATTTTGAACATGTTATTTCATGGACTATTTCACATACATTATATCGATTAATATGATCATGTTTGTGTTTATTTATATCAATTGACTTTAATATGATGATTATATATGCACTCAATTATGATCGTGTTATGTTCATTTTGATGATTATATGCACTCATGTACATGTATAGATATTTTATCTAATATTCAAGTAATACACACTAAAATCTTATCAAATTTAATATATATAATTGATCACATGGTAAGCTAACAAATTGAAACATTCCTTAAATAGTTTAGATCATATTCATAATAAATTAAGGGCAGGTAATTTTAACTATTTTCCAGTTCTAGCAAATATTTGAATCACTGAACAAAAATCTATCTCCTTGTATGTATAAAATGTATAATCTATACACAATTGAACAATTATATAAAATGTGGTAAATACAAGACATGATTTGTATAAGATAAAATTGGAACAAGATATTTAAAAAGTGACTAATAAGTTCATTGAAGTTCATACATCGAACAAACATATATAATGTTTATTGATGTTTAATACAACTATATAACGTGATGAAACATATATGTGCATGTAGATACAATTAAATCTTATCAAATTTTAGGTCAAGACCACAAATTGATATTTAAATAGTCTCTTGATAAAAAAAATTTACAATGACAATCACATGGTAGATCAACTTGATGAGAACCTGCAAAAATAATTAATGTAAGTAAAGTAACTATAGTTTTTATGAGTATTTTAACTAAATAATTCATGCGAGAAAAGAACAATATATGGTAAAAGTTAGAAAATTGAGTCTTATAAATTCCTTACAAATTCAAGTGATGTTTTCCATAGGATGGATTAAGGGGACCTAAGAGGATATAGCTTAAGGGGTCCTAAGAGAATGCCTTAATGGGAGTTAAGAGAATGACTTAAGGGGAGGCAAGAGTGTGGATTAAGGGGATTTAATATAATGACTTAAAGGGATGAAAGAGGGTCGATTAAGGGGAGTTTATAGAATGACTTAAATGGATGTAAGAGGGTGGATTAAGGGGATGTATGTCATGAACCCTAGGATATGGCTTAATGGGTCCTAAGAGGATGGCTTAAGGGGAATTATGAGAGTGACTTAAGGAATGCAAGAGGGTTGATTAAGGGGATGTAAGAGGATATGAATTAAGGGTCCTTTAAGAGGATGGCTTAAGGGGATGCAAGAGGATGGATTAAGGGGAGTTGATAGAATGGATTAAAGGGATGCAAGAGGGTGGATTAAGGGGAGTTGATAAAATTCCTTAAAGGGATGTAAGAGGGTGGATTAAGGGGATGCATGTCATGAACCCTAGGATATGGCTTAACAAGTCCTAAGAGGATGGCTTAAGAGGAATTATGAGAGTGACTTAAGGAATGCAAGAGGGTAAATTAAGGGGATGTAAGAGGATATGACTTAAGGGTTCTTTAAGAGGATGGCTCAAGGGGATGCAAGAGGGTGGATTGAGGGGAGTTGATAGAATGAATTAAAGGGATGCAAGAGGGTGGATTAAGGGGAGTTGATAGAATGAATTAAAGGGATGTAAGAGGGTGGATTAAGGGGATGCATGTCATGAACCCTAGGATATGGCTTAACGGTTCCTAAGAGGATGGCTTGAATAGAATTATGAGAGTGACTTAAGGAATGCAAGAGGGTCGATTAAGGGGATGTAAGAGGATATGACTTTAGGGTCCTTTAAGAGGATGGCTTAATGGGATGAAAGAGTGTGGATTAAGGGGAGTTGATATAATGACTTAAAGGGATGTAAGAGGGTGGATTAAGGGGATGCATGTCATGAACCCTAGGATATGGATTAACGAGTCCTAAGAGGATGACTTAAGGGGAATTATGAGAGTGACTTAAGGAATGCAAGAGGTCTAATTAAGGGGATGTAAGAGGGTGGATTAAGGGGATGCATGTCATGAACCCTAGGATGTGGCTTAACGGGTCCTATGAGGATGGCTTAAGGGGAATTATGAGAGTGACTTAAGGAATGCAAGAGGGCCTATTAAGGGGATGTAAGAGGATATGAATTAAGGGTCCTAAGCATCTCATGAACCCTAGAAACCCTAAACCCTAAACCATATGACCTAAAGCCTAGGATATTAACCCTAAACCATTAACCCATATATATTTTTTATTCTAAGCATCTCATGAACCCTAGAAACCATAAACCATATGAGCTAAAGCCTAAGAGTTGAACCCTAAACCATTAACCCATATAGATTTTTTATTCTAAGCATCTCATGAACCCTAGAAACCCTAAACCATAAACAATAGGACCTAAAGCCTAGGAGATGAACCCTAAACCATTAACCGATATAGATTTGCTATTCTAAGAATCTCATGAACCTTGGAAACCCTAAACCCTAAACCATATTACCTAAAGCCTAGGATATGAACCCTAAACCATTAACCCATATAGATTTTTTATTCTAAGCATCTCATGAACCCTAGAAACCCTAAACCATAAACAATAGGACCTAAAGCCTAGGAGATGAACCTTAAACCATTACCCATATAGATTTTTTATTCTAAGCATCTCATGAACCCTATAAACCATAAACCATAAACCATCTGACCTAAAGCCTAGGAGATGAACCCTAAACCATTAAACCATATAGATTTTTTATTCTAAGCATCTCTTGAACCCTAGAAACCCTAAAACCTAAACCATATGACCTAAAGCCTAGGAGATGAACCTTAAACCATTAAACCATATAGATTTGTTAGTCTAAGCATCTCATGAACCCTAGAAATCCTAAACCCTAAACCATATGACCTAAAGCCTAGGAGATGAACCCTAAACCATTAACCCATATAGTTTTTTTATTCTATGAATCTAATGAACCCTAGAAACCCTAAACCATAAACAATAGGACCTAAAATGTAGGGGATGAACCTTAAACCATTAACCCATAGAGATTTGTTATTCTAAGCATCTCATAAACCATAGAAACCCTAAACCCTAAATCATATGACCTAAAGCCTAGGAGATTAACCCTAAACCATTAACCCATATATATTTGTTATTTTAAGCATCTCATGAACCCTAGAAACCCTAAACCATAACTAATAGGACGTAAAGCCTAGGAGCTAAACCCTAAACCATTAACCCATATAGATTTGTTATTCTAAGCATCTCATGAACCCTAGAAACCCTAAACCATAAACAATAGGACCTAAAGCCTAGGAGATGAACCTTAAACCATTAACCCATATAGATTTGTTATTATAAGCATCTCATGAACCCTAGAAACCCTAAACTCTAAACCATATGACCTAAAGCCTAGGAGATGAACTCTAAACCATTAAACCATATAGATTTTTTATTTTAAGCATCTCATGAAACCTACAAACCCTAAACCATAAAAAATAGGACCTAAAGCATAGGAGATGAACCCTAAACCATTAACCCATATAGATTTTTTATTCTAATCATCTCATGAACCCTAGAAACCCTAAACCATAAAAAATAGGACCTAAAGCCTAGGAGATGAACCCTAAACCATTAACCCATATAGATTTGTTAGTATAAGCATCTCATGAACCCTAGAAATCCTAAACCCTAAACCATATGACTTAAATCCTAGGAGATGAACCCTAAACCATTAACCCATATAGATTTATTATTCTAAGCATCTCATGAACTCTACTAACCCTAAACCCTAAACCATATGACCTAAAGCCTAGGAGATAAACCCTAAACCATTAACCCATATATATTTGTTATTCTAATCATCTCATGAACCCTAGAAACCCTAAACCATATGACCTAAAGCCTAGGAGATGAACCTTAAACCATTAACCGATATACAAGGATGGATTAATGGTACATAAGAGGATGACTTAAGGGGTCCTAAGAGGATGGCTTAAGGGGTGATGAGAGAGTGACTTAAGGGGATGCAAGTGTATGGATTAAGGGTAGATATATGAGGATATGGATTAAGGGGTGTTGAGAGAGTAACTTAAGAGGATGCAAGTGGATGGATTAAGGGTTGATATATGTGGATATGGCTTAAGGGGTCCTAAGAGGATGGCTTAAGGCGTGTTGAGAGAGTGACTTAATGGGATGAAAGAGGATGGATTAAGGGTAGATATATGAGGATATGGATTAAAGGGTCCTAAGAGGATGGCTTAAGGGGAATTAATAGAGAGAATTAAGGGGATGCAAGATGCTGAATTAATGGTACATAATAGGATGGTTTAAGGGGTCCTAAGAGAATGACTTAAGGGGATATGAAATCAATTATAAAATCTTTATAAAATGATATTTAACTATTTAGTTTTATATTTATACTATCAATTAAATGTATCTAGAACTTATATACTTACCTATTTCTAGATTTGAATTCCATTGTAATATATATCCATGTCCTCTCTTTTTTGTAATGCATCTAGTTTTGGGAGACCTGAAACAAAAAATGATATAAAAATTTAATTAGGAAATGACTAAATACAAATATATATATATAGACATGTATATGTGATCAATTTTTAACTACATGTCGACTATCAATTAAATATAAATACAACTATATACTTACCAATATTTAGTTACTCTGTTGTACCATCTGCATCCTCTCTTTTTTGTAATGCATCTATGATTGTCTCATGCTCATCCATTGAAAGTGTCCATAACACTTTATTAGCAGGCCTCCCTTGATATCTAACTAGTTGTATATTGGTTGCCAAAATCAAATGTGAATAATGTATAATCTTCTTGTGTCTTTCATAATCTTCAAATGCAGGCAAGCCATTCTTTCTTATCAAATATTTTCGAAGTCAAGTGCCAACAACAACCACCAAACCAATTGGATACTCAAAGTTGTCATCATCCACTCTAGGATGTACTAACTTATATTTTCTCTCAACACATCTAGCCAACCAATACTCTATCCCCTCTTCATTCCCCTTAGGTGCAACAACAACATACATATGTCTTGCAAAAATAAATAAAAGATTCAATAAATAGTGACTTATATTTAATTCACATATAAACATGCATACATATAAAATTCAATTCAATTTAATGTACATTCTTGTACAAGATCTGAAACATGATCATAATCATCTGATGCGAACACTTGATTATCTTCAATTGTCATTCCATGTTGAACATGTGTCGATGTAGGTGTTAAGGCTCTTTGTTGCCATTGTTTAACCCATTTCGTATTTTCACATGCTCCCCAATCACCTACAATACAAAATTGACAAAATCGTGTCAACTCCCTTGCCCATATTGTCCATGTGTTTGCATTCGAACTCTTAAATGAATGCCATTTTGCAGATCCATTAATTGTTTCACAATCTTGTTGAGAACAAATATCATTTTCTTCAACTAACCAAAAGAAGCATGAATTATTGAGCTCTCACTTGTTCTTGTAGATAATTTGGTATTGCACCAATCTACAATTGCACATGCATCTCTAAATTTTGCAGCATCCTCAAATTTTAGTTGCTCTCTAGCAAGAGCTCTTTTCACACATGCACCTGCTCCATCGTGTTCTCCCTTACCATGACCGGCTTAAAAAAAACTCCATATGTGTTGGATATTATTTTCCTTATGAACTCTACATAACCAATAAAACATTCTAGCATTCTTGAATTGACCTATGCATTTATCTGACCATATGAGATGTTCTAGCAATTGAATTCCTCTTTCTTTTAAATTTTTGTAAAATATATCAAAACAATATTGAACAAACTTAGATGAATGTAATCAATTATCACTTACATAAAAATGGTACTCTCTCAAAAAAAATCTATTATCTTCTCTACTATCATTTGCATGTCTATAAACAATATGAACAAAAATAGCTACTTGCACTGAATTATAATACTGTGATTGAATTTTTTCTTGTGGAGCAAGAGTATAATTTTCAGCAAAATCAACAACTGACAATATAGTTCCAATTGGGAATGTGTTTTTACATAAATGAAATTGATTATCAAGCAATGAGCATACTGAGAGTGTTGAACATATTTAGGTACAATCTTATCTTTAAATTCTTTAATAAATGCATGCACAATATTTTTTTCCATAATTAGCTCACAACGTTTTCCAATTTTTCCATCTTTTAAAGAATACTCAACATTTTTAAATTTTTTTACATCTACTAATTGTTGTCCAAATTCATTTAAACTACTTTCATGCATACATTCACCTAATAATGAAAAGTTAGCACATCTATCACATTCTCTAGAAATACATGATTTTAAATAAAATAAGTTTCCGTTAGAGGGTTCACAAAACAAACCTATATAAAATCTTTGATTGTTTCAGGTGGCATATTAATACCACAAATGTCCTGCATAATTTGGTTAACATGCAAAGTGCATCGTATATATCAAAAACTATCATAATAATAATGAAATTGTACATGAGTCTTACAACAACAAGAGATTCGTTGCTTATTAATTCTAACATACCAAGGTTTACACTTTTTGAATGATCTTTGACTTATTTTAATATTCAATGGTAAGATTGAAGCATCTAAAATTATTTTATATAATTCAGTTTGAGTCATATCTAAGAGATGCTTTGGATGAGGTTCACGAATTTTGGAACCCACCCTTAATTTTAAGACATCTCTAATGTTAGGTGATACTCTTGTATTATCATGCCAAAAAAATTCGATTAAAGATTTAATTTCATTAGTTAATTTCATGCCTGATCTTGGAAGTCTACCATAAAACTCCAAAATTGATTAATTGGATCATTTTCATTACTTTCTCTTCTTTTAGCAACTCTTATCAAAGTTTTAGGATTTACTTTTATACATTTACTAATCTTACTTAACATTCTTTTATTTGAAGTTGCTTTATTAACTAGAGCAGTTGTTATTGCACGACGAGTTGCATTCTTATCTTTAGGTAAAAATTTCTTACCTATAAAACCAATAGCATTATAAATACTAGATATGAATTGTTCTACTAAATCATCTTTCTTTTTTGGTTTTACAAAAATACCTAATTTTTTCATCACATTTCTTATTTTTGACATTCTCATCAATTGCAACATGAGTTGACATTGAAATCCTAATTTATTTCTATAAAAAAATATTCTATTTCCATAAGTTCTCATTTGTCTCCAAGAAACTTTACCACAGAGGTTATCTAGCATATCTTTTTCAATTGTAAAAAAAAAAAAACATTTTCATCTTCATCCATACAAGGGGTTTTATTTTCATTCATGCAAGGGGTTTCATTTTCATTTTCAAACATAAAAGGGATTTCATTCTCATTTTCATCAATATGAGGGGTTTCATTCTCATTTTCATTCTTATAAGATATTTCATCATTTTTTTGTTTTTGCATTGTTTCAGCCCTAGAATTATTGATACCATCAATGATGTATCCAACTTCATCTAAATAACTAAGATCAATATTATCGACTTGGGTTTGAAGAAATATCTGGATAGATTGTTTGAATAGGTTCATTTTCCAAATCATTGGGCTCAGGTGGATTTGAAGACATACCTAAAGTTGTTTGCATAGGTGTTATTTCCATATCATTCAAAGTTGAAGTTGAAGGCATAGTTGGGTTTGTCTCCATAATTGCATTTTCTTCCATATTCACCATCTCCACATTTGCATCATCTACATTCATTTCATCCTTCATGGTTTCCTCTTCAACATTCATGGAACTAGATGCTTCCAAATTTTTCATTTGACGAATCCTTTCTCTTCTATCCTTTTGTCTTTTTGCCTCCATTTCTTTATTTGCTTGAATTTCTTCAAGTGTCATTAAATTTCTACACTTTTTAATTTTCCTTTGCTTTGATCCCATGGTTACCAAACCCTCTTTGATAACAAAACAAATGATTCTTAACCTATTTTCAAATTGCCATCTCCTTCAAATATTCAAACAAAACTACGTACTATGAAGATCCTTTCTTCTATAAACTTTGAAGTACAAAAACATCATGAATACATCCAAAATTTATCTTTTTCCAGATCTTCTTGTACTTGATTCCACTTTAGAAAATTCAACTTGCACTTGTCTCTTCTAACAATTTGAATAGAATACACCCTGCACAAGATAAAATTGCAATAAAATTTTTAGAAAATGGCGCTTTCAGATCGTACTGCAGAAAATGAATGTTGTAGAAAAAACATGCTCTATCAATATTTTTCTAATCAGGAGTAAACGGATATATCATAAATGCGTACGTGTTTTATAAACGCATGCACATTCTATTCTAGGAACGCGTATGTGTTATATAATGTGTACATGTTCTTTTTACCCAACGAGTAAATACATAACGCGTACGCATTTTAATAATGCGTACACGTTATTTAAAATTGGACTCCACAACCCACATGCAGCCTTGGTTTTAGGCTCAAGAAAGGCTTGGCAATCCGACCCTTAGCCTTTGACCTGCAACTAAAAAATAAGGCAGATTGAAGAAGAATGCCCAACTTTGACAATATGGTTGATGGACTTTTCTTCTAAATCAATCTATAAAATTAAAACCCATTAGAGAACACAATGTCTAGTTTCCAAATATATAATTTTTAGTAAGATTGGATTATATTTGTTATTTTTTAATTAATTTCTAAGCAAACTAGTCCTTAAACTTGAAATATCAGGCTTTTTTTTTTAATAACTTTTTTTGGTTAAGTTTATTATAAAAGAAATTATATGGAATCAATCTTCAAACAATTCTCTACACAATGGAAAAAAATATTAAAATCAATTATGCTATTTGTACAAGTTAATTTTTAAAAACAACATTTAAGGTCAATAAAAATTCAATAAAAAATTATTCAAAAAAAATTACAAAAAAAATACCTCATAAATCTTCATGTTGTTAGCTCTCTTTCCCCAAAAGGAATTAGCAAAATACTTTTATTTGGGTCAAAAAGTGGTGTTTGTACATGTGCATGGTATGGTAAAAAAATGGACTTTTAAAAAGTGATTTTTATACATCCCTATCAAAATTTAATTTCTATCATCTGGGTATTTGAATAAACTACATATTTGGAAACTAGTTTCAAAATGATAAATTTCATTTTCGTGACTTTTTTAAAGATTCATTGTGTAAGTGCCTCAAATTTTCAATCCAAGTGTGACAAATTCTGAAAAACAACAAAAACACTTCCACTTTTTGAGTTTTTTATGGACCCAACTTCTTGCATCAACCCAAATATATTTGCACAAAAAACTACAACAGAATAATGGATTAAGAAATCAGAATGAATAATTGTAACAAAGGGTAGAGATGATGCCTCTATATATACTAAAATTTGAGCATCTTAATGCTACAAACAAGCTACCAAATTTTCCATCTTCCTATTCCAAATGCATCGACTAGACTCAAGAAGTGGGAGGTAGTTGCTTAAAACACTAATTTACAAACACATATACAATCCAACTTCTCTGTTAAAGATGAGTTGCTCATATATTGGTGACAACAATGATTTAAACTCAGAAATACAACCTACAAGTTTCCTTATTGCAATATAAGTTGACTACCTTAGCCAGCTCATGGTTGAGACTAAGTCTCATGCTTCTCAAGAGGATGTGTGTTAGATTATGATGCAGAAAAAAGAATTCTTTCAGTTTCAAACCTCTCAAAATATGGTTCCACCATTCATATTACACACCTTATTCTATGTGCAGGTTTTGACAAAGTCAACAACACAAATGAACACCATTTATGCATTGTTTAAAATGCATTTTGACTTATTCTCCATGCCATATATGCACACAATACTTAGCTTAGTCATTTCACTATATATGGCAACACTTTATATATGTGCTTTAATTTATTTCAAAGCACTTTTAAATATAAAACATTATAATATATATATATATATATATATTTATATGCACATGATTATTAAATACATTATTTGCCAATCATATATATAAACATATATTAAAATAATTATATATACGTATATTAATATGTATGCATATACATTTTAGTTAACATGATTATATTAATATATATATATTATATATAGCATTATTTTAATATCCATACTTAAACGTATATATTTACATATTCATTGATTCGTGCATATAAATATATATGTCATATATGTCCAATCGATACTCCCATGCATATGATATATTCGTACATGAATATACGTAAGTATGTCTACCTACGTATACGCATGCACATATATATTCACATGTGTGTGTTATCAAATACATGTACATATATACACATACATTTTATGTATGTACCCATCAATTAATATATAAACCAGAATACGAAAAAAAACTTATAATTATCACAGAGACTCAATCACATATCCCCAAACAGGAACATTCAAAGACTAAAACCACAAACCAATACAAAAAATTCTCAAACCTTGACTGAAGATTATTTACCAATTCTGAACTATCTTGAATCAACCTGACCAAACTAGGATATGAGTGTGTGTATGCTCAATTAGGCTCATTAAGGGTTACTAGACCAAGTTCTTCTAAGTGATAATCCCCCTCTTCTAGAGGTTTGAATCTTTTCCTCCATCTAGCTTAGTGCATCACAACAATAGTTAGTTGATAACATTACATTCACATACATCATATATTTTCACTTTTAAAACATTTAAAATATCAAATTGAATTACACATTCATTCATCATATTTTTCATCAAGATATATATATATATATATAAATCATATATTAAAGCATTTTAACTCATCAAGGTAATATTATATATATATATATACACACAAAATAAAATCATATATTAAATCATTTTAACTCATCAAGGTAATAGTAAATAGGTAACAACACAATGGGGTGTAACAAGGTGGCACCAACAAAAGATTTACCACTTGTGGGATGAAGCCATTGTAATGAAATTTGAAAGGGATAAACCACACCCAAACAATGATTGGGTACTAGTCCATGATTGTGTTCTCTCATGGGCACAACAAAAAGGTAGGATGAGGGAATCATAAACCTTGAATCCACACCAAGACACTTTGAAAAAATTAAAAAAACACCACAAAAACCCACACAAACAGTGGAATGACTAGGAGCTAACACACCTTGAATAGATGACTCAACCATTTATTTTTAAAACAAGTAGTTGGATTGGGTTTACAACCACCTCCAATCGACTTAACAACTTTAAAATACCTAAACACAAGGACACACCCTCACAAGAGGTTACCTTACTAGGAGGTACAATACCTCCACCAACTAGAACAATGACGGTTCACTTACAAGCAACAACACACTTCCAAAATAAAATTTGTGCCATAAATCCTTTATTTTGACACTTATAACCAAGGGGACAATATTATGAGACTCACTAGGCCTAAAGTAACAACTTTTGTGTATAATTTTTTCCTAATAAATGATCGAAATACATTATAAATAATGAAATGACAAAAAAAAAAGAGCACCAGAGGATACTAAAACCTAGACAATAGACTATAATGAGTGAAAAATTGTCTTACTTTGGCAAAGGTGTCTAGGTCTAGCACCCTAGTCTTGACTTGGCACCTGAGTCCCAAGGACGTGCTCTAATCCTTCCTAGTGTTGTAGTCTTGGTTCTAGCGCTTGTGTCTTGACCAATGGGAAAACCTAAGCCAAAATTTGATCCCTAGGATGAGCACAACAATGAAAAACGACAAGGAAGGAACCACAATGAAAATACACTTAGAAACAATGAAAATGATTGGGGAGCCAAAAAGGTCCTAGACACCTGATCTCACCGTAGGCTAGCCCATAAAGGAGATAGCTCTCATGGGCTAGGGAGACCACAAGAGGCTTCAACATGAGACAAAATACATAAGGAGTGAAGTGGAAGGAATCCTAAACCTTTCAACCCCACCAAGTCCACTCAGATAACCCTAAATGTCCCCTTAATGAGGCAGGTCCTCTCAACCAAACACACTAAGAAACACAAAAGAAAACTTAAAAATTTCAAAGATTTGATTGCATATTTTCTAACTTAGTTTATTTTACAACCCAAATTGAAATGTGTTCTACATTATTTTTATCTAATATTTCAATTAATTTTAAGAGCATATAATATGACAAGCATGTTTGAATCCAACACTAAATCAGGTAAAAGCATCCATAGAATTGATACCACTTATGTGGTCAAATTATAATCACTCTGTGTGTGTGAATATGTGGAATAAACTAATAAGCTAAAAAAACACACCAATGTGACATTATATTAAAGAAATCTAATTTAAAGATGAAAAAATTCTAAATACAACAGATTCTTGAAAGACGCCCCATCGTCCTCTATCTCCAAGGATCTGTTGTAAGTTGCTAGCTCTCAGATTGTGTAAGCAGTAGCTTGGCAGAATGACAACCTAGAGAATGAGATTATGCAACATGCATTTGTATGCTAAATGATAGATAAAATCTATGCTAAGATATGAAACTAAAACAAATTATAAAGTTAAGATGCTATGTTATGCTCAAGAAAACAAGATTTCTAAATGCTTGATAATGCAACTATAATGCTCATGCTAAATTCAATTATGATTCTAGATCCTTTTCAAAGCACAAAGAGGTTGTATTTATATAATTTTAGAGGTAAAAGCCTAGTTGGCAAGGATCAATAGTTGAAATCAAGGTTGGTAAGAAGAACGGTGGAAGATTGGGAAGTTGGAGAGAAAGATGGAAGCTAGAGAGAAAGAGGGAAAACGTTTCCTTTGTACACAACCTCTTCCATTCAAAAATGAAGGAAAGTAGCCATTTGGCAATTTTAGTTATGATGAGTTAGTTGGTAGTTGAGGATAAATCCATAATTAAATAATTAAGTTATTTAATTATATGTGGCATGAATTTAGAAGCTTCCATAATTAAATAATTAATATTTAATTATGTGTGAGAGGTGAAAAGGACGTTTAATTAAATATTTAGAATACTTAATTAAATGTGAAGTGAAGAAGGTGTTTAATTAAATATTTAGATTATTTAATTAAATGTGGAGTGAAGAATTAGGGATAATGAATTTAGAAGAATATTCATATTTGAATTTAAAAATTTAAACTTAAAGTAACATGATAATTAATTTAAATAAATTATAATTTATTGAATTAATTAAGAGGAAAATAGAAAATGGTAATAATTAAGTAAACTTATTTAATTAATTAAATTAGAAGAATTATAAAGTGAGAGTGAACAATATAAATAAATAATTAAATTTATTTATATGTAGATGACTTTAGAAGATTAATTAAATAATTCATATTTAATTAATTACAAGCTTGATTTAATGTGACATTTAATGTGGCCATTTTTAGATGTATACACACTTCCTTCATGAGGTTCCAATAAAATATTCCAATATGAGAAGAGGACTCAAATGTCCTTAAAATTGCATATTACAAGATGATACAACAATGAAATAAATGAATCAAGAAAAAAAATCCAACTTGCTCATGATCTCAGAGCTCTTCCCAAGATCCTCAAATCCCCAATGGTGATTCCACACCACCCAACCATGTGGTACTCATATGTCCACTCCCACCATGCTAGGAGATAGTCATATGATCCATTAGCACTCACACCAAACACAAAGGGAGAATACTTACACGCATGTCATACATGAAGCATACATTAAATATGCACATAATACAAGAATCAATCAATCAACATCACATGGAGGATAAGACTACAAATAATCATTGGGAACAAACACCAAGGAAATAAGACAAGATACTTTCATTGGGTATAAACACTAATGACACAAGGATAAAATGCTAGAGAGAAGGTAGGGAGTGTCATCAAAAAGATTGAAGGGATGCCTAATCCAAGTCAGATATGCATAAATTTGTCCAAGCAAGGAAACTAACTAGCAAGGAATAATTCTCTTTTATAGGTATGCCTTCTATGCTCATATTGAGCCTATACTAGCACTCTGGCTATGCCATAGGAATCATTATATTGGTTATTTTTGAATTATCCAATGCCATTAGTTATCACTTATTAAGGAAACTATTAATTTGTCATATCCTCAAGCCTCTTTTTTCCCTAGCCTACATGAAAAATTAATCTCCTATGACTCTCTAGTACCTTTACCCTAGGTTCATCACAACTCATTGCAATTGAGTGTGGCATAGAAAATAGGACACAAAACTTGACATACAAAATTTTAAACATGATTTTAAAATGATCCTCATGAAAATCCATGAAGGAGATATAAAATCCCTCATTCTAAAGCATCCCATTCTAATTTCAAAATTCAAATTTTACTATTTTTTTTTTAATGAAAAACTCAAAATTTCATGAAAACTCCATTAATGGAACTCAAGTTTTCTCATTTTTATAAAATAAAATAAAAATTAAAATGAAAAGTGTCATTTTGGTTCAAATGTGAACAACACCTACTTCATGCAATAAAATTTTAATTGTGATAATTTTAAAAAAAATTGGCATGATGAGGGTACAAGATTATAGTTTTGAAAATTTCCAAACAAAACTTTAAAAAAATCTAATTTCTCATAATTAAATCTATGAGGGAATTCCTATGCTCCCTTAAGAGTGAGAATGACATCCAAATGACAATAACACAAGAAACAAGGAAGGGAAGGAAGATTTACCTCAAATTTGAAGGGAAAGACAACAGTGTAGAATACCTTCCCTTAACACTAATACAATAGGGGAGAGAGAAAAAACGAGTTCCTTAGCTTCTTAAAACTACTGAGATGAATACAAACAACATAAAAGAGATAAAAAAATAAGCATTCATAGATTGACACAAGTATTTACGTGGGAAAACCTTTTCAGGTAAAAAACCCACCACACCAAGCAAAGACAATTTTGTATTACAACAATGAAAATATTACATACAAAATTCTTCAGTCTTCACTCTCTCTGATCAGCTCACAGCAGCAGTCTCTAGAATTTACTAACTGTTACAATGCTATCTAGCATACAGTCACCTTTGGGTTACAAAAAATGTACATTGTACTCACCTGTCAAGTCTTACAATTCATTCTCTTTGCAGACTTCAGGTTCATGCACCGATCACTCAATCACGCCATCTGATCTTCACTAACAGATCTTCTTGCATCGGGCCGCTCAGGCATTCAATTCCTTGCCTAAATCGGGTCTTGTCTCTAGTTGAAACTCAGCCTGCAATAACTTCCATTAACTATTTTGGCTTCTAGCCAATCAACAACTTGACACTGAGCCACGTGTTGGTTTTCTATTCGCCTATCGCTATTGACTTTGGTCCAGCTCAGACAAGCTTGGTCAACCGAGCTCCGAGCTCGCTCTGCCTGCTACCGTGTTGCCGTACCGAGCTCAGTCACCCATCATGGTATGGCAGTGAGCACACACAAGCTGACCTCGACCTTCCCGTGTTATCGCCGATCAGGCTTCATCTCGTCGTGGTGTGGTGGTGAGCTCACCCGAGCTCACCTTCTAGTCGCCCTGTGCTACCGTCGAGCTCATCCTACCTGACCGCGGTATTGCGGTGAACTCACCCGAGCTCACCCAGACATCCCCGCGCTACCACCGATCTGACTTCCTCTTACCACGGTATAGCAGTGAGCTTATCCGAGCTCACCCCGACCTTACTCGCGCTACCGCCAAGCTCACAAAGACACTCCCCAGTGTGGCGGTGAACTCGCCTGAGCTCCGTCTCTGTTTGGCCCGCACCACCGCTGAGCCCATCCGACCTAACTGCAGTGCAATGGTAACCGTTAGGAAGACTATAGGCGGTCTTACCGTGCTATCGTGGGGGCCACTAGGCCACCCCCCGGTAGGGCGGTGACCGCCTGACAGACTGCCAGCGGTCTCACCACGGCCACCATGGTGAGCAGACTCACCACCCGCAGTGTGACGCTAATCGCTAGGAAGAACGTAGGCAGCCTCACTGCAGTAACATGGTGAGCGGACTCACCGCCCGCGGTATGATGATAACCGCCAAGAAGAATGCAGGCGACCTCACTGTAGTACCGCCAAGGCACAAACAGACCGCCGTGGTAAAGCGGTAAAGGGCAAAAACAAAACATTTTTCGCCAAGTATTTTTCTAATAGAGGTCCAAGTTGGTAATTGAGGCACCGTTTCTCAACAAAATTCAATCACACAAAACCAATGAAATCTTGTAATTTTCCCTCAACTTCAAAAAAAAGTGCACACACACAATCAACACCCCTTTGTCATATAATTCCATCTCATTCTCCAAGCTTCCCAATTCAAATTGAGTAAAAGTGCACACACACAATCAACACCCCTTTGTCATATAATCTCATTTTCCAAGCTTCCCAATTCAAATTTCTAAAAAGGGGGGGGGAGGGGTTTGGAGAGCATTTTCCTACAAAATATGAATAGCCAATAAAAAGACTTATTGTTTTATTTGTATTCCCTTTTCGTTTATTTTTCTCTTTTCTTTATTTTATTTTATTCATATTTTTAAAATTTTCATTTTAAAAAAAAACATTTTTTTTTTATTAGATTGCAGGAATTGGGTAGCACGACCCCCTATAAATTGCAGTGTGCCTGGTAAACTTTTTAACATGACTGGATTTAATTAAAAAAAGAAAAACATTCAATATTTATTCATCTGCAATATATTTCATCAATCGATTAAATCAAGCATATACATTCCCAGCCCAAAGGAATTTTCCATAAATAATTAACTTTATTTTTCCCTTTTCCTAAAACACACGAATATTTCACTAGACAATCTATTCAATCATTTCATTCTTAAAATTTTATTTATAAAAATAAGAAATTTAAACGATTAATTAAATTAGGCAAATATTAGTAAATCACAACATGAATGAACTCTAAAATCACCTCTAATTCAGATCCAAGTTAACATAGGGTCAAATGTATGACACATCTCATACTTGATTCAAGTATGATTGAGGAATAAAAAAAGGAAGGCCTAATGTGACATCTTTGAATTAACCATCGTTTGAGAATAACTTAGACTTGCATAACCAGGTGGTAAATTAACCATGTACATGTATCCTCTCAACACACATGCCAAGCATATATGCTCAATATATAATAGATAAATCATATCATAATCACCCAATAGAGTCCAACATCATATAAATATAAATTAGTGCATCTATATGTCATTTAATCATAACATGAATAATATATGAACTAAATAATTATGATAAACTAGACATATAAATCATCACACATGCACCTCAATAAATACTAAAACAATAAAAAACATCAATTCCTCACAAGGAACTTGACACATTTCCACACATGCATCTCAATACATATCAAACACCAAAAATTAACATGTTGAGGATGGTCCAAATACACCATATGATGCAAGACGGTACTCCTCTCTCACAAAATCAACTCATACTCACACACCTCTCTGTCAATCAATTTTTTAACAATACATAAATTGCAATAGATAAATAACCAAAACACTCAATTTATTGGACATTCATGTGCATAGAAAAATTACAAACAACAATCATAGTTATTGGCCCTCAATGGCCTCTCCCATAAGCATCTATGGATTCTCATGCTATCTCTAAATCCTTTCAGTTGCTCCCTTATCCCTCACATTATTCGATATACTTTTTTTGTTTTTCTCTTAAGAGGCTTTGGAGCGCGACCTTCAAAGTTGTTGTCCATTTAAGTTATATCTCAAACTCATAGTCCACCCCCCATAAGCCGCCCACTATTCTCTTTTATTTTCACTTTAGAGGATTAAATATCCTCTTCCTCCACGCATTTCAACCTCCCTTTCTACTCTGTCTCACATAGCCTTTACTCATACAAAATCTACTATTCTATTTTCTTTATATGGCACGTTCCATTGCAATCGAATTAATGGCTTTAATTTCTCCTATGCACTGCCAGCTATCCCTTCGTTCCTCACACCTTCCCTACCTCTTAGTTGCGCACTCATCTCCCCCTTTTGTTGCGCATAGTCTTGTATTTGTTGGAATTATATTTAATCTGAGTCAACATTCTCTCACCTACCCCCCACATAGACTTGAAAACTCTCTTTGAATTTGCAGCATTTAATATGTTAGGTAATTTTGAATTTGAAATGAAGCACTCATTTTTTGAGCTTGCAATTCAACACAAGGAAAAAAGGGAATGCAACGGTTGGTTTTAGGAGAGTTTTATTTTTGTATTTTGTGGAGACCCTACAATAGCAGAAGGAATGTTCAACACAAAACAAAGAGACAATAGACAACAGTAGGGAATGTTCTGTAGAAGCAACAACTAGTTACAACAATGCAGTTAGATTATTTTGGGTGTGTGAGCAGCACTAGGTTAGCACAGTAGTCCAATATTTATGTGTTTTATTTTGTATTGTAAATAGAGCTAGTACTATGTAATTTTGTAATTTTGGAAGAAAGGGAATATATGAAAATGAATGCATGAATATTAAATTTTTGTGTCATATTTTTTTGTCTCTGCACTGTCTTGTGTATTTTCTATTCTATCTTTTATTCTATCATAGCACAACAATTGTGATCTGTATTGTTGCACCCTTGCCTATCAACAAGTGGTATCAGAGCCTTATTTTTCTAGGCAGTTTGTTTTTTGTGGGTGTGTTTGGAAAAGCCCTAGGTTATCTAGGCATTGTTTAGTTTTCTCTAGTCTAAGAAAAAATGACAGCTGGTGAGAGCGAAGGTTGGCAACAACCACCTAATTTTGATGGGAAGAACTATGACATTTGGCTGAGAAGATGAAGACAATCTTGGTTGCTAATGACCTATGGGAGTTGGTCATCAATGGATTCAATGATATCATAGACCCAACAACTTATGCAAACCTTTCTAATGCATAAAAGACTCAACTAAAAGAAAATTGTATGAAGGATGCAAAATCCCTCAGTTTGATTGAGGCAACCTTGACTGAGGCTATTTTCCCATGTATTGTAGCAGCCAAGTATGCAAAACAGGCTTGGTAAATTCTACAAAATAGTTATAAGGGAACAAATAAAGTGAGATTCGTAAAGTTGCAGCTGCTAAGGAGAGATTTTGAGACCCTACAAATGAAGGATGGTTATTCTATTTCAAATTTTCATACTAAAGTGTCTACATTGATTAATCAACTAAGGATTAATGGAGAAACAATGGAAGAACAAAGGATTATTGAGAAAATCCTAAGAAGCCTGCCTACTAGGTTTGATCCTATAGTCATTTCCATTGAAGAGGCAAAGGAATTTTTCCAAAATGACTTTAGACGAGTTGATGGGTTCACTACAAACCCATGAGCAGTGGTTGAATAGATCTGATCCTTCCCTAGAGAAAGCTTTCAAATCTTAGACCAATGGAAGAGGTTGGGGAAGAGGAAGAAACGACAGAGGTAGAGGTCAAAGAGGTAGAGGAAGAAGCAATTATTGAAGAGGAGGTTCTGACAACCAAGAGGAGCCAAGCATCTCATAGTCAACAAACCAAAACCAGAAGAAGAACAGTTCAAATCAAAGGTATGACAAGAGAAATGTCCAATGTTATTACTGTCACAATTATGGACATTATGCTAGTGAGTGTAGGAAGAAGCAACGTGACAATGGGAGTCAAAATGAAAATGTACCTAATGAGAACAAGGATGAAAATGAGAAACAATAAATTTTTTTTATTGTTTGCAACCTTGTTGAGATAGTAGTGATGAAGTTTGGTATTTAGATAGCGGATGCAACAACCACATGAGTGGTAACAATTTTTTTTTTGCCTCTATAGATAGAAACATAAAAACTAAAATCAAAATGGGAAACAATGAGAAGGTTCTCGTCATTGGAAGAGGTGTTGTCAGCATTCAAACCAAGAATGGTGAGAGGCAGCAAATTCAAGATGTCTATTATGCCCCTGGCATAAAGCATAACCTACTGAGCATTGGAAAAATGGTCCAAAACAGTTATAAAATCTTGATGGAGAATGGGGAATGCAAGATATTTGACAAAGGAAGCAACAAAAAAGTGATGGCAGTAGTGCAAATGATGAGAAACATAATGCTTCCTCTAAGGATGCATATAATGTCTGTGACATTCAAAACATAAAGACATAAACAACAATGTTCTCCAGTGCTAACAACAAAAGAACAACAATCAATAGTGCAACAACAATATGCTTTCAAAATAGTCATCAAAGACCCATTTAAACTTTGGCATTTAAGGTATGGGTACTTAAGCTTTTCTAGTATGAGTTTAATGTCTAGGAAAGGCATGGTTAGAGGTCTACCATCTATTGTAGAACCTGATGGTAAATGTTAAGACTGCATTTTAGGAAAGTAGCATAGACAACCCTTTCAATCAAGGTATTCTAGAAGAGAAAAAACACCATTAGAATTAGTGCACTCATATTTATGCGGAACCATGAAAACCCCCACCTTAGGAGGAAACACTTATTTCATGGCATTCATAGATTATTACAATAGAAAAATTTGGTTCTATTTCTTGAAAATAAAATCAGAAGCCTTTGAGAAATTTAAATGGTTTAAGGCAGCAGTTGAAAAGGAGAGTGGTCACTATATCAAAGCCCTTAGAACAAATAGAGGGGGATAATACATCTCCAAAAAAAATATAAAATTTTGTAGGAATGAGGGCATTCAAAAATAATTCACAACTAGGTATACTCCACAACAAAATAGAGT